>CACRXP010000183.1:684748-733167 GCA_902702965.1 Spirometra erinaceieuropaei | reverse complement strand
TGTTATCGTATGGTTTTTGCAATGATCTAATTTCCAGGCTGACTTTTATTATTTTACATGCACTATTTTTCAAGGCTCCAGCTCTAACACCGTTTTCTCCCTTATATTGATTTATCAGACAACTGCTAGTCCAACTCCCGAGGACGTCAATGAGAAAAAGCGTTCACGACTATTTTACTGCCTAATTATCATTAAATACGTACAAAAACTGTATTTCCTGCGAAGTTGCAGTACCCGCACTGACTACTTCAGCGGCCAATTACGATGCGAATGGGATTTCTTAGGAAGTAAACCGAATCAATAAAAGAATATTTTTTGCATAAGTTGTTTCGAGAAATGTTCCACAAAAAAGTCTCCAGATTTCCAAGACTCTCATGTCTATCGCTTGTACCAACAATGTGTTATTTGAGGATGACATTTAACCGAATGTTTTCGAAATAATTCGAACTGGTATATGCCGGCTAACTGCTCAAAATCAGCGACATCTGAACTGTTTCCATTTTATTTCCTTGTTTCATCTCACTATTCAGTTCTTGCAATATCAGAAGTCACCACGCGCTTTGCTGCCTTAACAGCATAAAACGGATTGGTGACTCAGAGCTTTTTGAACCTACCAGTGCAATATTCTTCAATTCGGGAAACCACCCAGGCCTCATTCGTACCAATATATCATCTGGACTAACATTTTCAGTTTATTCGGAAGACTCACTCATTTTCAGATGGCAGTTCTTATGGTACTAGCACTGTTCTTTTCCACATGTGCTCACTTGAATTTTATATCATGTTTGAGCGTTTATTGTGGTAACCAAACAGTTGTTGTACTGAAGTCCAGATAACAAGTTCTGTGGTTGATTCTTCCTGTTTAATTTTGTGCTTTGATCCACTGAAACACATTACGTGTCCAGTAACAACGGAGAGCCACCAAATGGGAGCTTTTGTAATGTGTGGATTCCTTGTTTGTTGTTTCCATCTTTAGAAGATTCTATTTTGTCTTTCGAGTAGGGCCTATTCACCCCAAGCCTACCTTGATTCGTTATTCTATGTGAGACTACAGATTTCAGCACAACTGTCTTCCAGCCCAAGTGGCAGTGAATAATGTTCGACTGATGACACTTCACTCCACTCTGTGGTTCAAACTATGCAAATTACTGCATCAGACTGATCCTGAGATAACCGTTCTTGTTCCCTGTCTAAACTGCAGGCTTATCCTCTCGGTGCTTTCCCACTGGCTTCTGGCCTTGCAACTCCCCAATCACTGTCCTTATTGGACATAATGATGACCCTTATACATGAAGTTCGATGTGGAGCATAGTTACAGGCAAATTGTCTCGCCCACAACCTAAATTTTTCCTGTAACTTTATCACTTTATCTGTCTCACCTTATCGGCCTGCAACTAGCTTCAAAAAGCCTGAAATAAAGGTTTCCTATTCAAGAGTGATCGCAACACTTCATCGTCCACCTTGGGATAGTGGGCTTGTCTGGCACCTTCAGGTAAGCAGTAACATTGATCACAAAAGCATATCTTAAGTTATCCAAAAAAGTCATCGGCCGATGGCGGCCACTGACTATTTGAAAGAGAAAACTGTAATAAAAAGAAGAGACATAATTAGAATGGTCGAACTATTTGGGTTACAGCAACGAAGAACGGATGTAAGACGTTGAATGTCATCTTAAGGTTTATAGATGTTACCTTTGTAGCTTCTTTCAACGCACTTATTTCCCAACTTTATCCCCTAAGAGTTAGCTACCTCCGCTACACTGCTTCTTCATAAATTAAAGGATATCTACCTCAGTTTCACCACTTTATTGATTTGATATTTTGAATGGTTCTACCTTTTACGCACAGGTTAAGCAGAATGGTTAACTGATCCGAGCGATATAAATTAGTTTGTCTAAACTTAGCCTTTGTAATGCTTTTTTGACAGCGGCTCATTAAATAACTCTTACTATTTAACCTGCATTTGCCGGCAGCGGTATGCAGAAGGACCCCACTTGACTGTCAGTAGACTACGGATCGTGCCATATGCGATTTGCATTAAAGGGAGTTTTATGAGTGGACAGCACGCCAGACAGTAAGCCGACAAACTGAAAGAAAACACAGAAATTGCCTGGATTTATGCCGAAAGTAGTAATTAAACAATAAATACAAAGTAAATTTCATAAAATAATGGATTTTGAGTTAAGGCGTGAAGACGTGGGAAGTAATCGTTGTTGGCAGTGCAATTTCTGTAACAGCCTGCGAATGTATGCCAAGATAAAACCCCATATGACACGACTCACAGTCTACTGACATTCAAATGCGATCCTTCCCTATACTGTTGCCCATTTTCCAATTCTAGCTTGTTTAGACTTGTCAGTGTTATGCTCAGTTAGTTCTGACTGGCTTAATGTTCTTAAAAACTACAAGAAATTGTGCTAGAGATATTAATTTTTCTGTCCATTATATTTTCCAAAGAAAACAACTCCCCTTATAATTAATTCACTGATCATTCAAAACAGACTATTATCGGTCCAAATGTACCCTTCGTAGTGAGTAAGAGACCCAGCCAGCGATTGCACTTCAACGAAAAACTCAGTGAGTTCATTATCGAGCAAATGGCAGTTCATTAAACCAGAAGACGGCCGAGGTCGCCCGTAGAAATAGGTCTGTCAGAATTTTGGGGGTCATTGAATTACTGAAAAAGGTGGAGGATTGTGACGCCCAAAGCGATTCTTATAGAGCACTGGAAATTAGTCATTGACAGTTCGCGCGATTTGTTCCTAGTACCAAAGGCCGTTGGACCAATACTTCGTAAGTCTGCATAGATCTTAGCCTTCTTCTCTTCTTCGTCTCCAGTTTGATCATATTTGGGTCAAGTTACATGCGGAACCTACTGCAACGTCTCAAATACATCAAATCTGATACAGTAATCTGACTACCCATAATTCATTTTGACCCAACGGTGAAACATGTGGATCGAGATGATTTTTTTAAAATCTGCCGAAACACCTATAAATACCTTTTTTGACGATCTCGTCTGACTTCTCATCTAGACGGGAATTCTGGACAAATTTACGTCGGGTAAAACGACCAATGTTTTTTACAAGCAACATGAGTATCCACGAGAGCTGAATTGACCGCAGCCCCGACCCACTCAGCACATTCAGCACACCCAACATGCTCAGCCCAACACATTCCCCGTCGCCCAAGACGCTTACCACCACCAGCTCCACCATCTCCATCACCGAAACTGATACTGATACCGCAGACTTCTCATGTCCACACTGACCTCGTACATTCACCTCACGCATTGGCCTGGTCAGTCGCTATCGAATCCATTGTGCAGAGACTGGCGATCTAGTGCTTGGAGCACCAACCTACACTCGCCGCACCCGCCTCCACTGCCCACATTGCTCTCGCACGTTTACTCACCGCATGGGTCTATTAGGTCACATGCGCGTTCACTAAACCTGCCGTAGACAACCGTCGGCTGCTCATACCATCACATCCTCCCTCGCCAGCATCTCGCCGCACATCAACATCACCCACCGCAAGCACCCAACTGCCACCTCCCAAGCAAGTGGGAAGTGGGCGTCTAGGCCCCTTGTCTATGCAAGTTCCCTGCTGAATGTGTGATCGGAGTCGAAGACTGTGCGTCGAGCACCGTAACTTGGGGGGTAGCCGACTGACGCCCCACTCAGTCCACGCAGCCTGTCCAGTTTTGTGTGTTGTGTGGAGTGGCGGACTGGTGGGCTGAGAGCCAAGCTGCCACGGCCTCTTCTCAAGCAATCTGTGCCCCTCTCAAGCACGTGAGGAGAGTGTTTGTGTTTCTATGTGTGCTCTGTGGGTAGTGCCTCTCAGTCGACGACTCTTTGGCTACCCAACCCTGAAGGGTGACGGCCCAGGCTAAGTTCAGGGCCAGGTGTCGCCCTTCCGGGTCAAGACGTCTGAAATCGTGTGCTATTCAGAAGACGAAGACGAGGTCACTGGAACAAGAAATTTGTTGGACTGACGTTTTGAATTCGAGTGAGTATCCGAAACGTCAGGCCAATTAATTTATTTTTCTAGCGATCGCATCTTCGTCTTCTGAACTGCAACCTGGAAATCGCCTATTCCCTTCTATCAGCAATCGTGTGCTATGTCAGTATCAGCAAACCATGACCCTCGCAGCCTGGAATGCGCTGGCAGGTCCCTGACATTTGGTTTTCTACCGGTAGGCGTGCCCGCATTCCCGCTGGGTATATAGGTGGTGGGCATGGCTGCCCAGTCATCCTCATCCTTCTGACCCCTGTTGGGGTGTTGTTGTTATTGGTGAAGAATCCTGGTCAAGTGAATGTTGTGAACCAGAGGGTGTGGTTGCACGCCTAGGTGCGTTTCCGGCCATGCGAGCCATCTGCGTCCTCCTTCGCCTCTGGTCTTCTTGCTTCTGCCTTGACACCGGGTCAAGGTGGGGAGTGGGGAAGAGCGAGCGCGGAAGATGCAGCGTAAGTGTTTTATCGCTATCAACTAATTCACGCGCAATTCACCGTGGATGCTTCACCTTGCTGTCAAGCACACGGTGGACATCGTCGGAAACGACGGTCGAAATGTAGTGTAACGATAATACATATCTCAAATAAACGTTTTTATAAATGCTGTAGGAAAATACTTTCCGCCATCTCATTTTTTCTTATCAATGTATTTTGGAAAAGTTTCGGCCGACCCAAATCACCAACATACCTATCGCCTTGACGCTGTTCACGCAAATACAATCTGTCAATAGTCTTTACTCCTGACACCAGTAAAAATTCGACAGACGACAAATTTCCGAACATATTAAACAAGGGTAAGAGCTGTCGCTTTTTAATTTCCTTAGAAATTAACTGTTCACTTTGAGTAGATCAGTTTATGCTAGGGTCTATGGGCACAGACCGAAATTTGATTTATGAATATTTGACCGAAATCCGTCAGCCACAGTGGGATAACCGCGTAATATTAATTAACTGCCTACGGGCAGCTAGTGGTATATTTTAGCGTTGGAGCATACCATACTAGCGGTCAGGCACTAGGACCTGTGCTGATAGTATGGTATCCTCTAACGCTAAAAAGGTTAAGAGTATTTGGTGACGCGGAAACAAACGTATCGCGACTCCTAGAGTGATATTGGCCTACCAACTATGTTTTTTACGTAAGGTACAATAACAAGTTCGGCGTCAAAGGGGTTTTCACCCTAAGAGATTGGAGATGTGTTTGCATCTCCAGTGTGTACAAAAGCATCCCCTTATAAATGCTGCCACAGGCAAACAGATAGGATTTACAGGGAAAATGTTCACAACAGAACCGGTTTTATAAATAAAAGGTATGTAGGATCTCCTAGTCTCGGAAAGGAGTTTGATTTTTCTTATTTATTTCAGCTGCCCTTAAAGTGCCAATTTTTTCCTGAGCAGAAGATTGTTTTGCTCATATAAACGAAAAGGGCATGAATTGACGACGTGCCCAGTGATAGCAACTTAAGCAAGGTAACCAGAACTTCAGTCTGACTATCTGTCACGCGTTGTCGAAAGTTATCAGATTTACTTAGCCAAAGATGAAGTTTCTTTACCATCACAAGCAGCTGATATACATGCGGATGCACCTTCTTGGAACATTGAGAATTTTGATTGCTGAAACTGGTGCGATGACCGGAATTATGAGACTTAGAATTGACAATCGTACGTAAAACGGGTTTAAATTCTACTAACTGAATTTGAGGTATGCAATTCAGCGTTACAGCATGCTGGTCAATGCACACATGGGTGGAAAACTGTGAAACATATTTACGAAGCTGCGGCGAAGGTTAACAAGTAACTCCGGGTTCCGTCTGTAAATATAGTTTTTCTGGTTATAAGTCTTTAATTTCCCACAATATGACTCATGTAGAGTTATTCTAGCATTTAAAACTATACTTATCAAAATAGTCAGAACATTTCGGACGAAATAGAGCGAATCGTCAGAGGTGTTAGCCAGCTGATTTTGACGCCCACTAACTATGATATGAATTGGGAAAGTAGGCCATAAAATCAATAATTGAATGTCCACTCATGCGATCAGGACATCTCTTATGGAGGGCCGTAGTAACTGTTAAAACGCAATATGCTCTGACGTCTTTGTGGAGTAAACCGGAATCTCTAAACATAGCTTCAAAAAGAACTAATAGCATAACTTGGGCTGCAGTACTGACAAACTCAAAACGTAACCTTTAACTACTGAATAAACTGTAGCAAAGTGATATCCGAGGCAGTCTTCCTCGTCGGTGTAATAGTTTTACGGGAAAGTCGCTTAAATTCGGTAGCCATGTACATTCGGTACAGTTATTTATCGTCGAGTTTGAGTGAAATATTAGCGAGATGCTCACGTCTGCCTGCAAGTACTGCCGCCATTTTAACACATAGTATCTCACGAGAAGAATCGGTTCGAAAAAGATCGTAATTTTGACATTTTTTGGAACATATACGTACGTAGCTTTAGATTCGAAGGCGGCCTCCTCATGAATCTGACAGATTTTCCAACATATTCCAGCAGTTTACGAGGGCCGAGACGTCTTTCCAAAGCATAATAATAGAAGTAAGAAACAATTTTCAGAGTCTACCCATACAAAACTGTTACAAGACCCTGAAGGCGCCTAAAATTCCAGGTTGGGTTAAAAATAGCTCGAAGTAGGGAGATTCTTAAAACCATAGCCTTGTGTACTTTTGTGCATACACCACTTCTAAAAAAGAAATAATTTGTTTCAGTGATAGGGCTAAGTGAACTTTTATCAATAGTTCCATGCGGAAACAAGTGACTTCATTGAAATATGTGTGAAGAAACCGTATGTTAACGGATGTTAGGGAGCTTTTCAATTCATAAAGTATACCGCGGTGTATGAATAACGCATGGGTTTTGTTCTCTCTTTTAACGAACGGAAGCATCATTAAAATAAGCTTGTCTGATCGCATCCACACTTAACTACTTTAATCAGGGCCTCATGACTTCGTGTACATTGTTTATTAGTAACAGGTTTTCCTCTGAGAGTACAAACATGTCGTTTACATCTTCGTAAGAGCTCAGTTACAGCATTTTTATGAAGATGTCACGTGCAATTGACTCTGAAAATTTTATATGCACCATGTTAGGCAACTAACTCAGAAACAAGTAAGATTTCCGTACTTGTCAATTACATGACTTCATCACGCCCTTTATTAGCACATATGTAGTATACTCGATTTCTTACGGAACTGGAAAAACCAGCGAGCAGCCGTTTTGTGATTTTAGGGAAATAAGATGAGATTCCATTTGGAAATTAATCTTCTTCAGGTTGATACGCTTTAATAGAAAATTTTTATGCCTGCCTTTCTCCTGTTGTTGCCAGAAATACTTCGTGTCATTCATTTTTTCAAACCGAAGTCTACTTCCTCCAACAATCTTTATTTAGCAAGTAATTGCCATGCTGCGCTGGAGGGAATCGTGTATTTTACATCATTTCTCTCCCATCGGTTTGGTCTTTTCGAGGTAGGACCCTGAACTCTTCTCCTAACTCCGTGCTGACGTTTCACTAGTTTGCCGCCTTTGTTATCTACGCGTCTTTGTCCCCTTGTTTGAAAGTCGCCAAAATGTATCCGATTTATAACCCCAGCGTTCGGTTATGAAGTGTTGATCACGTGCTTTAGAGAAAAAGAGCATGCGTTACATTTCTATCTGGAAACCAAGCGTGGTTCTTATCCTCGGCTCATCTTCAAAACCAGAGAAGTGAAAGTGAAAATGTAAGATGAAAGAAAAGCCTGAGACCTCAAATTATAATTGTCAAAATAAGTTTATACGCTTCCGATTTTGGCAAGTCAATTTGACTTGCAAGTTCAAAGAATTTTCCTTCCATGATGATTAGGGAGCACCAGAAACTAGAAAATACCAAACCTATCAGAAGTTGCGTATAGATAAGTAGATACGATAAGACTTTTCGGTCTTCAAACGATGTGATTTTAATTCGAAAACTTCCCCTCGTGTTTAAGTCAGCATTTTACTTGAAGTTAAACCTTCATAAAGTGATGAGAAAAGGGCTCACCAACCGGGTCCGTTTTCGGAGAGGGTGGCATTTGTGATGGAATTTTTTCCCGTTGGCTGGTTAAAGGAAGGATCGAAACGGTGTGCACTTGAGACCAAGAAGTTCTCGAAGGTAAATCAGCCCCTTGACTGCAAGGATTAGCTAGAGTAGCCTGCTGCGGCATTAGTCCTCCCTCTCGAGCGGATGGGACGGTCGAGGCGTGATGATGCCGATTAAAGGAAACTATGCAGCATGGCCAGTTTCGGAGCTTCAGATGGTCGGACTGCGTATGCGGGTCCGGTCTTTCGGTGAGCAAACTGGACTCGTGAACAGAGTAGGCGTTAAGGAAGGCGGTGTTTCGATGCAAAAGCCGTGATGTATCTGCGTCTTCCTCCATATCGTAGCTGAAGTCGGTCCGTTCAAAGCTCCTATTACCGTGAAAAGTGACGCGCTTTAGTGCACAGTTCCTTGCCTGAGAGGTCATTGTCGTCAGGGAGGAAAAGGAACGTCTCCGAAATGTGCCTTCATACGGTAACGAGACCTGAGGTTTGCTTAGAAACTTCACTGCCCAAATTCCACTAACCAACCTTCTGCTAAATTTCTTGGGTATGCAGTTGAGAGTATTGGAAAGGCATAACGGTCTTCTCCAAAAAATTGGAACCAATTGAAAATATTTAACTCTTTGCTCAAAAATCCCCCGTTCCCGAGATCTGGGTAGGACTGGTTGGGAGGAATTTATTATCCAAATGATTTTTTCGAAGAGGTTGGTGCGTTGTACATTTACGAAGACTGAAATAGATGGAAATAGTATGTTTATTACAGTGCGGCCTGGACTGGTCATCCTACTTGACGCACAGTTTCCGCGCTTCGACTAAACTATCTAATCGCTTCTAGCTTCGGTGTATGATGAGCGCTTGTGATGGTCTAGTTGCATATCTCGATGCTCGTGTCAACGTGGCTGGGAACTGTTAGTTACAGTGCGCATATGGTCCCACGACAGCCACGTGCTATAAATACTGCCCTCCTTGTGCCACCATTACCCTTAACTGCCACTGTCTCTGATGATGGGTTCGAGTGAGAATCCGAAACATCAGGTCAATAAACTTCTTTTTCAAGTGATTGCATCTTCGTCTTCTGTAATTACCTATGCCAGAAGAGGAGAAATTTAAGCATCGAAAGTCCTTCACCTACCAAGACCCATCACAGCAACCCAGGGACCCCAAATGATAACGAGGAGTTGAGGACGAACCGACTTATGTCTGCTTAGATACTCTCAAGGCAAAAGGACGTAAAGAGTAATTCAGGCGTTCAGGGTCTCCAGAGTGAGTCGCTCAAGCTCTGATAACCATGACTTCAAACCACAGGTTTGGATAGAAAAACACAGTTTTTTGTAATCTAAAAATGTATTAAGAAAACGTCCTTTCCAAAACGCTTCCATGTACTGGGTAAGGGCATAATTTGAACAGAAATATGTTTAAAGCAGAAAAGGAGGTAAGAAAGCAGTAATGGAAAAAATAAGCATGTTTGCATGAAATCCGGAAGTGCAAAACATGCATGGTATTTTGGTATTTTTTCTTTGGTATGCATAAGCCGATACTTACGCACTCAGAATTTTACAGGGTTTCTCGATCCATCATATTATCAGCCTAAAATGTGTCAGTGTTTAAATAACCACTCCAACTTAAGTTGAGACAAATGTGCAGTCACTAACGTGGTTACCATCAGGCAAACTGGTTGGACGGGAATATTTACGTATTTTGGAATTTTAAACTAAAGGTAATCTGGCGGATAGCCTATATATGTGAGAGGAATCATTTAGTTCGGGTCCAGCCCTGTATATAAATCTTTAAGAGGCTGTTAAAAAGGTGGATAGACCTATGGCTTGTCAAATATACCCCGTGAACCTAGACTTCTAAAGAGACGAGTGTAAGTCTTCGATACCCTATCAAATATAAAAGCCTCTTTCAAGGGGGTGGAGTATTGACTAGGATGGTTCAAGATCTCAAGTCATTTCATGGGCCTTAGCAGACTGGCTTGCAGATAGAATACAGTCGAGTCAACACCGTGGGAAGAGATGCTATTAAATGGCCTATACTGTCATGTCCTCACGTGATCATCATTGCCTGTAGGCATTGCATGGAAATTCAAACCCATTCGCAACATTTCCCTAGCAAGAAAGGAAACATTCGATTTGCAAGTATTTCACATTCTAGTGACTGCTTCAGATTCCTTCTCGGGCTCTCATTAAGTCTGTTATCTGTGACTTCCTGGAGCTCTCTAATAAAACATACATTGTTGAGATATACTCTGTCACTACCAAGTTACTCCCAAACCTGTAACTCAAGTCAGTTGGAACTCCACGTAAGTCTGCTAGTTCGAAGAAATAAACACATGGCCAAGACGTTTGACAGACCACCATCCATCCTGCCTTATTTCCCTATTTCAGAAATTATGGGGCACGCAATCATAGAAACATCGGAGTATTTATTACATCAGGTTTAAAAGACATGTGTATCAAGTGCTTCATAATCCCCAAAGATAATTCTTTGACATTGGTTATCTATCACAACCTAAATCATAAGAGCGTTTGCGCCCAGTCATTTCGATCTTTCGCCCTTGGCCATGGACCAATAAAACTGTAGCAGGCTCAAAGACTAATAAGTCACCAAAAGTGCAAGAGGTCTGGTTAACGGTTACAAATCTAGGAAAGTGCATTATTAGCTATATTTGTAATGTCCCTGTGAAGTGAGGGAAAACAAGAGAGATATACGTAGCTTACTAAATGCCCATATTCTCAGAAGAATGAAGGAGCTCGGCGAGAAGAGAGCGGACGCAGCCGAGCACATAAAGGTTGCTACTGACCTTAGGTATTCCCCAGCCCGTCCTCATCAGGGAGGTTTTACGATCTGATATGGGGTCCGGTTATCTGTATTGGCGTAAAAGGCTACTATGGGCTTCCTGGTAGTAATATAAACTAATTTTGATCTATTTAGCCATTTTCATATTTTGGAAGTCCAAACTAATACCAGAGGAGAAAATAAATTGAAGTGATCTGTGATCTGTGACCTTTTCTACGTGTCTACGCAAATGATAAAAGAAAAGGGGATTTGAAGATGACCGGAAAATCCGCTTTCGTGAAACAATACCAAGAATGCCGCAAAGTCCTCTGTTTAAAATAGAACACAAAAACGTTTTGCAAACATCACTACTTTCTTTAGAATATGCTCAGTCCTCTTCATAGGTCACAGAGCGTTTATTCTAAGGTATTTTCCCTGTGTATTACGTTTTTGTCAGAATACTTATACCCCGAGGACAGATCTTTGTTTTTGGACTTTGAAGAATGTTTATAATTAACGGACATTTCAGAAGAAAGGAGAGTCTAAACAGCTTCGAGTCTCCTAGCATCAACTGGCATCTAGGTAAAATGTCCAGAAAATTACAAAGCAAAACGTACAGAAGCCTCCTCGTAACAAAACAATGGAGTCCCAACTATGTTCCCCCTCTCGGATTGTCTAGCGTAGCTTGGAGCTGAAGCGTTCTTCTCACTGGCTCAAAAGGATCGACCTTTCCGAAACTCTGATTGGCGAAGGCAGCCTCGGCGCCGCACGACAAGCTCCGCCTCCCCAACCGTGCATGCAAAGCTATCCGGGCCTTGACGTGATTTCAGGGAGTGTTGTCTTTTATAGCTCTGCATCGAGTTTTTGACATTGTTCTGCTTTCATTTCTCGAGGATTTGGTTCCGAGCAGCCATCGAGAAGCAACACAGAGCGTCGGAATAAGGGCGCCAATACTCCCAAATGTAACGTGACCATGTCTTTAATGCAGTCAAGCATTTTTCGAAGCCAGCTGCTAGACAACGCTTATTCACAATCAGTACCTGAATCCGAAAATTGGACGCGCCCCTAATCAGATTTCCATCGCTAAAGCACAATGAGCAGGCCCATTGGTCAAGTGATTCTACACACTTCGGTCAATCAGAGGACGAACAGCTAGCCTCCATTTGGCCGACCGTCAGGGTTCCGAAACAAAGCTTACAACATACCTCCAAAGAACAATCTAGCTTGGCTGTAACAGAATGGTGGTGGTGGTTTCGAAGATGGTGCAGGGCTTGGAAGGACTTCCATATACCCAAAATCTGACAAAATCACTATCGACGCAGCGCCCATGGGAAAAACTCGAAAGTGCCAGATGCTTCAACAGAATATCTTCTTCATCTAATTTAATAAATCCTTACGCTTTTTCTGAACTCTTTGCCGTCTAAGGGACTCCTGAATTATGGACTTTCGATTGTACACAGAATTAAAGTTTTAAGCTAGCCAAGTCTAATTACACATGTATTTGAAACTGCAACTGCATCAAACGAGTGTTCCAACTTCAGCTGCTAACTCACACAAAATTCTCAGCTACAGGAACTAGCAGAAAAATTAGAGCATTTGAAGTTGATAATGAAAGCTGAAGGATACACTGTCAATTGGGGCACAGCCAGACGGCGTTTTTGCTTAAAAAATGGGCCCAAACAAGATTAGAATGATACCGAGAAAGGTGCTTACCGGCACACTATGTGATGCAATTCATGAAAAATTTTCAGAAAGTCTGCAACGGACCAAGACGCGTCGACTAACACTTCAAACCACTCTTTAAAAAAGCCTTTGGATTATTTTTGGCTTAAATTTCCTCCCATAGCATATTTAATATACACTATGGCAGCTAATCAACTGCTGATTTCTGATTGTTCATCCGAGTGACGACAGGAAAATTCGATTGACTTTTCTCCTTTGCTATTTCTGCAGATATCTTTGAATACAGTGAACAGGTTTTCGTTTGATTTCAGGATGACGGACGTTGGGAGGCCGGCCAGTGATCATGAATTTGGAAGTGCGTTAGCAGATGCAAGCCTGGTAGTGCCTGGCCTATTTCTGCAAAATCACTGAGTACTTCCTAGTGACGCTGTTCATTTAAATCTCAGTGACCATTTTGAGGTTATCAGATTTCTCAATCGATTGCCCTAAATGACAAGTTATATAATTCCTACAATGTCAAAACGCCCGAAATAAAGCAATTATAAAAAACTTTCTCAGACCGCCCTTTTTAATAACAACGACGGGTTGGGTCATATTTTTGGACTCATTCGAACCTGAAACCTAACTGCCACTAATGACAATTTCAGCCTACTTAAGTACATACAGATTCTTTCCTACGATTATAAATGCACTAGAGCGACCACAAAAATACTAACCTAGTTCTCAAACGCCTAAAAATTCGCCTGTCCCGTTTCTGAACCATGCGTTAGGAGAAAACAGAACGCACATAATGTATCTTGCAATACGCTGGAAAGTTGAAACATTTTTCTCCGGTACGAAGTTGAAGCAAGTCTGCATTACCATAGACCATGACCTGGTCCGATCTAATTTCTTAGCCGTACTTGCAGTAGACAAGCCCCAGCTCAACCCCAAGCATTAACCCCCTGACCTTAAAGTCTAACACTTAGCCCCAACCCCTAAACTTAGCCCTGAACCCTGACCGCTAACCCTAAGCCCAACCCCTAACCCCGACCTCTAACTCCTAACCCTCCTCTAACACTCAGCCCTGACATGTAGGGTTACGAAATAAGATCTTGCCCATGATCTTGCTGTATTTTATTGATTTTCTGCACGGATTTAAACTGCTGCATTCTATTCACACGTTATTTATGGTATGAAGTGACAGGAGGCGGCTGATGAGCCGTCGCGCAATTTGTTGGTACCGATATGCTCCACAATCAAAATCGTCACTTGAAAGTGGGCTTCTTCGTGGTTACGAATGCGATATTTGCATATGCATGGAACTTACGAGTAGTTTGCGACAAAAGATTATGTGGAGGTGTAGTCACTAAATTTTAGGGCATTAAATCAAACAGATTTCAAATCAGAATTTTTAAAGAAGAAAAACCTTCCTTGGGTGCTAAATGACTTATTCATTCATATCTTGCAACGCGGTCTAAAAAGTCAATTTTCCGGTCAACGACCGTTGTTGTGGTGAACCTTTTTCGGTGCCATTAGTGCTCCCTGACAGAGAAACATGCACGGATGTGACACTATAGTCTAGAAAAGTTCTTAAGATAGAGAATCGTCTGGTTCTTGAGGTACGGTTATTTTACACTCAAAGTTTGTAACTTTTCCGTTAATACATTATTCTTTGCCGTATAAAATCCAGGTGCGGTTCTAACTTTGAGTTGTTATACGCGTTACTCTGGGATACCATTACAGTGCGCAACAAGAACCTCGTGTCGACCGCACTGAACATTTTTTATGCGGACGCCTTCCAAGGGACAGATAGCCTCGCATAAAATGCTCGAAAAAGACGAATCAGGCCAACTTTGTCAGGGAGAAGTCAAAACCTCTGACGCTCATGCCGACTCTGGTAAGTTAGATTCTGGCAGCTGTTGCAGACGGAGAAATAATGCGGTTTTAATACGTGTAACAGGGGCTCGCTAGAGATGAAGTTCAGGTCGAGAGTAACGTAGATTCGGGAGAGGATGATGTGAAATCTTTAGAGCGGACCGCGTACGTAGTTCAGCGATTAAAAGAATGCGCCGTGAAAGATGGATGCCTAGAAGAAAGTGGCCGATGTATGCAAACGCGTAGTGAGGCACCTAGAGCCAACACGATGAATCCAGTAATGGCCAGTTTAGAACTGCCTAAAGTGGGGTTGAGTTATTTTGATTGTAATCCTGCACACCGTGTATGTTGAGAGCCGGACAAAGACTCTTGTCGAGGAGATGCGAGAGCCGTGAGTGAAGTGTGTGTTGTGTTGGCTTCTTAATTGCTATACAAGAGAGCACGAGAGGTACTCGGAGACTTGTTCGGCCAACCGCACATTTTCGGATGATTCCTTCTCGACACGATAGCATATACATACGCCCAAGTCACTTTTTGACTTTTGTGTTAAAATGGCAGGTTATCAAATCGCACTCACAAAAATGCATTGTATGCCTGATCTACACTCCCTGAGTGCCTTGAGTCTGATAGTGCGTTCGTTACCTTACACGATGCAAAACCAATGGGCTGAGGTAAACTACTGGATATCGACGAGGGATACCGACCCCAACTTTACAGATCTCACGGAGTTTATGGCCACGCATTCAAAAATAACCAAAAGTTGGTTTCGAGAGCTTGCACGGGAGACAGAAGCAGGTCATCACCGAATTCTAACGCCAAGCGCCAAAGGCATGAAGGTTCTTTCACTTTATTAGCCGTTTCTGGTGCCGCGTGATTTTCACAGTCTTATTTCATATGTTGGCAAGCACAGAGAGTAGCATGGTGCTCGTGTCTACTTTTCACGAATGTTACAGATAGGTAGGATTGTGTGCGGGAACACAAAGTGTGTTTTGTTTTTCACAATAATACGCATTTCGCTAAGGTGTGTAGGTCCGGAGAACGTTGTGGTCAGTCCGGCTGCATAAAACGTCATCATATGTTTTTGCATGTAATGTTATCAGAAAACGATCAGCGAACATTGCTAGATGAAGGACTTAGTACCCTGAGTAGAATTGTGTATGTACCATCACGACTCGGAGCTATTCCCGTCGAGTTAGTAACTGGAGCTGGAAACGCGGAAACTAACGCATTTTCAGGCGGAGACTCGGACGTTACTCTGATTAAATGAGGGCTACGCTTCGCAATAGAGTCTTCACAAAGCCAATGGTCATGACAATAAACACCTTAGGCGGCTAAATCGAATGCAACACGGACGCCAGAGGTTTAGGAATGCTACCCACGAACGAAATTGAGTCAGTCGAAGTTTAAAGGATTTTGGTGGTTTAGGACTTGCCACTGCGCGCAGAACCGTCGAATAAGAAAGTAAGATCTTCGTGGCCGCACCTGAGCGGTATAGTGTTCTACGAGCTCACTGACCGCGAGGTTGGTATACTCATTACAAATGACATTTTGGAGGTCCATTGAGCATTTGACCAACGTTTGGGTGGCAAAAAGAAGCCGTTCGCAGTGAAAATATTACTGGGATGGATGCTGCTTCGATCTTCACGTGACAGAATAAAACAGAACGTTGTCTGTCACTGCATCGTCGATCAGGAAAAAAATCGACGGACAAGGTTTAAAAAGCCGTACGACTGGTAGTACTAACACGCTTCGGAAGCGACTGCGAGTTACCCATTGGAGGATAAGTGAGCACTGGCTACTGCGCGATCTTCCGTTACGCACATAAAAAGACATTGTCAGCTGCCACTCCCTTGGCGAAACGATGCGCTGAACCTACCGGACAACGTGCAGTTGGCGCGTAAACGACAAATTTATTTCAACAGTAGACTGGGTCAAGAGCCTGAAATATTTCGAAAATTTGAGTAAACAACGGGACACAACGGGACGACTGAGTTCCGTAGAAAACGATCGGTGAGCACCCCTCACCATAGTAAACATTCTGTTTCTGTATGAAAAAGGGATACATCAAGCGAGTTGACGGCAGCCAAACGTTTCCAGTTCTAAGACACTGGCACTTACATACCTCACAATCCTGTTATTAAACCTTAGGACTCAGAAAAATCCGTGTTGTATTTGACTGTGATGCAACGTGCCAGGGCGTGTGTCTAAATTACCGTCTGCATCAGGGACATGGGGTGTAGGGGTGTGCGGCGATGGGTTTACGAGCTGGTCGCAGTAGGTCGCTCAATTGCTTGCATGTGCAGACTACGCCTAGCGTCCATTTCCGACACCCAACTCTCACATGTGGCTCCCCGAATCTGGGCTCTGTCAAGCGGCTAAACCCCGGTAACCGCCTCGGCCGGCGGGCTAAATCAGGCGAGGGGTATCCGAGTACGCTCTGCGCGCAAGGTGTTGTGGACTCCGCTGGGCAGTTGGTCGCAAGGAACACCGCATCGACACCGTCGAGACGAGGCTGCGTCTGGTACGTCGCTGACCATCTGGTCGGATGGAACTTCGCATCGGCATCGTCGAGACGCGGCCCAGTCTGGTGCATCGCAGAAGGCTACGAACATAAGGTGATGTCGTACACTCTTCAGGATAATTCAGGTCACTTTTCCACTACACCGAAAACGTAATCCACAGTGGGGTTCGGCAGCCGCCTGGGACAACTGAGCAGCCCTATTTAGGGAGAAAACTACTCACCCCCGCGATGAAGTGGCTAGAAAAGTTGCTTTAAACAAATGCTGGGGACCCACGTCGTCTGCATGCTGATCGTGGACGCAAACGCAAAACTCATGGTCGAAACAGTCAAAATCGAAACTACAAACTTTCCCTCTTCCCCCCCTCCTCCTCCTCCTTCCCGCCGCTCCACTCGCCAGACTGGTAGGGTTAGTCCTCTCGCTTTGGCAGCCAGGACTTTCGTTCCCTTTTAGACAATCCTAGAAGCAACCGAACGGAACGAAGGACGGCGCTACTGGCTCGGGAAGTGGCGTGCCATAAGGTTGACATCGGTGGACTCAGCGAGACCCGCTTATCCGAAGAAAATCAACTGGGAGAGGTGGGTGCTGGCTACACCTTCTTCTGAGGCGGTCACTCAAGGCAGAGAGATGGGACGCGGGCGTCGTCTTTGCTATTCGCAATGATATCGTGGGACGACTGCCCTGTCTTCCTCAGGGCACCAACGATTACATGATGAGCCTCTACCTGTCTCTCCGCGGAGGCAAATTCACCACCATCGGCAGCGTCTATGCCCAACGAGGCGAAGAACAAATTCTACGAGGACCTGCACGCAATCCTGGCGTCTGTGTCGAAGGCTTTGGTGACTCCAAAGTCTGCGTCGGAACAGATCATGCTGTGTGGAGAGAGATGCTAGATCCCCATGGTCTCCACGGTCCAAAGACAATGGCCTGCTCCTTCTCTGCACCTGCGGAGAACACCGAGTCATCCTGACGAACACCTTCTTCTGTCTGCCGGAGCGAGAGAAGGCCACCTGGAGGCATCCTCGGTCGCGTCAGTGGCACCTGCTGGACTATGTCCTCGTCCGGAGGCGAGACCAGCGGAACGTGCTGGTGACAAGGGCGATTGCGGGCGCTGACGGGTGGACCGACCATCACCTCGTCATCACGAAGATACGTATTCGCCCTTAGCCTCGCAAGATACCACAAGGTAAGCGACCCCCAGGTAAACTAAATATTGTCGTGTTGTATTTGCCCGCTCAACATCTCCATTTCAGCAATGAACTAGCCCAAAGTCTAGCCAACCATCCAGACGCCGCCGCCGCCCTCGTCGACGAGAACGCCTCCGTTGAGAACCGATGATGTCAACTGCGGGACACGATCCAGTTGACGACCCTGGCAGTCCTCGGTAGCACACACCGCAAACATCAGGACTGGTTCGACGACAACGATACCGCCATCAGCAACTTACTCGCCGAGGAGAACCGAATGCACAAAGCCTACGCAAATTGTCCTACTGATGACAACAAAGCAGCCTTCTACCACAATTGCCACCCTGTGCAACAGCGGCTGCAGGGGATGCATGACAATTGGGCAGCTCACAAGGCGGAGGGGATCAAAGGGTACGCGGACCGCAGCGAATAGAAAAGCTTCTTCGCTTCGAGCAAGGCTGTTTCCAGTCCCCCCAGCCAAAAGATACCACCCCTTTTCTCAGTGCCGACAAAATCCCCCTACTCACTGGGAAGATGCTAATTCTGCGGCGATAGGCCAAACACTTCAGAAGAGTCCTCAACCGCCCCTCCACCATCTCCGACGCCGCCATCGCCCGTCTGCCTCAGGTGGAGACTAACGTCGACCTCGACCTCCCGCCCTCTCTACACGAAGCAATCAAGGCTGTGCAACAGCTCTCTAACGGGATAGCGCCCGGAGCGGACGCGATCCCTGCTGAGGTCTACAAGCACGGCGGCTCCCAACTCATGAATCACCTGACTGCGCTCTTCCAGGAGATGTGACGTCAAGGAAAAATCCCGCATGATTTCAAGGACGCCACAGTCGTCCATCTCTATAAGCGGAAAGGTAACCGCCAGCTCTGCGACAATCACCGAGGCATCTCCTTGATGACCATTGTCAGGAAAAACTTTTCTCGCATTCTTCTCAACCGTCTAAATCACCGTCAGGAACACGTTCTCCTACCAGAAAGCCAGTGCAGCTTCCGCCGTCACCGCGGAACCACCGACATGATCTTCACCGTCCGCCACCTGCGGGAATAGTGTCAGGAAACGCGGATCCACCTCTAGTCTATCTTCGTGGATCTGACGAAAGCCTTATATACGGTGAATCGTGATGGACTGTGGAAAATCCTGCAGAAATTCGGCTGTCCCGAACGATTCACTCAGACAGTGCAGCAGCTCCACGATGGCATGACGGCACACATCACGGACAACGGAGATGTCTCAGAGGCATTCGCAGTAACCGACGGAGTGAAACAGGGCTGCGTCCCGGCCCCCATCCTCTTCGGTCTTATGTTCTCTGCCATGCTGATGGACGCCTACCGTGGCGAACGCCCAGGGATTCGCATCACCTACAGGACAGACGGCCGCCTCTTCAATCAACGGCGGATACTCTTCCAATCGCGTTTATCCACAATTACCGCCCACGAACTTCTGTTCGCCGACCACTGTGCCCTCAACACCACCTCGGAAGAGGACATGCAAAGGACCATGGACCTCTTTTCCGCCGCCCGCGAGGACCTCGGTCTGATCATTAACACGGAGAAGACGGTGGTTATGCACCAACCGTCACCCAACACAGCTCCTCCCTATAATGCGCCGGAAATCAGCTTGAACGGAACTCAACTGTTAGTGGTGGACATCTTTCCGTATCTGGGCAGCACCCTTTCCCGCAGCACGAAAATCGACGATGAAGTAGCCCGCTGGACTTCGAAGGCCAGTCAGGCCTTCGTCCGTCTTCAAAGCACAGTTTTGAATCGTCATGGTCTCCAGCCCAGCGCGAAACCTAAGACGCACAAGACCGTCATCCTACGGATATTGCTGTATGGAGCAGAGAACTGGACGGTGTACACGAACCAGGCACCTAGACTCAATCACTTACGCCTCACTTGTCTTCGTCGAATATTAAACCTGCTGGCAGGATCTTATCCCAGACTCGGACGTACTGGAGTGGACGGGAATCCTCAGCATCTACGCCACACTAAGACAACTACAACCACGCTGGAGCGTCACCTTGTACAGATGGTAGACGAGCAGCTTCCGAAACGACTCTTCGATGGAAATTTTGCGACGGGTTCACGCCGACAAGGACGTCAAGTCCGGCGCTACAAGGATACTCTCAATACTTACCTGGAGCGCCTGCAGATCATCCCGGCCAACTGGAAAGACCTAGGCCGGGACCGACCTACTGGGAGGAGCACAGTGAAGACAGGCGGAGTGATCTTTGAAGCCAACTGCATCACAGTCGCCAAAGCCAAACGCTAAGCACGCAAGTCTCAGCTACGTCAACTCCGCAATGCCAATGCACAATCGCGTCCAACCTGTCCACGGTGTCAGCGGACATTACGGGCGCCAAATGGACATGTTGAGCAGTTCCGCACCAACTGCAGCACTCGAACTTTACCAACCCTCGTCTTCCAGTTCACTCCTTCATTGCCTCTCACGCTGTCAAATAACGTTGATCGTCATCCCCAACGACGACTACCATCCTCCTACGCCGCCGCCTCCTCCTCCTCCCCCTGCGCCACCTCCCCTCCTCCTCCTCCGCTGCCCCAACGGCTGTCGTTGTGGCGCCTGCTACGCACATCAGGACTGCGCACAATCCTGGCACAGCAACAAGTACCAACGCCACCTCCGTCGACACCAGATGTGCGGACGTGGGCTACACTTGTCCTCACTGCGACCGCACCTTCACCTCACACCCCGGTCTCGCCGGTCACTCGCGAATCCATCGCACAGCGACTGGGGATCAGTGCCTAGAGCATCAACCTACACCCTCCGTATTCTCCTCCACTGTTCATATCGAGATCGCACATTTACTCACCGCACGGATCTGTTAGGCCACATGAGTATCCTCGCAAACGTACGGTAGACAACCGTCGGCTGCAACACACCACGACAAAGCACGTCTTCTTCCAATTTTATGCTCCAAAGAAGAGTATAATTCGGTTTTGAAAAAGTTCTAATTCCCGGAGAATTTTGAACCCTCTTCATTGATATTTTGGCAGATTTTGAATAATTCACATTGACCCAACGGTGAAAAACTCGGCGCCTCGGTGGGATTCGAACCCACGCAGTAAGGGGGAAGGCTTTAGTACAGCCAACGCTCTAACCACCTGAGTTACGAGGCCCCGCCGGACGACGCGAGTTTTATCACGCAGATTTTGAATAATTCATATTCATCTGCCAAAATATCAATGAATTACGTGAGCCTAGTAGTCATCTGGTGGATTCTAGGTGAATTACTTAGGAAATCCTGCTTGGGCAGTCAACTTACTGTATCAGATTTGGTGGATTCCAGACGTTGCAGTAGGTTGGGCGGGTAACTTGACCCAAGTGTGATAAAACTCGCGTCGTCCGGCGGGGCCTCGTAGCTCAGGTGGTTAGAGCGTTGGCTGTACTGAAGCCTTCCCCCTTACTGCGTGGGTTCGAATCCCACCGAGGTGCCGAGTTTTTCACAGTTGGGTCAATATGAATTTTGAACCCAACCTGCTGTTATACTTGCGTTAAGGGTTTCAAAACTACAAGTCGTATAATTTCCGTGTACGGAAAATCATACACTTCCCTACGGTATAAAGAGGAGGCCATATGGAGTTCATACAATTAAGCAGTAGATTTGAGCAATATTGTTAACTTTGCAAGCCAAATTGTTAAATGCAGATACATGACGTTTTGTGAACGGCCATCTCACGGTATTAAGAAATATCACAAGTAGAAACCTTTTGAACCCAAATAATACTCCTCCTACGAGTATAAAATTGAAAGAAGGCATTATTTTCTACCGATTAAATAAAAGAATGGATATTGTAATGCATTTTTTTCATGAAATATAACTGAACTCTTAAGGGCATCGAAAATCAATGAGGAAACTGCATGCTACCTAAGCAGCCACGTTTTGCAGTGCATAGTTCACGCATGCAGTCGGAAATAAGTTTGTTCGAAAGAAGACACCCTGAGGTAACTGGATCATTATGAAATTATGCTGGATGGTGATTGGCTTTACAACCATACTTAATTAATATTTTCAAAGCGAGAACGTATTTCGGAATTTCGGTTGACATTTCATGAGTTAGCCCACCCACTGTATCTCGGGCAACGACGTTGTGGAATCAGTTCCGAGACCACTCTGAATGGTCGAGTAGAACACAATCGGACTCAACCAAATACCACTTCACGCCCACATCTGCAAGCAGACAGAACCCTCAAAGGTAGTTAAAAATTTGCATGAACGGATGATACATGCCCAAACGCAAGTAATTGCTGAAAGTTCATACAGGAGTCGCTGATTTTTCCTCTGCTGCGTGAGGCAACCACGAGAGATCCAGCTACTCAAAGGGATTTCCAGTGTTCCGCATGAGGTTCTTGGCATAGCTTCATTTATCCTTCAGGAGTGAAAACTGTGGCTCTTTAATCTCCTCAAAAATTAATGTGCTAACTTGGAGTAAATAATTAGGAGCGGAGTTTTACGGGCTGTCCGAAGCTGATATAACTGAGCACAAATTCATCAGCTTCAGCGGGATAACCGTGTAATATTCACCAAATGTTAACAGCCAATTAGTTTTATCCAAATGTCATTTGCTTTGCAATACTGAAGGGGTGTGATGGTAAGCCCTCTACCGCCTTCAGTCTTCTTGACAATGCCCTGACACCGGGCCCAGACGGGAGAGTGCGGTAGTTGCTGAGAAAGTATACACCCACTACAAACTAAATCACGCGCTGATCCCCGCTCTTGTTCTCACCTTGCTGTGAAGCACACGGTGGAAGTCATTGGTAACGACGGTCGAACTGCCACATTATGCTGACTGAACAGATACTAGCTAAAAGCCCAGACATGCTTCGCTGGTTCCCTGCGTTGCATGATGCGAGGGATTCGGTTCACCAGTGAGCCCTCCAGCGTTCCAAGCGTGCTTTCAGCAGATACTCTATTTTGAGATCTGAAACTTAATCTAAAAAATTAATACACTATTTTGGAGTAGATCCTTCGGAACGAAGCTTTATAAGCTGGCAGAGCTACTGATGGGTTTAACAACCCGTAGCTGCCACGAAGTGGCAGAATATTAGCGAAACATGTCTGGCCTCTCAGCCAATACCTGTGCTGTCTGAAAAATCATGAAAGAGAAGTGAAAACACTGATGAACCATCTGCCGGACATTTGGTAAGTACGTGCGTTCTAGGAGCACATTGAAACCACTAATTCAGGACAACTCCACGAAGAAGATTCGACTTTTGGAACAGATTTCTTATTTGCCTGACGTTCCGCATCTACTGTCGAACTAATCATCAATGATAGTAACAGGGCGGCGGACGCACGAGGGCGGAGTTACCACATCAAGACCATTAAAGTTAGTAGGTTCAGCACTTAATACAATGGTAGTATAGGAAAATGGTTCGGTTGCCCGCATTCGAGTGGTCAGTCACCGCCATCTCATCAACGGTGTCACTCATTGGCCTGACAGTTGCCCACACACGAAGCTCACCTATATTGTCACTAGAAACATTTGTTGTCCGCGCACTCCGGCATGACTAATTACTCTATCCAGTCTTATCGCCAAATGGAAAACGACGAGATTACTTGGCTTGTGGGTGGACTGCAGGTCGTAGGATCATGACTTAATCATCTAGGGACTCCTACGGTTGTCACCTACGAGGATCTCGGTCCCATAAAACTTGAAAGTGAGGCTGGGTTCTGTCGAGTAGGCCTTCACTCGTGAACGGGCGCCATTCATCTTCACTGATGATGGGTGATAAGCCATTCAGAAGTCTTCCTGTTACAAATAAACATAGATGCCGTCACTATCAAGTCAAGCAGAAAAGTCGACAATGAAATCGAGGCGACTGACCACCGGAAGCGGACGACTGTCGCAATGAACACGAACGCCTGGAATTTGGACCTGCCGATTTTAGGTGACTACCTGGTAACCACATCCTATAACTTACTGAAGCCGCTACTCTTATCTCATGTTGCGTCTGATGATGTGTTCAAAAGTTAATCTAAGAGGTCAGGCGAACAGGCCCAAACTATAGAATCCCCCTTTTTCAACTGCTTTCTGCTAGTAGCTTTTCGTGTATCGAAAAACTATTGTCATAGTCGTCAATGCCATAATTATGATACTCAGGATTTGAAGCCACAGTCCTGCTTCTTCAACTGTTGGGCCTACCATACATGAGGCCAGGCCATTTTGATCTTAACGTTCAGGAGCCTTGAACTGTAGGCTACAACGCCGACTCCGATCCAAGAAACGGCGAATGACACACTGAAAGTGCCATGACAACTATACTGGTCCAGGGGTTGGGCAAGTCTCAAGGCTAATAAGCTGTGCACAACATGATTCGCTTAATGCCAAAATTTTAACATTAACTGGTGCCAGATCAACGTGGGCGGGTCGTGTCTTACCAGGTAAGCACATAACCTAACATCCGTAGGTAGCAGGGAAAGTATCAAAGAATACATAACTTAGTAAGGTAGACTGTCGAAAGTAAGACATTTGGATGCGTAGAAATAGGACTTATATACAAAATAGACCATAGAAAGGGACTGTCTGTTAGGCCAGAGTCGATAATTTACAGACATAAAGTTCTGTCGAGTGCGGTTGTAGGCGAACTCTGTGAACTCTCTGTCGCGGAATCAAACATATGCGTCTGCTGGTCCTCTTCGCCCAGCGCGATTCGCATTAGGTATTTGAACCGGTTCACAATCTCAGGCAAGGTTCGCTCTGGCCAAACGGAGGCCAGTAAAACCAGATTCACCCTAGAATAGCTGCCGGCACCGCGACAGTATTCTAGCAAACGACGGTCCTCTGCCAGCGACCAGGGAGCCCCAGTAGTTGCCACTGTTAGCTCAGAGGTATAGCCAATGGGCCTCGTCCCAGAATTCCGTGAAAATGCCTCAGTGTTGAAACACGCAGCTTCATCGTCCACTTCGGAGGACCAAGTGGCGGAGGGCGGAGACGGGACAGGACGGGAGGCGAGTGGAAGCGCGGCTGACGAAACAGAGGAGCCGGAAGTGGTGGAGGGAGAGGCGACTGGCGAGGAGGCTGCTGACTCGGCGTCTAGTTCCTCCTCCTCGTTTTCGTCGGTGTGCCAAACAGAGGTTTTTCCGCCTTTCGTTCCTGCTGCACCAGCAACAGTCGTCCCAAACTGGACGGCGACCTGCCGGCGCGCCATGTCTGGAAGAGAAGGGGCGGATAGCGGATCGAGACAGTAAGCAGCCAAGCTTTCCAGAGCCACCCGCGTTGAGACGGCGCTTCCTGTTGCATGGTTTGATTGAACGAATCGATGACGCGATCTTACTGGCTGCTGGAAAGCGAAATCTGATGGCCAGGTTATTTGCACGTGATTTAAATGAAAGTTGCATTCGTCCACGAAGACAACCCCCTGATGCACCTAAACAAAACAGGAGAATACCAAGCAAGGATTACAGGCTCGTGTAATCGAGACTAGAAAACTGCGGACGTGGAGTAATGACCTAAAAATCATAGAAGTCAAATCGGTAATGAAAGTCGACGTCGACGAAGTTGCGGATTGCTGATGCAGCGGTCCAATAAAAGACTGGTTAAAAATTTGTCTCAGTGAAGTCCGAAAAAAATAACACAGGGATCGCGCTAAAAAGAACGAAATGCAGACCGTAATACCGAAAGCCGTACCTCGAACGAAAAAAGAAAAGTAGGTCTCTGACTGCGCATCGGCATGCGACCAACTGCGAGGACGTATACCAGTCGACAGGCAAAACGGAATGCACCAGCTATTAGGCACCTTAAGAGAAATATCAACAAATCGGGTGTCGAAAACAGGCAATGTTGAACAGGACAAGATCTTTATCATCACGACATGGGACCCCTATGCCGCCCCACAATTCGGTCATATCGAAAATGGCCAGTTTATTAACTAGGATGAGAGAGGATCGGTGAGGCGGATGGGTTGGTGTGCGTTCATTGGCTGTATGTAGACCATACTTGTTATCCTGTCTCTGTGAAGGCCCCAGCTGACGCCTATAAAATAAAGCGATATAGGTGCACATTTTTGCGTGCTGTTAACGAAATTGATGATAAAAGCTAATAAGGATTTTTACGACAGAAGAGCTGTTTTGCTAAAATAGAACCCTATCGGGCTAAATTTTATATAGAATACATTCGAAAGAAATAAGCTCTTTGGGAAAGATAAACAAGTTTTATTGTAAATTTTCGATCTTGGTTCCCCAAGTCGTCTTCAGACGTGAATTAAGTGTGCAAAACAGTCAACATTTAAACATGTCGAAAAAATCGATTTTGCCTTGTCACTCCTGCTGGTGTATTGTTCTGATTGGCTAATGCCTTTTCCACTTTTCATTGAGGCTGCTGTACACCGTATCCAATTCTACGTGTCGATTGATGCATGCGTTATCAGAATGCATGACCTCTAAAAATTTACGGCCCTTCTTGGATGAACAGAAACCTACAATGCGAGTCCTGTCCCAGGCGAATTTGTGTCGTTTCCAACGTATGCATGGCAACTTGGGACAGGTAGTCTCACCTTTTTACGGCCAACTGATGTTCGTGTATTCGTGTAGAGGCCGATTTCCCAGTTTGACCACAATAAACCGCATTACAGGCGTTGCATGGTATCTTATAGACGACTTCCTTCTTATCTAAATAGTCAACACTATCCTTAGGGTGTACAAGCTGGTTACGAAGTGTAGTCGTCGGCTTGTGCGCCACATGTATTTGGTGCTTCCTCAGGTGTCTTTAAACTAGTTCGGACACATTTTAATGTAGGGACCCACCCTTGGGAATATGGTCCAGCTTGCAAAAGCATGAGAGTCAATGACAAAAAACATTTTAGGTGGTGGTATGGCCCGAATATTATCTTGACCGGGTGTTGAAAAGGGTACCGACTAAAAGGCGGCCAGCTGAAATGGAATGTGAGATTGTGGTAGATCCTAATCAGCATCCACGAGGTCTCGTACCTATTCCATCATGGTGTATTTCAAGTGCCAGAGTGCAGCTCTATTGAAACATACAAAGGCAGAATTTTTTAACAGAGGATACAGACAGGAAAGGTTAGAAACCCCACGAGGCAGAATGTGTATTATAACCTGCTTGACAGAAAAATATTCGATACTTTTGAATGCTAAGTTTCAAGACGGCTTAATTTCCAAAAAACTAGTAGAATGGCGTTCACCAGCGCATCCTGTTTGTAGGATGAACTTTGGGCGATTATTTCTGGCCTTGGATTTCTGGCCAATAATCATGACAGCCAGTGGCATGGCAAATAAAAATCCTTAATTGGGAAAGGTTACCAGAAACAAGGGAGACTGGAATGGCGATTTCCAGCTTGTTCGGACCGACAGGACCTGAGAATCAGAACAGGACTCTTTGTTCATTAGGCCAACACGTAAAACGCTCTACTATTAAGCCATGTTCGTTGCGGTTGGAAACAATGAAGTCATACGGCAGTGGTATTTGCTCCAGAACGAACCGGACCCAGGTTGCAATCTCAGGTCTTTTTGGTCCACAGTCAGAATGTGGCTGCCTAATGACGGTGAATAGGAGCGAAATGGCTAATGCATTTTCCCTTGTCCCTTGTGGGTAGCACTTCTTGACTTCTGCTGAGGTTTCACCAGTCTTCGGTTGCCGTCCATCAGCGCGTTGGGTGGAGGTCCTTTAAATGGAACCCTTACAAGGGCTAGACGAAGCATATAGTTCATCGATCCTCCGCGTCTGTGACGCAAGGATCAGAGGGTCGGCTCATGAAGTGCCTAGTCCCCGATGTGTCCACCTGCAGTCCAGTGTTCAATTTCAAATTTAAGTCGGCAAATGTGATATGCGCAACGGAGATAAGACAGACTTCAGATCCCAAAATGCATGCATAAAAAGGAATGAAGCGCAGTGTCAACCAAGTTAAAGATAGGCCCGTCTTGCAAGTCAGAAAGTGGGGCCATTTGCACAGCTCGCAAGTGTAGTCGTGGTAGTTTCGAAATAGAGAGCCTGAATTGAATTTAGGGACTCGAAGTCCAATTCCGTCCCAGAGCAAAATCTTCTATCGGCATGAGCTCCCTACTTCCCATGGTCGGTTTGATGAGATCTCCCAAGCTTTGGCATCGCGGAATGTGTTTATTAAATGTTGCATTTATCAATGGCATGCGTATGTGAGGTTTGCCTTGTAATCACAGCAGAAAAGTCACTTGAGCCCACGTCACAACGAACTCTTTCCGGCTAAAGAAATTATCTATTGCTAACGTATGCTGTAGTTTCTTTGAACCTGTGCGGTCAGTTGGTGGAATGGCAGTCAAAGTACTACAAGTGGGAGGAAGAAAGAGGCTCTGGGGCCTCCTAAAGTTCCAAGAGAAGGGAGAGGAGAGTTCAATTCACTTACTCTCAAGCTGCACTTGATACAGTGTCGCAGACCCAGGCTATCCACCTTTGCCGGCTTTCCGCTGGGATTGGAAGTGGACAGTGTGTGTGAAGTCGCAACAGCAGCAGTTACGGGGAGAAGTTTCTGGGCTGGCTGGTGATCGTGACAGGGACAGGGGCACTGACGAGCCGTGGTGGTCTTGGAGAGACGATAAGCACCCCCTACGGACAGTCCCGGCTGCTGGAGAAGGGCAGAGGCAGGGCCAGCGGCAGTACAGGAAGCCAACTCGGTGGAGATCTCCCAACGAAAGGTTTCTGATGACAGGTTGGACTCTGCAGAAGTGGTTATACTAGGCAGCATCTCGTCCACCAGACGCGGAAGGGTCGATGACAGCGCTACTGATGAATTAAAGACCGGAGTGGCGGAAGGGTCTGGTCTCCGTGCCAGTGAGTCAACTACTTCAAAGGCCTGAAAGCACCAAGATGATAGTGGGAAATAAAGGGGAACAAAGATCACTTATTGCATTAGGACAAAACAAACTTGAGCAGCGTCCAGCGAACAGGAGGACATACCAAGGTGACAGTCGAGAAAGCGCTGTTATTATGCAGGCACAGAAAATAAGTGTCACAACTTGGCTTGGTATGCATAATGGTTTGCGGAGGTTGACGCATGAAATTGGCACAATGTGAGCCGATTCGGCGGCTGAATCAATTAACGTGAGTCGCAGTGGACGTCCACCGACTAAGGATTGCCTTCGAAGCTGGGTCAAGTCGTTTTCCGGTTCTGCTCTTGGAAAGATTTTTCAGATTTACAAGGATAGCCATTTGATGAGTAGACGGTGTTCTGACGAAAGATTGCCTTTCTAGCTCTTTATCGTGCTATTACAGCTGCAGCAGTCGGCAGAATCTCGGGTTACATAATCTCAGATAAGATTAAACTCACGGCTCCCGGTGAGGCCCCATATCTCAAGTGGATAGAGCGCTGACCGTACCCAAGCCTTCCCCTTGCTAACGTGATTCTATTCTTTGGTTGCTGGAAGGGGCTGTTAGCCATTTAAAAGGATCAGTGCGGTTAGTTATTCGGAAAGAGGGTGTTATGCCCTAATGGGTGGATGAGAGAGGGGAAGGTGAGTCGCCGGGACAACCTCGTTATCGCCCAAACTTCAGTAACAAGGTGTAAAACGCACCGAAACTCGCCTGGTTTAGTCAATTTTTAACGATTCCAAAGCCCCTTAAACTTTGGCATGGTGATCGTTAATTAGCCGTTTCGTGCGCGATACCCCAAGTCGAAAAATCCCGGAGGTTCGGTCGACCATCGAGTGTGCCGTATGCATGAGGGAAGGCATCATGCTTGCTTAGTGATGCAGCGTACATGTTGATTGAGTATCTGCTTGCACGTGAGCAGTTCGCAGTCGGCTTGACCTGTTGTGCCGTGTGCAGTTGCTTTGTCCTTCCACTTTAGGCGGTGACTGAATCTTGCTCCCCTCCTCCATTACATAAAACAATCTGTGCAGCAGTAAGAGGTAAGAAATAGTTGCAAGAATAAAGCCCAGCCAAAATGGTTACCACACTAACTGTGAGTGCACTCTCCGAAAACCCATGGTTCGACGCGCCTTTCGATACGTCTACGGCTACAAGCAGCCGATGGCCCTCTGTTTTGCCGACTTTACTGCGGAGTTCTGCTCTGTTCACACAGAGTTTCTGTGACCAATAATGGAGTTAGACTGGCTGCCAAACAACGCTATTGTTGTGACTGCAGGCCACTTGAGATCCATTTGTTGCCCACGTTCTTACCCAAAAATTCCCCACAGCCGATATTTCACCGGATCTTAGACAAGAAACCGCCCTACCTTCCTTTCTATGTGGTGAATCACAATGCGGTTCGGTAACCAACCTACAGCCGGACGTCGGCTCATGAACCTTAACTATGCTAATGATATCGCCCTATTGATATCAAGCTACAGGACATGTCATCGCATATGAGTGGGGTCATAAACTCGGGTGTTTATACATAAGCATTACTGAATTGGAACGAAGGCACCCCAAGAAATATAATTTGAGAGCATATACGTTCTTTGGGAAAAGTATAAAATTTTCGACGTCAGTTCCTCGTGTCTTCGCCGGGCTCGAGTAAATGTGAAAAAAAAACAATTAAAATTTCAAACGTGCTGGGAAATCAATATTCATTTGGATTTCAGCCAGTAGGCGGACGCCGTATGCGTCAGTCTGTATCGATTGGCTTTCGTCTCTTCTACTTTTCCCTGAGATTTTTGTATGTGACAGCTAACGCTATGTGCCTATTGATGCAGTACTCATCAGAGTGAATGGCTTCAAGAAAATCTCTGTCTTTTTTAGATGGAAAAACTCCAACGATGCGAGTTTTGTCCCACGCGAAGGTGTGCCCAGTATCAAGGGTGTGCACGGCCATTTGAGAAGGTGATCCCGCCTCTTAACTGCCCGTTGATGTTCGTGAATGCGTGTAGAGGCGAATTTTCTCGTTTGGCCACAATATACGGAATCACAGGCCTCTCATGAGATCTTATAGACGACATCCTTTTTATTGAGATAGCCAACCCTATCCTTAGGGTTTGCACATTTATTCGAGTCTGACGACGACATGGGGAACCGACGTCAAAAATTTACTCAATAAAGTTTTCTTTTTTTCCCAAAGAACGTATTTGCTTTCAAATAAAGATTACTATATTTGAATATGTAAAGACCATGGTACTGCCAAAGGGGGACAGTAGGGACAATGTCATTGTCTGAATGAATTTTGCTGGAAGGTGTTTTGTTAGTCTCTGAATGGATTAATCAACCCGTCATGATATCTTGATTGTTGTAAAAACCGGCAAGAAAATGGAGCTGTTGGGCCATTCCTCTTTGCTAAACGCGTGCGGTCGAAAAATAAAACCCATAAGGTGCTGATCACCATTGATTGAGAAGTATTTCTTAACAGAGGCATGCAATCCTTCTCCCAAATCAGGCAGTTTGCATTACTGCAGCAAAGCCACAAAAGTAGCCGAAGTGGTTGGGGCAAAATTTCTATGGTTCAGTGTTGGAAGTCGGCACTGCTTGTTTAAACGCAAAAACGGCTCTCATCTCATCCAATTCGACCCGATCAATCAAGGTCTTGTGGCGGATCTTCGGGTTCTGACATCTTGTGGATAAAAGATTGGGTCGAGTTGATAGGATGAAGGCACATGGCGCAGGGTCTTAAGGTCGACTACGACGATGCAGATGAAGATAATGATTATGACGGAAAGGGAAAGCTGGTCCCACTACCGCAGCGGACAAGCTCCTGCGGTCTTAAATATTACAGGTCACACATTTGCAGCGAACTAAAGTAAGAAGATAGAACGACATATGTATGAGACCTGCTTGGCAACCAGGCGTTGTTAAAACGTAACAGAGACAAGATACTTACCTGTGGAAAATTGGAGTAGGGACGATGATTAGGCTCCAGACAGGCGGACGCTTGGGCCAAGAAGACGTACCGACTCCTTAAGGAGGACTCCAACAAGCTCCACGCACTCTTCAACACCTCCTTAATGGACTTCGGTTTCGGGCGACGGGTTCGACGGCGAAAGGCTCTCCAGTTAGACGTCATCGTGTGAGGATGTTGGGGAATTGACTCGTCCTTCGCAACCGTCAAGACTGGCACACGCATCTCTTCCGGTTCACGTGAGTTCGCCAGCTTGCGCAGACGGCACCAGAAGCGCTTTCCACTGGGAATGAGACAATTAAGGGCCATCTGCAGCGAACGCACCCTCGACGTATGCGCGTAGACAGGAAAGAGACGCAGAGCACGAGCTTGTTCTGGTGTCAGAAGACAGACAAAGTCCTCCCACAGGGGGCGACAGCCGGCAAGACAGTTCAACACTGTGCTCAGGTGCTTCAGAAGGGGCGGCGGCGAATGAAAGGCCTGTTCGCGACATTGATCAGTGATGCAATTAGAGAGGTCGGAGAAGGAGGTGACCAAGAGACTGTGCTCGGCAGGTGAAAGATAGACCCGGCATCGGTCGAGGAAGGTGCGTGCGTAGAGCACATCGGCCTCATCTGCTTCCCTGCCCCAGGTGAGCTGCATTGAGGGGCCAGAACGCCGTGAACGAGTCATAAGCAGAAGGTCGTCAGAGCCGCCGCCATTCTTTTTGCAGCCGCAACGACGCAAAAATTTAGCGACTACAGGGCGCGAATTAGAGGTAGATAGGGTACTTGCTATTAATGATGTAGTGGCGTTGCGTCGAGAAGTGGGTTCGATCGCTGTTGTAGCTGCCCCAGCGAGAGTGCTGCGCACTCGATCTAAACTCTGATTAAAGGATTGAATGAATTTGACCACGTCCGGCGACTGGGCAATCGACCTACTCGATGCCCTCGCCGCAGCTGGTCTGACATTTGGTAGTGTGCATAGAGTGCCGGTAATGTGTGGTCGGGGTATGTTGGGCGGCCGAGGGCTGATTCGTCGAAAACCGCCAACAATGCCGGCAGTAATACCAGGAACTCTGCTAGGGTGAGTTTCAGAGGTAGGAAGCGATGGAATTGTCACTGATGCCAAAGTACCTTTATTATCACCACTGAGGGAGAGTCGGGACTTCCTCCTCTTCCATCGTATACACTTGGCAGAATTGATAGTCATTGTGGTAGTGTGTGGGAGGAGCGTAGACGGTTTGTTCGAAAATGATCGGACAGAAGAAACGCCGAATCCAGATTTCTCCACAGGCTTTGATGGGGGAGCGGGAGCAATTGGACGCAAAGAGGCGGTCCCAGGGGTGGCTTTTGACGCCAAAGTAATATCAAGCTGAGACTGCGATGGCATTAGTGGAAGAAAGGGTCGAGCTAAGGGTGGAATGATAGAAGGTGGCTTGGGAGATGTTGACTTAAGAGGACTTGTTAACGAAGGAGGGGTTGCAACAGAAGTTTGGGTTGATCGGCATACTACAGAGACGTTGGTAGAGGTCTGAACTAAGCTACACCCAGAGGGACTTTCATTCAAGGCAAAGGCGGACCTTGAAGGGACTACTGTGAACGACGGGTGGTTCGGGAAAGGAGGCCGAGATAGGTAAGGCGTGGTAGCAACTTTCTTGGCAGGTTGGTGAGACACAACCGCCGTTGAAGGTGGGAGAATAGATGAGACAGTAATGGAGGGCGGTGGGAGGACGACCTGAAAAACTGGTTCCACTGGAGCACACGGAAGGCTAGTGATGACGACCAGATTGCCCGAGATGACAGGATTGCCAACCGCGAAGGAGGACGTCAATGATGATGTCACTGCTGAGACGGGGCTGAAGAAACGTATACAATGGACATGCTGAAACCGCGAGTGATGAAGTTGGAGCTAGGGGAAAGGGGGCCTTTTAGAGTCACTTGACATACGTTACTTTAAGCTAAAGCCGTATGTGGTAGAAAAAGTGTTCAAGGTACGTACAGATAATCATTACGGACGATAGGTAATTCGTGATGCTGAGAATAATGCCTGCCTTCTTTGCAACAAGTCGTCTGATATTGTTATGTGGCCTACGCACTTATATCCTAAAGCTTTGTTGGTGTGTTTTCCCTTGCTGTTCTCGTAGCCTGGTAAATATCTCTGTCTTCAGCCGCCCGGTCTGTTTTACTTTTACTTATTGATAATATTAGTTGACACTTTACCTGCCAGGCAGTCCGCTGGTCGAATTTCTTACTGCAAGACATATCCTTCCCACCCTGATTTAGTGACAACGAGATCTCTCCGTCCGACCCACAATATTTCCGTTATACCCCCTGTCGACCTCCTACTCGTTCGTGACCTAGTGTGGAGGGACTTGCAGCAAACGCCGACATTCATGACTTATTTACTGGCTGGCGAGGGTATGGTTTCTACCCGGGCCAGCAACAGATAATCTTAGGAGCCTGCCTAACGGGAATGGTGGATAGGGTTTACACGGGTGGGGCCTTCGGACTCACAAAAGTAAATCGAGAAAATAATGGTGAGAGAAAAGTGAAATAACATTGAAAGTCTTCTAATGCGCTTAGAATGTAAACGGTAAGTAAGCGCACAAATTCGAAAAACTATCCAAAAGCGGTAGTCAGGAAAATCCACACAACTGGATAAACCGCTGTCAACTGAATAACGAAAGCTCAGGTCCCAAGTGAAGTAGTAGCCAATAGGAATTGGCCACAGGCGTTAAGCGAACGAGCAAATAATGCAGATTGAAGGCTAACCGCTAACTAATTCCTTTTTTAAACACAGACTACCACCGGAAACAAACTGTAAGACGCAGACGACCTCAGAGGGGCAAACCAACGAAAGTTGAGGAGATAATGGAAATAATACAAAAAGCGAAAGAAGGGTGTAGTCGAGCATGTGAACAACATAAAGTGACAAACCCTCAGGCCGATAATAACAAAGGGGGTAGCAAAAGTCAGTGGGAATAGGACGGATGAATGGAAGGCCCACACGCGACCGCCGTTTAAGGGATATGAACACTATACCGTAAACCATAGTAGGAATTTTGTTGGCGCAGCTGCAGGCTGACATACTAATGCAGTTGGAGCGTATTGGAGCTGCCCAAGAGATTACATGGAGGAGGCCGAGCTGTCTGGGCCCACATTGACGAGATACAATATCGTTTAGTGGTTTCCACTAAACACCACCGGTCTAAAACAAACATGGGAAACCTTACTGTGCCACATGGCGGGGGTGTACCCCGTGAGGCAGCCGAACAATTGATAAGCCCGATCGAAATGGCACACAACAGCCCATTCTCTCAGCGTTAAGAATTTTCATGTGTATAAAGCAATTCCAAAATACTCAGCCTTTGATACGCCTTTGTAGGCGGACAAAACTTTCGCATGACATCTAGCACGTCCGGAGGAGCGCAATAATGAGTTTATATAGACATTCCTGCAGCGCTTGGTTTTCGGGGAGGTTGTCTGCAAGGTCAATAGAACAAGCCGGTGAATCACGCAGGCCAAGCCTAAATGGTACACGGGGAAATACGTAATCGACCAACACCTACTTAAGTAAATGAAGTAGTCAGTCTTGTAAAACATTAGGCTTACCCGGGTGCAAACTATACCCTTACTGACTAACATTCCTCAAAAAGTGTTCAGATAGAAAAGTACTTAGTTGGTTGGCATGGGATCTGATTCCAAACTGATTCACAAATAGTGGCACGATGACGTTTGGTTAAACATCTGTTCAGTCACCTGTGCAAACTGAACTCGGTGAAACCTTCATTAGTGGTGTGTGCATTTTTCAATCGGTTTTCGATGCCTGTAAGAGCCAAACTGTATTTCTTGAAAGTAATGCATTAAAATTCTTTTCCTATTTTTATTTCATAGGAAATGTCGTCTATTTCAAAATGGGTGGCTCAAAATGGGGCACTGATGTTTAAAAGCAGTTTGCTGGTGCCTGTATAGCATGAATCATAACCAGTATTTTCAAAATTTCGCAAGGTCTCCAAGTTAAATGCCACATATTTTCCTTACGTCGCATTTCTTCTAAGCCGACGGCGCTCTCAATCCGACATCGTTTGATCGTCTTCCGTCAGAGGAGCACTGTCACAATTAAAGCGCCGCACATTCCCTTATTTTATCCCCCTACCACCCGGCTCGTGGAGGGACGCCACAAAGCTCAACAGGACCGTCAACAACACCGGTTGCTCCATAACCACCTCAGTGAAAAGCCGTATGGTATTCAAGGTGCAAACAGAAGGCGAGATCCATGAGGATCGACCACGGATACAATTTTACAGGCCTAACGTCCCGGAAGTACTCTCAAAAAAATCGACAGTGAAAATAAGGGAAAGTGGTGACAGACCCGCAGCATGCCGTTGGTACGTCATCGTACCTATTGAAGTTATTGGGAAACACATTCAACATAAGGCTGGTACGTGTGCGATAACGGTTGGATCGTTCGCACTCTAGTGGTCAGCCATCGCCATTTCATCAATGGTGTTATTTATTGACCTGCGAATTACTCGTCCATAAGGCTCACCAGTACTTGCATTGAAAGCATTGTTCAGTCGCGAGCTCCAGACAAAGTCTTGGCGCTGAATAGGAAAGGGAGAGGATAACCGCGCCTGTTGGCGGACTGAGGACCGAAGAGCCATGACGCAGACAGTTAGCGACTCACTCGGTTGTTACCTCTTGAGAAGATTTCGGTCTCGTCAAAATGACAAACGCCGCGGACGCGTCTCAGGACACATCTAACGTTTCCTAAGACAATGTACGAGCATTTGAAAGGCATACCGATAGGTCGAACGGTTTCTGTATTGGGCCGAGGGGGTGCAGCTACGGCCGTGATGAGTGATCTTCCATCGGACGGGATAGGATGCAGACGTTCAAAGAATATTTTAACGCGGTTTTCACGAAGATACAATTCACGAGAAAACCATCGCTTAAACCAGTCGAAATCGGCACACCACAAACTGTGACAACTTCACACACAGCCTGTGTCAAGCTTGACAAACACAGGATCTCATAAAAAGTCTGCATATGTCGAGAATGAAGACAATACCCAACCGTCTCAACTAAGTCTTGAGAGAAAGTCCATTCCGTTGATTTGCCCGGTTGGATTGGAAAAAATGCCCAGGCGGTGAGAATATTAAAAGTGTTAGTGGCTGCAGATTGCTTAAAATATAACGTTTTGCTAAGCCTCCCAATAAAAACCTGGCCCTTGCGGTGGGAGTGTGTGGACGCTGCAGGAGCCGGAAGAAATGGAATACTAAAAAAGGGAAACAACGGTCTCGTCTCCTACGATCTAATGACTGTTCAAAATCCCAACATCAGACTAGTTCAGTGAAAGACCAGTAATTTCAGAGAGTATGGACGCGATCAAAACCTTTTTGGAGGAAGAAAGCGGTAGTAGCCTATATTTATAAAACCGACAGGGCAGCCAAGACGGAGGCCTGGATGCTGGTAGACAGCGGCCTCATCTACCACTGGATCCTGCTCCGGAGGCACGTCATTATTCGTTCAAGTTTGGAAGTGCTGCAAACTGCTATGTCGCGTCCGAGTAGGAAACCCTTGTCATCGTAGACATGTACCTTCACCCCTAAATGTATGCTTGCCTCCGACGAGCTAGTCCCAGTGAAGAGTCTCTTCCCTTATCAATCGGTGAAATAGAAATTGTCACTGCAAAACTCAACGTCCCCGGCCCCCGGGCATGGGTGGGTCTGCCCTAGAAAACGCGATCGGGATCTTAGCGAAACAGCCCTTGATTCAGATGGAATAGTCTTCAGCCACAGCCCACTTATGATAGAAGATCCGACTATCGCGAAAGTAGGAATATTGGATGTAGCAATCGGACATAAAAGGAAGGCAGACCAGTGTTGTTGGCATACGCAGGATGTCCTGTCATCAAATAATCCTTCCAGTGTGGTCGAAATCAAGCTAGAAACGGCACATCTCGAAAGACCTGTAGGAACATTTTGAAAAGCGGAGGAGTTCCAAGATGTTGCTATTCAACAATGAGACGGAGGGGCAGTTTGTGACTATTCTTGATCGGAGGGTGAGACGGCGTGGGACTCAGCTTATCGCGAATACCACCCTCTGCACTCATATCCCCCCCTTCATGGCTTGACTACAAAAACAGCTCATTTGAAGACGCATTCTCACAGTCTCTGACGATGGCCTCCTGTATGAGGCTGAAAGCTCAGACAAATATACCTTCTGTCCCAGAGATCGTGTGTTCATCTTTTTTGCAACAAGAACCTGGGATTCACATATTCGCTTCCATATACGACTTCGGACGACGTGACCCCAGATAGGAGTGTAGTCGCGATGGCGTCACTCAAAACATGGATTCAAACAGTGTGTCAGCACTCGGATATGGGGTATCACTAGCTGATGAAGACTAATAAGTCAGTAAAGGCCTTTCTAGTGTCGCTGTTTTAATCGGTAACACGCGTTAATTGATTGCCGTACACCATTCGACTGCCAGCCAGCGCTGTAAAACCTCAACACCAAAGAGGAACGGAATTACCGGCATACCATCTTGGAATCTAAATAGATCGGTGAAAGTCAATCGAATAGGTCTAACGTGGATTCTTCAGGGAACCAGTCAGATAATCTGGAATTGCAAATAAATATCCCTAGCTCCCCTGCGGCTTTTAGGAAACTGGCGCGAAACGAATAGACGACAATAACGGAACATGAGCTGGTCTTTGGGCGAGCTCAAGAAGGCCAGGGCAAGTCCTAATGAAACAGATAAAACCCGATATTTTGAGCAAACGAATAAAGTGAGATAAAGGAAGTGGTAAATTACGAGAGAAATGGCCGGAGAAAAGGGTCAGACAGAGAAATGCTACTCATGGAAGGAGAGAATGTCACTATACCAGGTAGATAACAAGTTAAAACTTGGCAAGCACGAATGATGGATCAAACTGAATTTCAATGCAGCTCTCCGAAAAAGCTACTGGAGCCGGAGATCTGCATGGGCATCACCACTGCTGCCTTCTAAAGCAGAGACCCCAAAGGAGCTGTGACACCTGTTATGACGACCCCACTTGCCTCAGTTCCTCGACCTCAGTGGTAAGGACGCAGTCTGCAGACTTTTCAATGCCTCTCGGTGCTACACGGCTGTCGTAATCCTAAAGAATAGCTAACATCCATCAGATGTCAAGTTCTGGGAAGGACTTCGAAAAACAGTGAGTTATCATCCGCTTAGTCTGACAATTGTGGCTGGTTGGATGGAGGAGAGAATCCTTTTCAGTTGCCTTTTGGTGGAAACGAGCTTACTCGTACATATCCGAGCTGAGTACATGCTGAAGTGTAGTACTGAATACTAGCCAATTACGCTGCCCCATTTCACCCATGGCCGTTTTCCATAGGTGGATGCAGCGTACAGAATTCACACTACGGGACTTTCCTGACGTCCCTCATATTGTTTGATGAAACGCCTTGTTATGGAAGATGATTAGAAGCAGAGTGCTTCCTCACTTGCTTCGCTGAGTCTAGCCCTCACACCCTAATAGAGCCAGCTCGTTTACCTTCAATGTGACAAAATAAGGTAAGCTTTAGTCACGGAATCCCGCATGGTTCGATGCTCTTGTGATTGATGTGTGTGGTCAACATGGACGATCAAATAAGGAAGTAATCTCTTCGTTGACGATGTCGAATTGAGAGCGCAAGAGAAGTTTCTGTAAGAGGCTCGAAATGAGGAAAACAAGACAAAGACGCTGGTTAATCTGAACGAACAATGAAAGATGAGTCGTTTAACTTCTTGACACACCTACAAGGTCTGATGGCAGCGAACTAAATGTACTGAAGACAAGGTGCTATCTATCAACCCCACCTCCAAAATATTTGGGTGTCAGTTATGACTGCCAGGTTGCGTATAGCGAGCGCGCTGATATTTCAGAAAAAAGCTGAGAAAGTGCGATACTAAGGGCATTTGTGAACTGGCGAAAGCGGCTGGGGCTGTGATCGTACAATCCATCGCAGTGGCTACACAGCCACAGCCTCAGCACTTGCGCAACGGCTCCTCACTGAGTAGGGTCAAGGATCCGTCTCCCAAACGCTTCGCTCGTCTTCGTCCTCGAATTCGAATTAACCACAATATGCTTCGATGCCGTCGAAAATTAGCTACAGAAAGTCTCTTTATGAATGTCATCGGCAGCCATCGTTGAAGAAAACACCTCAACCCCTGTAGCGTGGAAAAACCCCTATAGAGGCAGACAATTGCAACCCTCAGCGACACTGGTTTCTGGCCAATAAGTGAAGTCCAGGCCTGATCGGCCACGACGATTGCGAGACCACACGGATGAAATTTGTCGGTAGGACCGCTGTGATAAAGGAGACGGCAATTACTGATAACTAGCACTTTGACGATGTGCAAATCATGATCAAGCAAGCGCATCCTGAAGATGCAAATGGGGTTCACATTATGCCGCACCGACGCCCGCACGGAAAGGCTGCACGTCGTCGGAGTAAGAAGAGTTCTTAGGTTCCAGCATGCGTAGCGCAGTTGCTTCTTTTTTCTGCGACGGCCAGTTTGCACAACTGCCATCCAGCCTACTGACCGAGACCCGGACGGACGCGTCGATTACGGCGGCCTCCGCAATACGAGTCGGGGCTCGTGGTAAGGAAGCTTGCATGACAGAGATTCGGGGATTCGACACAGGCTGGGGCCGTAAACTATCTCCGCGGCCGACGAGAACGCGGACGATTCAGGTCACGGTGACATGCGGGTCGGATGTAGCCACACAGGCACCACTGGTGGGGCCACCCATCAAACAAAATGCGCCGTATAAGGAGAGTTGTGCGCGTGACTGCCCAGTCTCTGGAGATGGGCAGACGAAGCAACTACTCGAAACGTCAGACCGCTAATAAACCATCACCGGTAAACGCCTCCTCTTCTTTTGACAGACTGGGTTGCCTAATTCTCAACCCGGCCCTTGAGAGTTGGCTTACTTAGTCATTATGAGTGCTGTCATAAGCACGAGTCACTAAGGTCGAGTACAGAAATCCAAGTCTCAACAGGGCACGGCACAACAATTACCCCTATTTACAACGAAAGGCATAAATATTTAGGATCTTGACCAAGTGCTTCCACTCACAGCAAAACATTAATCGCGAAGTTGTGCAATAGTAAAAGACCGCTACGTCGCAAGTAAAACCTGACGGTAAATGGCGACAGTATACTTAATTCCAAATCAAACCAGATGAGCGGGCCGGGAATCTCAATCAGAAAAAACTCGAAGGAGCAAAAGAAATCACAACACATAAGACAGCGTGCTCGATCTCGGTGTGGATGAGACCTTTTCGTACTCACGGCAGTATTTGCCTCGAAGATCACCATTCTACCAATTTTCATGGTGTGAAAAGGGCAAAATAAATGACGCCCATCTTGACTATCTATTTTCTGTCGGTGAAATTCTTCCGCGAAACGAATGATGCAGACAAATGCCCGCATTAGAGGATTCTAACGCAGACTACAAGCCACGGTGAGGGCGAGTTACCACTGTACGCATTGCCACAAATTGGGATAGTCACGCTCGCAGCCGGCAGAGAGTGGACATGCAGTTCATTGATAGGTATCAGTTTGACTCTTTAAGAAAGGCAACTCGGAGGATGTGGGATCTGACTAGACTGTGGTCGAAACCAAACAAAAACCCCTTAAGTCCCCATACGGGGAAAAATGGAAAATCTGACTTCACAATTTACAAAGGTGGGGGATCCGCATGTGCAGTGCCTTCTAAATCCTCCAAAGATGGCCACCAACTCAACATTGCCTCGTCGAAGAAGTGCGTAATCGCAGAGGAGGCGTGAAACCGGACGTTCAGGCAATCACGAGTCGGCACTGGTGCGGAGGTGAGAAGACAAGACATTGTCATTTGGCGGGCAAGACTAGATGTGCAGGCTCGATACTCGGCTGGTAGACGGTGCCAGACATCGGGCCGGGAGAAGATGGAGCCCAGAGCGTAGGTGCGCCTATAGCTAGACGTCTGGCGAGCAAAAGCCGGCACACAGGAACGCAGGAGGTCCAGTTTTGCTTCAACGCTCGCAAAGTCGGGAGACTGGAAGTCCTGGAGAAGAAGGCCTAGCGGAGAACGCGAGGAAAAGGTGCTATTTCCAGGGCCAAATCCCGTACTTTTCCGTTGCGTGAGCAGACGACCGAAGAAATCCACATAGCACTTGCGACAATACAGTTGGCGCGGCGTGCGTGTGGGGAGGAGATTGGTGGCGACAAACCGGAAGAAACTCGAGTGCATACGTGGCGATTTGTCCCCTGCTGCCGTCTTCGGGGTATCTGAGTTGCAATGCTCAACAAGGGCGGCGAAACGTTTGGGCGAGGCTTCTGCGAAGTTGGCTATCCCAAGGACGATGAGGCCATCCTCGTCGGCGGTAAACAAGCCCCGTTGCCGTGGCGGAACCAGAGCCTTAGGTGAGGCCAATCCAGGAGGCAAAAGGTCAGGGTAGGGCCAGAGGGCACTGCGCAAGATATAATCCATCAGGAAGAAGGGCAGAGGGATAGAGGGTGTATTGAGCAGCTGGGCTCGATCCTCCGAAGAGCTACTAAAGCAGGGTAGGATACTGAGACCAGCAAACTCGTGCACAAACTTCCGTGTCTCATTCACAAGAGGCAGGAGATTGCGGATAGATGAAAGACTGGCGAGGAGGAGAGATGAACGATGGAGAGTGGCGTGGATCTGATCAACGAAAGTAGTGATGGGTCGACATAAAGTCTCCTCCAGATCTGAGAGATTTATGGTGGCCACAAATGTGCTTGCTAGGAGCTGCAGATGCATGCTGAGTTGACGTTTAACCCGATCTGCCATATCTAGGGTACTAAAGAGAAGGAGAGACGAGCGTATAAGTTCAGTCGCATAAAACAATGAACAACACATACTGACAGACAGCCAGATCGTGCAAACGCGAGCAACATAATAATCACTTTGTGATGGCTTCTCGGGCGACTGTTGACGAGTCAAACGCACATGACTTACATGGAAATGGGTTCCATGGCGGTTTCCGAGCCAAGGCAAGCGCTAGGAGACGCATTCGTAGTGAGATTTTGGTGAACCGAAGACGGCCGTTGTTCTCTTCCATGAGCCCTCTGGTTTGGCTCCTCGTCATCAACTTCCTCATCGTACTCCTCATCATCTTCCATGAACAGTTCGGTTAAATCACGGCGTAATTCCTGCGTGGTGGAAAAAATAACGATTGGATGGCTGAGCGTAGTGTCTTCGTCTTTATTCTCGGCAGCCTAGTGAGCATGGTGTCTTCGTCCGCCGCCAGCAAAGCACGTTTCGTAAGGAAATAAACCCCGAATAACTGAGACCAACAAACAGGGAGTCATAAAACACGGACCGGAATAATTAAATTAGCCCTAGATACCAAACATCTTTTTGGCCGGATTGTGATATTTATGGCTGCGGAACATCATCTTTGGCTAATACACACCATGTAGCATACTGCCTTACCATTGGATTCTCCCAAGCCTGCACTGGAATGTCAGCTGAAGCTGATGCATTACCCAAGCAGTACATGTTTCTCCAAATACTGGTATGTGTACACAGGTTGCATCCTTTTCACCTCAGAGGATAAGTGAATTTCGAAAGTGCTTTTTTGCCATGTAAAACGCTGATTTGACATTTGTAATTCAGAGCATAACGAAGCATTCACTTAGTGGGAAGTGCAATGTGGCGTTCGGAGGTTTCCTACGATCCACAAGGTCTTCTCAGGACGGAGAGCCGGGCTGAAATGGCTACATCTTAATGTGGTCCTTACGGCACCCCCACTCAGTTGGGATTCGAGCCGCCCCTTTAGTTTGTGTGAAGACCTGGTCCATCGTGCGCGAAGCAGGCGTAAGTGGCAGGCGTAGACGGATGTTTGGCGTTTTCAGCCACTACGTGGGATCCCGCCCCCAGTCTTCTTGACACCGGTATTAGTTAATTGAGGGAGGAAGGAGTGCGGTTAGTGAAGAGCAAGTTTACCATCACTAAAAACTAATTAATGCGCAATTCACCGTCACTGAGCCCATTATGCTGTGAGACAAACATTAGACTTCGTCGGCGACAGACAAACTGCTGTGTGTGATCCAAGACAAACGATTTTCATTATTGCATTTCCATTCTGTAGCTTAGTGTGTCAAGATGCCTCGTCATAGCAGCCCGAAAAAAGGCGTTGGATAGAGAAAACTCAAAAAGGCAGGCCGAAAGTCCTGAAAACAGGAAAAACTATAAAGGTACTCATATCTCGTCCTCGCTGACATGTGTTCGAATCTCACCAAGGCTGATGAGTTCTTCATAAATGGGTCAGCTGAGACCTATGAATTACCGAACTTTCCTACATAGGAAAGGCTAAACACATTTGAAAATTCAGAGTTGAGAAGGAACCTTAAAATAAGATACAAGTCAAGAGCATGAAGTAAACATTAAGAATTGGTGGGGGGACACATATTTCACGAACATATAAACACCGATCAGGCTAAAAGATTTGCTCTTTAGGTTGCCCCTGGAGTTTAATCTAGAGCCCTTCGTGTGTCTTCAACGTACGCGCAAATCGAATTCCTCCACAGATGTCTCAAAAGCCGTGTGCTACCGAAGAGTCTTTCCTACAAGCCGCCGGTAAACACAGGGCTAGCGAAGCAATGGGTGATGCAACATGGCAGGCGAATGACTCGTGTGCTTATCCAGGACTGTCATTTGCGGTTGCAGAAATACCGCAGAGTGTTGGACCAGGTAATTCCGAAGTGTTCGGAGCTCATCGGAGTGAACTATGCAGCAATCCTGAAACGAGTAATCGAAAACCGAGCCAGAGAACTAAGATCTAGACGAGATAGGGAGTTGAGACACAAATTCCAAAAATTAGGTCCAACAACGCAAGATCCCAGCGAGACACTGGTCCACAATTTGCCTTCCAAGGAACTGACGCCAGTGCAGCTTCGAGTGCTACAACATGCAGCATGCTTCAATACCGCGGACACCGATCCGGTTAACCTCTGGGCTAGCATCGAGTCGGTCCTCGAGCACTCCCAGGAGCCGGATGATGCAAAACATCTCATCCGACGGCCAGTTACGTCCTTACTGTTGGCGCACAAATCACGAGTAGCAATTCCGAAGGCGGAGCAAGACGCCCTCGAGAGACCGAAGGCTGACAGAAGCATTGTAGTATTGCCAGCCGACAAGGGACGTTCCACAGTAGTGCTCGACAAGTCAGATTACCTTCTGAAGGCCAACGCCCTGCTTGACGATCGTCTTGCGTACCTCAAGTGCGACGGAGATCCGATGAAGAAGCTGGTGGCACAAATCAACACGACGCTCGCTAGGTTACAGGGCAACGGTGCCATCTCAAAAGCAGAACGACTGGCCATTAAACCAACAGATTCGGCTATGGCGAGATTCTATGGGCTGCCGAAAGTGCACAAACCTGGTGCTCCACTTCGACCTATCGTATCTTTGCGCGGGACGCCTACATTCAACCTGGCCAAATGGCTGTTCCGACGTCTGAACTGTCTTACATCCGGCTCCTATACAACGGTCCGCTCAGCCGTATATTCCTTGGAAAGACTCCAGGGTCTACACCTTACTGCAGACGAAGTCATGGTATCATTTGATGGTACCTCACTCTTCACCTCAATTCCTCAGAGTCTGGCAATTGGAACTGTCGGCGATCTACTCGAGAGTCAATATGACAACGAGATCAATAGGCTTAGACGAGGGCACCTCATCCAGATGCTCAATTGTTTGCCTCAAGACCTACTTCACCTTTGAAGCAACGGTCTATGAACAAGTCAAAGGAACTCCAATGGGCTCGCCGCTGTCTGGTTTCATTGCTGAGGTGGTCCTTCAAAAGTTAGAGACGCCGGTGTTCGCAAACTACAGACCAATATTTTGGGCACGGTATGTGGATGATACCTTCGTCATCCTCAAGCGGGAGACGGTCTCCGAATTTCACACGATCCTGAACTCTGTTTTTCCGGACATCCAGCTCACAAGGGAGGCAGAAGTCAAGAAGCAACTAGCGTTCCTAGACGTCCTGGTCCACCGCAAAACCAACGGGAGCCTAAGAACGACAGTATACCGAAAGGCCACCAACACACGTCAGGTCCTCAGTTACTACAGTAACCACCCGTTGTGCCATAGACGTAGCTGTGTGCGGACTCTTTACAAGAGGGCGGAAACTCATTGCAGCGAGGCAGCCGACAAAGTAGCCGAACTCCATTATCTTCGGCGGATGTTCATCTCCAACGGTTACCCTCGCAGTTTCATTGAACGTAGCAGGCAACCAAAGAAGGCTATAAGGCCAACGAGAGAACAACCAAAAGTGCGGCGGGCACTACCGTATATCGAGAATGTATCCGAAGCAGTCGCTCGCCTCTTACAACCACCGGGGATCGGCGTCGCGTACAGACCTGAAGCGACAATAAGACGTCTCGTCATGAGACCCAAGACCCCTCAGTCACGAGGCGAAACAGCGAATGTCGTCCACCGTGTCCAGTGCAGTTCCTGTGAGGCGAACTACGTTGGAGAAACCGGAAAACGGCTACAAACCCGCATGAGTGAGCACGCAAGCGCAGTGAGAAGGATGGACCAACTCTCACTGGTGGCGGAACAGTGTGCTGCCTCTGGACACACTTTCGCCTTCCCAAACGCCGAAATCCTAGGTCGAGGTACCGACCAGACAGCCATGGAATTGCACGAAAGCCTGGCACACCGTAACAATTTCCATCAACCGCTGCACGATTCTCTCGACGGCTTACCAGGCCCTACGAGTTCGGTTCAATCAACGGAATCAAAGGCAGGAAGTCAGAAGCACAAGCCCAAGTGAACACAGTTCGCGCCCAAACACCGATGACGGGGGTCAGCAGGCCGATAAAGGAGACACAGGCAACGGGCCAGCAACCACCGAGGTGCACACGGGCAGATGCAAACGGGGGACAATTACGAGAAACGCGGGTCAGGCGCAACAAATGCGGGCAATGCAGACGAGGTCAATGACCGTTGCCATCCCGACACAGCCCACCCGACGAGGAGACGGAGGAAGGAACCGACCAGCACGACAGCAATTAACTTCTCCCCCCGCAGCAGATCCTGCACGAGTAGCAGTAGGAACGACAACACTCCCGCATGCTCACCCATAAATATTGTGAGGCGCCGTACAGAACCCACCTCCGACGATGGAAGCTTGTGCGCTTCTGAAACGTCAGGCTATTAAACCTATGGTTCCCGAGATTGCCTCTTCTTCTCAACGGAACGAGCATGTTCCGTAAACTGATCGGCGAGCGCCCACTGTCATAATATATATATATATATATGAATAATGGAGGTAGTATGCATTCCGAGGCGATATAATAAAAGGAGAAGGCTCGTCGGAAAATCGAGGTATACTCGTGAATTTTCAAGTCGGTTACACCAACCCGTCGTCAGACGAAAATGAAAAGTGTGAGGGAGATAATCCTACTGGGGAGTCAGGGGGACATCGACAAGACAGGCGTTTATGTGTGGGAGTGAAGAACGTGTTTGGATAGGTGGCGGACGTTAGGGGTGGTGTTGGGGTTTCACACATGGATTCAGCACCTCCCCCACAGAGTGAACCATGTGTGAAACCCCAACACCACCCCTAACGTCCGCCACCTATCCAAACACGTTCTTCACTCCCACACATAAACGCCTGTCTTGTCGATGTCCCCCTGACTCCCCAGTAGGATTATCTCCCTCACACTTTTCATTTTCGTCTGACGACGGGTTGGTGTAACCGACTTGAAAATTCACGAGTATACCTCGATTTTCCGACGAGCCTTCTCCTTTTATTATATATATATATATAGGCAGAATGATATTACCGACAAAGACAAGGGAGACTGGAATGGTCATTTCTAGCTTATTAGCCGTCGTCAGCCAGCCATACCCAAGCCCGAAGTGTGGAACACCCGAGCCTCGAACTCGAGACCTGCTGGTTTAGAAGTCAACGCCTCTACTCACCGGGCCACGAGCCCGTTGCCCTGTCGGTTTTCGATCGGGAATATACAATGTTAGGGGGCGCTCACCGATCGTTCATACGGAACTCACTCGTTCCGTTGTGCCTTAAGGGCTCTTTCTCGAGCCCAACCACCAGCCGCGCAGCGGCGCATGATATATAGGCAGAATGATATTACAAACAAAGACAAGGGAGACTGGAATGGCCATTTCTGGCTTATTAGCCGTCGTCAGCCAGCCATACCCAAGCCCGAAGTGTGGAACACCCGATTGAAAACCGACAGAGCAACGGGCTCGTGGCCCGGTGAATAGAGGCGTTGACTTCTAAACCAACAGGTCGCGAGTTCGACGCTCGGGTGTTCCACACTTCGGGCTTGGGTATGGCTGGCTGACGACGGCTAATAAGCCAGAAATGGCCATTCCAGTCTCCCTTGTCTTTGTCGGTAATATCATTCTGCCTATATATCATGCGCCGCTGCGCGGCTGGTGGTTGGGCTCGAGACAGAGCCCTTAAGGCACAACGGAACGAGTGAGTTCCGTATGAACGATTGGTGAGCGCCCCCTAACATTA
>CACRXP010000183.1:571191-684692 GCA_902702965.1 Spirometra erinaceieuropaei | reverse complement strand
GTTTCTGGCTTATTCTGCCTTCAGTCAGAAAATCATAACCCTGACCACCAGCAGCTGAGACCAGAAACACAAACATGCTTGCCTGTTCGTGACCTTTGCCACACATACGGAGCTTGTTTGCTTTGTGAAGCCATTAGATCGGTGTGCCCTCCGCTCAGCACGCAGATGGGAGACCTTCGCGAAGCGGGAGTCCTCCACCTACGCTCAGCTGAAATTCCTGCACAGGTGCCTTGATGAGGACGTCTTACCGAAATGCCTCAAATATAGACCGCCTGTGAACACTGACCTTTGCCGACGGACGATGGCAGACTTCAAGAAGAAAATGATCAGGGTACTGATACGAGACTGCCACGCCCTCATCCACAAGTACCGCCAGATGATTGTACATCATTCGTCAACTTGCCAGTCGATCTTTACGGCACACGAGCTAGAGGTCCTCAAAGCGGCAATTCTGGACAGCGCACGGCGTCACCGCAAGTTGCGTGATGACCAGTTGTCTGGAAAATTTGAGAAAATAAGTCCGTCAAAGCAGCCCTCTACTGACGGTGCCTTGGTTCACAACTTGTCCTCTCATCGTTTCACTCAGCAACAACTAGCGGTTCTATCCTATGACGCGAAGTTCAACACAAGAGATGCTCGACCAGAAGACTTTATTGCATCCTTTGAATCGGCGCTCCAGAAGTGTGAGGCAGGCGAGGAGTGCAAAAACGCCATGCGACAACAAGTGTCGACCTTACTACTCCAACACAAACGCCAGATGACGATTTCTAAAGCAGAAGATCGAGAACTTCTGAAGATACGAAAAAGGAAGGATATCGTCACCCTGCCCGCCGACAAGGGGCGCTCGACTGTCGTCATGGATAAGGCTGAGTACTGCACAAAACTAGGCAACCTCTTGATGGACAAGGAAGCTTATGTGCCATCGACCGTCAGCGAGTTTAAAAAGCTCGTAAACAGCATAAACAATACGATCGGCAAGCTGAGGAAGGCGGGAGCTCTTACGAGAAGGGAGGCGTTGGCCGCAAAAGCCAGTGATACCGCGATGGCGCGCTTCTACGGCCTACCAAAGGTCCACAAGCAGGGGGTACCGCTACGCCCCATCGTCTCCTTACGTGGTACTCCAACCTTTGGGCTGTCAAAGTGGCTGTACCAGCGACTTTGTTTCCTTACCAAGGATTCGCAGTGGACAGTGAAGTCAGCTGAAGAGTTCTTGACGCGAATCAAACATCTCGAAGTGGAGGCAGATGAGGTGATGGTGTCATTTGACGTGATCTCATTATTCACCTCCATCCCACCCGCGCTGGCTATCGACACTATTGATGGCTTTCTCCGGGAAAAGTATGATGAAACCGACCAACAGCTCAAACGAGCACACATCATCGAGCTCCTAGAACTGTGTCTTAAGACCTTCTTTACATTCAACGGCCAAGTCTACGAGCAAAAGAAGGGGACACCGATGGGCTCGCCTCTGTCTGGACTAATTGCCGAAGCAGTTTTGCAGAGACTCGAGCAGCAGGTCTTCAGCTCGTACCCCCCGAAGTTCTGGGCCAGATACGTCGACGACACGTTCATTGTAATCAAGAGGAGCGAGGTGAACGCTTTCAAGGCATTGTTGAACTCCATCTTTCCCGATATTCAGTTTACTATGGAAGAGGAAGTCGACAATCAGTTGCCCTTCCTGGACGTACAAGTTACGAGATTGACAGACGGGAAGATAAGGACAACGGTTTACCGTAAGGCAACAAATACCAGGCGCATCCTCCACTTCCGAAGCAACCACCCTGTTGGTCATAAACGCAGTTGTGTCAGAACTCTCTTTCAACGTGTTCAAACACACTGTAGCGACGACAGTGGGAGGAAGGAGGAGATGAATTAATTACTTACACGCCCTTTTCAAAGCCAACGGCTACCCGAAGTCCTTCATACGCAATTGCCTCAAAAAGCCTCATTTTGAGCGGTCGAGTGGAGAAAAGCCCAAGTTCTGGCTCTCAATACCCTATGTGAAGAACGTATCAGAGGCAACGGCAAGAATCCTGAAACCGTTTGGGATTGGCGTGGCTCATAAACCAGAATGCACCATCAGACAGCAAATCATGAAGCCCAAAGACCCGCTACCAACAACAGAACAGTCGGCGGTGGTCTACAGCATACCATGCCTAAATTGCAATGTAAGGTATGTTGGTGAAACGGGCAAACGCCTCGGTACAAGATTGCACGAACACCAACTTGCAATCAATCGCAAGGACAAGCTGTCTTTGGTCTATGGCCACATAAGAGAACTGAACCACGATTTTGCCCTTGAGAAAGCGAGGGTAATTGGTCGAGCCAATGAGAAGATGGCCAGACTGGTGCTCGAAAGTTGGTCCTCGACTGGTACACTCAACCGAGCTATAGATCTACATCCCGCCTACCAGGCGCTTCGTACAAGGCTCGGATCAGACCGGACAAGACCAGTAAAGCAAGCGAGCACGCGGGACCGAGAGTCAACGCTCACGGAAAAGAGCAGAATTGGGGGCCAGAGGTCATGTGACCAAAGCCGAACACTGTCTCACCGATGCGCCCGCGAAGCTGAATGCTGCTCACCTGAACAGCAACGACCGATCAGTCCACCGGCTGACGTGGGAGAGGCTAAGCGGCACGTTGAGTTGACCACAATTACGCCGACCCCAAAGGTCACGCAGGCCTGTCAGCGGTCAGGCCCTGGGAGGTCTAAGCCAGTCAGCGGCAAACAGGCAGGTCAAAGTTCGTGCGTCCAGCACGGCTATAATACGAGGCAAGCGGCAAGACTGAACAACTCAAGACCGGCAAGTGCAACAATTACGCTACTCTGATGATGGAAACGAGGAAGTTTCCGAAACGTCAGTTCGAATACAATATGGTCCATGAATTCGCCCTCTCTACTTCTTCGTCTTCTTCGGGAGATGATGAACGCGATATACATATATATATATATATGTTGTAGACCAGAGGTGGTATGCACTGCGAGCCGATATGGTGAACAGGGAAAGAGGTTCTTCCAAAAATTCGAGTTTTACTCGTGAATTTTCGAGTTGGTGATACCAACCCGTCGTCAGACGGAATGAAAGCGGGGAGAGAAAGTTGAATTGTCACGCTAGACCAGTTGGCGCAACAGAACAGACAGACCATTGGCGTGTGAGGGAGGTGGTCACGAAGTCATGGTGGATTTCTGAGTGAGGCGGGAGGGAATGGAGAGGAGGTGGAACACATCTATATGCAGAAGGAAAATGTCAAAAAAGACAAATGTGATCGGGATGGCCACTTCTGATTTATTGGCCGTCATTATCCCACCTTACACAAACCCAGAGTTGCGGAAAGTGAGCCTCGAACCTGTTTTCTTTAACCATCGAGTGTTATTAGGCCCAAAGAGCATCAGGTATACGTTGTCCCGATCGGTGAACGCACCTCCAACCTAAGTTAATATTCGCGGTCGCAACCGACAGAGCAACGGGCCTGTTTAACTTAATGACGCTCGACGGCCAAAGAACGCGGGTTCAAGGCCGAGGTGCGGCAAAAATCTGGGCTTGAGTAAGGCCGGCTAGCGACGGCTAATAAGTCAGAAATGACTGCCCAGTCTTACCTGTCTTTGTAGGGACAGGACGAGCCCATGGCTCCATGTTTAGAGCGTTGGACTAACAACCAAAGGAGCACCGGATCGAGCCTCGGATGTTCCAAACCTGGGCCTGGGTGTGACTGGCTGATGACGACTAATAAGCCAGAAGTGGCCATTTCAGCCTCCCTTGTCTTCGTCGGTAATCTTACCTATATACATATATGCCGTAGGATGGGAATTCGCATACTTGGACCGGTGCGGGCTCGTACGCGTCGGTACCTGTAATAGCTATCGCGTGAATCGCATTCCATATGTCAGATGGAAAATAGGAATGCGCTACAGATGAGCTGCCATCTCCCCCTCAGCCTTTTACTGGAGGCCATAACCCGCCATAAGGTAAAAGTGGTAGATAGGGGTGTGCTTGATGGCAGGTAATAGTTATTAGTTCATGATACAACTTCACGAAACCTGAATAAGTAGATGGTCTAGCAGATTTGTGTCTGAGGGTATGAGGGCTACTGGTTTCTAGAGGTTACCTCGACAGGTGACTGGCCCTTACCTAGTTTCTCCGTGCTCTACTGCATAAGGCCCAGATTAATTACGGGAAATAAAAGGATAGCATGCATTTTGTCGTTATTCGTAAGAAAACTGGCTCAGGGCGAACGGGAGATAAATGGCTTGCCACTGGAGGTGGTCATGTAGATTTAATTTGTCATGAAAACCCACGTAAACCCAAGGACCTAATCGTCAGTGTCAGGTTTTTCTGAAAAGATGGAAGAAAAGAGTATGGGAAAGGCTCGAGGTCCAAAGGCCTACCTTGGCTTCCATCTTCGAAACGCGGACAGCCCTGTCGTTGCGCAACTCGTCGAAAAGGTCTTCGCTGCAGACATTGTCTATTTCTGCCATAACATCGAAGTCTGGGTCATCAAAGTCGTCTGCATTCCAATGCTCGGTGTTAGGTTGACGAGCTGGAGAGGTGACAAGAAAATTCTCAGGGCTGGCAAGCACCCCAAAGTTGGATTGGCTGAGGAAGAGACTGGATTCTCCCGGCTGTGGAATGGGTCAGAGAACAGCAGTTTTACAGGAAGTGAGATCGCCTAAGTAAACGCAAAACGCACACAGGACGAGGGTGCGGAAACAAGTAACAGACGTTGGTGAGAGCAGATATTCATTATAAAATCAGCTGCTTTGGGCACGCCATTAAAATTAATTGTGAGGTATTTCCATTCCCACCGGAGTCCTAATTGACAGGGACGTTGGTGAAGTGGATTAGCACTGTATATAGCGGTGCTGTTGCCCATTTTGATCGCATCTGCTTACCAGCTCAGAGTTATCATTCTGCGGGGTGCCTCCAGGTGAGAAAAGCGAGCGCAGGAAGTTGCTATAAATGTGATCATCTGGATCAGTCGGTATGGACTCATCCACGTTCTGTGCCGGTTTCGGGGACGGTAGCGGATCTTCAGAAAGGCAAACGGTCTCAGCACCAAGCGGCCCAGTTGTCTCCCTCTCACCTGGAGCTTCATACTCGCAGCAGACAGCCTCATCCGTCGCGTTTTTCTCCTTACTGTCAAAGTCTTGCATGAGTAAAGAGGGATTTTTTGCAAAGGCATTGTATTCACGGATCCAACTTTGCGTGTCCGAAATGTCCTCGTTAGTTGGTACCTTGACCTAGCGAAGAAATGAGCAAAAAGATGGTTTCGGGGATGGCAGATGAAGATTTATTGAAGGACGAAATTCTCGTTTGTTTTATATCAGGCTTCTGGCTTCTGGGGAAGCATAAAATTAGAATAAAGGAAAAAGGCGATATACTCATTATGCTCATGCTCTAAAAGCAAGCCCCAATAGCGACGATATAACGACAAAGCTAGGACCAAAGGCGGGTCAAGAGCTAATCGAGGCCGGAAGGTTGGACAACAGTTCCATTCCACAATTCCCCATTTTAAGTTGTCACCATGCGACTAGTTGAGTGCTCTAGGTTAAGGCTTAAAAGGACGAGATGTTGCACACTGTGACCAGATCTGTGAACATCTTTTTCAAGATCAATATAACGCAAAGGAGAAAGAAAACACAGGACACACCCGCTGCGAAATGCACACACGAAACCCACTGGCCGATCTACGTGTGTCACATTATCTAGTTTTCCTGGACGTCGTGGATTTTACTTACTAGCTTAAAACTAAAGGGAAAAGTCTTTCTTCATGTACAATGTTTCTGGGCCACTTACTTAATGAAAGGGTCTACCATTTTTGGCGGAAACCAATGCTACCTCAGGGCCAGGAAATTTTCTACACTAATAATTGTAGACTGTCCTAGACTGAGCCTATGTCTTGCTGGGTGCTTTTATATTAGAAAACACTAATCTAAGTTGGGAGGTATACTGTCGTTAGGTTGAAATATGATTCTCCGATCTGCTTAAATCAGCTGGGCCCGGATACGAACGCATGTTATATCAAGAATAACGACAGGTTTCCCTTTTAAAGTTTTCATTCGCAAATCTGCGTAATTTTGTGTCCAAAAAGGCAGTAACAAGGCCTACAGGCGACCTTTTGTGTCTCAGGTTTACACAAACATTCCACAAGTAGCCATCATGACGCGATTATCTTAGTTTTTCGGAATATGGCAAGATGCTTTTTGTCTGGTCTAATTTCTCCTTATACGTAACTTTGAAGCAGAATTCACGCATCGTTGGGAGTTTGAAAATTGTGGTAGTATTTATATAGCCACTCTTTAGTGCATTCATTATGATAGAACTAAACCTGAAAGCGAGAAAACGAGGAGAACGCTGTTTGTGACAATTAGGTTTCGGGTTCGAGTGAGTCTACAAATATGACCCAACCCGTGATCGACATAAAACGACGATCTGAGAAATTGCTATCTACGCAAAAGCTTCAGTTTGAAGGTTTTGATAAACACGAACTATGGAACCTATCATTTAGGCAATGGACTGAGAACGCTGGAGACCGAAAATCAATCACAAACATCCCACAGATATCGAGGAACTCAGCGAACTCTACTGTCGCCAGAAAGCGCACGGCGGTTTTATGAAAGAAAAATCCCCTTGAAACAAAAAATGGTATGCTTGTGATTGCATCTGCGGACACTATTTCAATTTCTTAGTCACTGGCCGGCCTCCTCATAAGTGGCCGTATGATAATTTTTGTTCCAGTGACATTCGTATCCGCAAACTCAGACGAAAACCAATTTTCAATTCAAATTAGAAAAATTCAATCGAATTCCCCCGTCATCATTTTGTAGAACAGTCAAAAATTAAACCGTTGGCTAACCGCTGCAGAGGGATAATTACACCGAAAATGACCCAAAGACTTTCTGTCCAGCGCTTTTTGCTTATGCCTTTTTACTTGCTCAGTTGTTTGCATGGGCGGATTATACGCACATCTACAAATTGCGTTTGCTCATTCTACACGAATATTCCAACTTGCGATAGTTCCGCATCTCTTAAGAAATTTGTTATTTTTAAACGATGCTGTATGCGGCCCCCCTCATAAAACAAGAAACGATGACCTCTGTAATATGGCAATGGTGGTAATAGGGGTTTCATGGCCTGGTCATGACCCTTGCTTTAACCTCAAGCTTAACCTAACCCTAGCCTTGACCCTTAAGCTAAACAATGACCTCATTTGTTTAAGGGGTAGATTTAAAGTTAGTGTTAGCTTTAGATTTGCATTAAGATTATCTTGACTAGTCCGAGTGCGAGGCATAGGGTGTGAGTTAGGTGTAGCGTTCATATTACTGTCAAAGTTAAGTTACCACTAGCGCATAACGTCTGTCGCAATCTTTTACCGGGCAAACCGTAAGGAAACATGCCCACCTAAATAAAACAAGTACGCACGTTTTAGGGATAACGAATAGGTAGAACCACATACTCTATCCTTACCGTTTTTTCTAACCAACGTAATATTATTTTCAATATATATTTTGTGTTTTTATTTGGCTGAGGGTCGTTTATTATTGATTCGGAGTCTTGGTTGCTGTGCTTCGATTGGTTTCCAACTAATGAGGTTTTTCGTGAGTTGCGTCAACTACACTATTACAATGTACCCGTTGGGACTACTCAGAGAGCATTCGCCAGTGGCATCCAAGAGCAATAATTAGGAAAACGATAAAGGAATTTAATCTTCATCTTCGAGGTGAAATGATGAAAGCATTTTAAAAAGGAAATTTGACACGACGTTCCTTATTTGCTCAGCAGCAAAGTGCGTGCTGACATCTAGCCAGGGAAAACATTATTTCAGCGATGAGATCTTAGATACAAGTAAACACAGGAATGGGGCAAACATTGTTTTTAAAACAGAAAGTTGGCAGCTGACCGTGGCTTGTGGGGGCGAAACCTACGGCCGAAACACCACACAAAACAGCAGACGTCGTCCCCACTCCCGTGCATCCCCTCATGACCATGGGGCTGCCACTGCGCGGTAACAAATTCGTCACCATCGTCAGCGCCTGTGTCCCTCAATGACTAACTCCGTGGAGGCGAAGAAAAGTTCTACGAAGACCTGCACACGCTCCTAGCCACTGTGCCGAAGTCGAACAAGCTGATTGACCCAGGTGGCCTCACTTTCTGCGCCGACACAGATCATGCTGTCTGGGTGGGAGTGCTGGATCGCCGCGGAGTCAGCGGCTGTAGCAGCAACGGTTTTCTCCTCCGCCAACTACAAGGGCGCTAGGAAATGCGCACCAGCGCTTATGCCGTCTTTGTGGATCTGACAAATGCCTTCAAAAGCTTCATTGTCGATCAACTCTGGAGGACCGTGCTGCAATTCGAACGTCCGGGGCAAGGCACGCATACAGTACGACACCTGTGCGACTGATGGCACGCGTCACGGATAAAAGGTCAGTCTCGGGAGCCCTCATGGTAACAAATGGGAGAAAGGGGATTACGTACTCGCTCCTGCACCATTTAGTCTAGTGTCCTCAGCTGTATTGATGGACGTCTACCATTGAGGCCAGCCGGAGATCAGTAAGTTGCATAAGAAGTCATGCAAGGGTTGGCAGAGGTTTTACCCGCGTACTCGGCGTCGGCTGTTTCCCTGGCTATTCGGTCATTCCCTCGACCAACGATTCAGTATTATTTAGGATAAAAGTGTGTCCAGAGTTTGCACAATGCTCCGCCACCATAGACAATGGGTCCACCCTACTCATTGCCACCATGTGATTGCCACCGCATGTCTGTAGTCATTTTCAGGTTTCTCCAATTCAGTTAGCTTGTAGTCTTTCGCTTTATCTTTTGGCAGGTTATCTCAGGTACCGTGACCAGATCCGAACAGCTGACACCGGCAATGAGGACGACGTCGATTCCAAACGATCTTCGAATAAAAGCAAGCGTCTCAGGAGCAGCGTCAACGTATAGAAGCGCCCACCAAACCTTGGTTTGGTCTAGACCGTCTGCTGCGATCCATTCAATTGTGGAATACCTGTTGGCCGTAACAGGGCACTGGAGGCAGTGAGTTCTGACCTTTGGTCGTCCGGCAGGCCGCAATGTTTCCGTCCTTTCGCGGAGAGTTCGCACACAGATGCGTCTATAGCAAAGTGGATGCTTTATGTGGTAGGCTGGGATTTGTCATGTGTTGGTAGCCTTTCTATATGTTGCCATTTTCAGGTAACATTTTGGCAGACAAGGACGTCCATGAGGAGCAGCTATCCAAGCCACGACTGTTGCGCATTGTGATTGTCTCAAACGCGACACAGTTGTTAGAGTAAGGAATGAATAGGTTCTTTGGCAGATTTTGAATAATTTATTTTCATCTAACTGTGAAACACGGTGACCTCGGTGGGATTCCATATGTTGCAGTAGACTGTGCGGGTAGCTTGACCCAAATGTGGTTAAGCTCACGGCTCTCGATGGGGCCTCGTAGCTCGGGTGGCTTGAGCGTTGGCTGTATTCAAGCCTTCCCCTTGCTGTCGTGAGTTCGAATCCCGCCGGGGTCGCCCAAAATTTTTCAGTTGGGTCAAAATAGAAGCATGGAATGCACTGAACTGCAGTAAGATGGGACACCAAGGTATCGGCCTCACCCCCTCCTCCAGCTTTCCGTGTGTCAGTGGCCTGACCGGTCAAGCGGGCTAGTGATGATATTAACGATGAGGGTGACGTGGCCCAAGCCCCGACGAACGAGTTCAACAGAACATTCCCCACAAACACCCAGAAAATGCGTGTGCATTTCAACGACCAACACGGTACTTTACATTACTCACGAAAACGAAACCATTCAATAAAACCTAACGGTTGATACACCACGAACGTGAACCTTTGTACCTCTCACTCATATGAGATCCGCGGCCTGGTGTAGTGAGTTTAGAGAGGGTTTAAACAGAAGTCGACACCGAAAATACCCACTGAGGCCTTACTTCATCTCGATAGAAAAGAAGTAGTCTACAAAACCCCATGTGTCCGTCGTAACGCAGTCTATTGTGGTTAAACCGGGAAATTCGCTTTTTCTTGTACATATGAACATCAACTAACAGTGAAAGGGCGGAACCATTCATCCCGGACCGTCACGCACACACCGCATACATGTGTGAATGGAAGGAAGACCACATCGGTGACGGGGTACAATGTACGCGTAGTGACGCAGTCCTCGACGGAATATGGAACTTCAAGCATTATTTCAAGCCAGATGGTAAACTTTGCATACTGACTGTCGACCGCAAACCTATTCAATCGCACCTGTCTATTTTGGTTACCAAAAAAACGGTTACTTAAACTGTACAACTCCCCATTCTCACGGGGTAAACTAAAGACTGTAAAGTACAAGTGTTAAACAGTCCGCAATCAGTTGTATCAAAAGTAGACAGGGCAGTATATTTTTTGCCGAAGCCATGCCGATTATCGTAAGTTTCATAAACAGGTGGTTTGCAGCACTGAAAGGGAAGTTCATTGTTTCAGTCGGATGAAAAGTTAATAGCATTGGAGAAAACAAAAATTTCGAGCAGTGCAAAAACACTTCATTGTCTAGAGACTTGTTTGATAGAACTTAATGGAATGTACTAGCATTGCTGCTTCAGGTTCATATCGAAATCGTCTGCTTATGACGCTACTGAAGAGGATGCTGACACAAAGACATTAGAACTATCGTTGCGATTTTAAGCAAATGTATTCTCGTCACTCAGTCAGGTTAAATTTCTTGCATGACCGGCTGGCTTCGACGCTTTTTGAGGTCCTTAACGATATGTGGGCTAAAAGTTGCTGACACCGACGGCGGGAGAAAAGCAAACAACTGTCATCCATCCTATCTACTTTTTGAGCTAATAAAACGATCGGATTAACAAAGCTAACCGCGAATAACAAATCCCCCAACTGAGTTTTCAACTGGTCAATTTTCCGAAAAACTGCGTGATTCTACTCTATAATGAAAGACTACTGTTTCACACAGTCTGTAAACACCTCCTATATTTCGGGCGGCAAAAGAACATAATGGTTTACTTGACATGAGCGTGTGAAATAACGGTGACGACGGCCACGGCCTCCACCACCGTCACCATCATTATCATCATCGTCATCCTCTTCACTCCGCCAGGCAGAATCAGCCGACGGCATGATTTCCAGACTAGTCTCCTCTTCCTGCTGATTATCATCCTCCTCACTGTCAGCTGAAAGGACGCCGGCACTGGATTCGGGTAAGCGGTCGTACAGTCTATCTAGTTGCAGAATTTCCATGTCCAAGGCAGTTGGCTGATAGTCGGAGTCGGATTGCTCAGCAGCACTGGCGGCGTTGGAATTGACGGCATCATCATCGTCATCAGGAAAGATCATGTCTTGAAGGGTGCATCGGGTTCTCGATACTTTGGGCGTCGCGGTACTCCTTAAGGTGGAGCGAATTTTTTTCGCCACTGACCTACGAAAAAGGAAAGTGGAGGAAAAGAAAAGGGAGTAAAAGTCAGCTCAGTTCAGTTGTACTAAAGAGAATAAAGGCGAGCGCCTTTGAACTCCCTATTGGTTACAAATCGTTTGAAAAGGACACTGATAAGTTGAAAGTTGGATGAGATTCTGCGCATATTTGCATGTAAAAGGCAGAGAGTTACCAGGTAGTCGAAAAATAGTGATCATTAACGGTTACCCGCTAATTGTAAGTCGTATAGGCATATGTAGGTTGGTGACGGATTATGTGACTGTGTGTGGCTTGCACTTGGGAAGCTTGATACGCGTCGAGTCTACACTTAAATGAGTGCACAGAGGAGGAGAGTACAGCACCAATAGGCAGGGCATTCCACGCTGCAACCACCCTGTTACTGAAAAAGGACGTCCGTCCATTGATCCTTGCTTTACCTGCGCGTAGTTTTAGGGGATGACCGCGCAAAGTGGGCGTGTCAGCTTCTGTGAAGCAATCACTGCGATCTAAACAACAATCTAGGCCGTTGATAATGCGAAATGTTAGCATAAGGTCACCACGTAGTTGCCTGTACGAAGGGCGAAACAGGTTGAGAGTTAACAATCTGATTTCGTAAGGCAGTGCTTTAAACCTTTTGTCATTTTTGTCGCCCGTCTCTGGACGTTCTCTAAGACTGTATAGTCCTTGACAGTCCAAGATCTTCATGCCTGTATGGCGTATTCTGGATCAGGTCGCACGAGGGTGCCAAATATTTTGGAAAAGCTGTCAGTATCAAATCCCATAAAGGCTCGCCTAATGAAGTGCAATGCAGCCATTGCCGAATTAGCCGCCTTCACGCAGTAGAGTGTTGTTTTGAGTGAAGATGTAAGCCACGCACGCAAGTCCTTATGACTGCCAACTTGTTGCAGTGGTGTACCGTGAAGAAAGTAAGTCCTGGGGCTGGAGGCTCCGCAGCTAGCGAGTTTAAGATAGTTGCACTTACTTACATTGAAGGGCATAAGCTAGCGCTTCGACCAGTCCTCGAGTCGGCTCAAGTTTGTTTGAAGGTGGTCTCAGTCTGGCGCATAGTGAACAACTTTCCCCAATTTTATGTCGTCAGCAAACAGGATGGCATCACAGTCTAGGTCCTTGACGCAGTCATTTATGAAAACGAGGAATAACGCGGGGCCTGAGACTGGGCCCTGTGGGACGTTACTTACCACGCTTACATCTGAGGACTGTTGACGCCCGACCTGCACTCTTTGGGACCGTCCTGTCAAAAAGCCCTGGATCCATACAAGAAGGCGTCCACGAATTCCTGTGTTGCGCAGTTTGTGCAAGAGACGTTGATGAGGAACGCTGTCGAAGGTCTTTTTGAAGTCGACGTAGATGGCGTGCACCTCATTGCCTTCGTCGCATGCTTTGGTCCAACATTCGTGTGAAAAGAGCAGATTCGTGAGACAGGACCTACCACTTCGAAAGCCGTGTTGGGCATCGGGAGGGGAGTTAATGCTACTCGAGAAACTGCATCGACGCCTTCTTGATGATTTTCTCCATGATTTTGTAAGAAATGGAGGTAAGACTCCCTGGCCTGTATTTATTCGCAGACGCACGATTTCCGCCCATAAAAAGCGGAATGATGGTAGCGGACTTCCGATCGGAGGGTAGGTACCCAGTAGCAAATGATGTTTGGGAGATCAAGGCTAACGGTGTGAACATTTCGGAAGCTAACTCCTTAAGCAACTCGGCCGAGACTGCATCAGGGCCCGGGGAGGTTGACTCCTTCAGGTTAAGTAACTCTTTCTGAACGACTGCCTGGGTGAAGAAGACTGTTTCAATAGTAGGAATTTCTTCCTCTTCACAAGTGGGTGTGAAAAAATTGGGTTCACTTGTCACGACGAACCGGAAGAACTGAGAGAGATGTACAGCCTTATTCTTGTCCTCTGAGGTTTCCGTGCCCTCGGCCGTTCGCGGCAATGGGATGGGAATTTCGTTCCGTGTACTCTGCCTTATGTGACTGTAAAGGACTTTGGGATTAACTGTGGCACACTTCAAAAGATCCTTTTCGAGGACTTGCCGATCTCTGGCAAAGAGAATGTTGACCCGGTTTCCCTGTAACTTATAAGTGTTCAGGGATTCTGGCGTCCGGTCAATGAGCGATCTTTTCCATAACTTCCTCTTCTTGTTAACTTCCTTCTTCAAAGGATGGAGTTAAGCAGCGAAATAGCAATTCTTCCGTCGCAAATGACTGTCCTGAAGGGGGTAGTGCCGACTTGCACATGGAATGCAACAACAGTAAGGAAGGCTTGCGTTGCATTGGCCCCATTCTCTTTTCCAATGGCAACATGACGTCAAGAAGACTGCAGGTGAGTGTGGATTCTGTTGCTTATGAAACTAAATCTCTGTTACACGTGCAGCACACATACCGGTCTCCGCACGCACTCGAACCAGACTACAGGCGGGGCCGGGAATCTCCCAATAAGTAGAGCTGCCATGTAGGTTAATATAGGAAGCGGCCATTGTAGACTCACCCTCGGTCCGCAGTAGGGCCGATTTATTCCGTTACTTGCCAATCCTTTAAGCCCCGACTTTTAGTGTATTTTGACGGTCTTAAAGGATTTGCTTTGTTTAATTTATGAGAATATTAGTGCGCGAACTTTGAGTAAATTCTTTAGAACAGACTTTTTCAGGCACGGTCCCGGAGTTGATATGAATATTTGAGCTGACATCCACCAGCTACTGCGGGATAACTGCGTAATATTCACAAACCGCCAACAGGCAGTCAGTAGTATACAACTGTGCAATTATTTGCCATACTGTGTCGTCAGTAGGGTAAATTATTACACAATGGTCTTCAAGGATGCCCGATTTAATCTGAGTGAAAGTGCTAGACCTTAGTCGAATAGTCCTCATCCTCTTCTCCTTCATAACAGTGGCAAGTCCAAGTCAGGTGGGTTGGAAACAAAGGAATGGAGGGCGTAGTGATTGAGGCTGCGTAATGTTTCCGTCTGACACGTGCTGTATGCACGCACCTGCACAGGGCAGACCGGATCCAATCAACAACGAGAAGCAAGTTCAAGTTTATTGATGATGTTGCTGCTGCTGCTGATGATGATGATGACGACGACGACGACGATGATGATGATGATGATGATGATGATGATGATGATGATGATGATGATGATGATGATGATGATGATGATGATGATGATGATGATGATGATGATGATGATGATGATGATGATGGGAGGAAAATACCGAGAGGTGGCATCTAGACCATAGCCACGGGAGTTGTGTGAGCCCTAAGTCGACAACACCGAGACTGGACAGGTGACATTAAAGAAGAAATCCGGCGCCTCCGCTCAGAGGAAAACCAGCTACGGAGGCCCTACGAGAGCAACAAAGTGAAAACATGGACGGCTGCACGTGTAAGCTGGGGTATGAGAGATGTAGAAAAGATGGCTGAATTGCGCGGCTGATGCAGTCCGGAAATACAGCCACCCTAGTGAAAAGAAGAACTTCTTACGTGTCAAGTTGAGTCCCAGCCCAGGTGGGACAGAACCTTGTCAAAAAAGCCACATACACTGGCGAGTCGAGCTAAGCATTCTAAGTACGCCCATCTGAAACGAATCCATCAATAAACTCCATCCATTAGAAACCAATGACGATTATGACAGACTGCCCTTTCTGTACGAGGCGATGACAACTGTGCAGTAGATATCCACTTGAAGGGTTCCCTGCACCGAAACGATTCAGACAGAAGTGTAAAAATATGTTGGCCCTCCAAATATGTTGACCCCGAACAGAAATCAATTCTGGAAAATAATGATGAAGTCTGGATGTACGGAGAGGTCCAATGTGACGGTCAAGAAACCACACAGGAGCATAACGAAACGCGCCACGGGCGGTGGTTCAATTTCGGAAGTTGGCAGTCGAAGATAAGGTGAGGCAGGATTGCGTAACTGTTCCGCCTCAAGTTTCGAGTTCCCAATCATGCTGATGGAAGCTTACCCCGATCGGTAAACCTGAGTTGACACCCATTGTTGAAAAGCTACGAATTTTTCCAAAATCCGGCTTATAAAGTATCCAGAGCCGTCATACAAGATTTCATATTCGCAGCTGATTATGTATTGAAAATCACAACAGATGAAAAGGATGACATGAGATCGGATCTTAGAGTCCTGTGTCATCCGACAGGCCGACTTCGGATCGACTCTCAACACGGAGAGAATACACGTGTGTGAACCGGCATGAATAGCTGATAACGCCGAACCCATGAAAGTTGTCACGTAGCTGTAGACCATGTCTGCCACCTGAGAGGCACCAGCTCACGAAGCATCAAAATCGAAGAGGTATACGTGCCTCCGTACTGGCTTGTGTCCCCGATTCGTGTTACTGGATTTAACCAGTTCGTAACAGTAGAGACAGCCCGTCTGACAGGCCGTTGTACTGCCGTTGTACTGTGTTGCTGGAGACCTTTGGATCCACCAGTGCCAGCATGACCGATCAATCCCCCACGACACAAAACGCTACTAGACTTGAAGGGACTCCTCCCGTACTTTCCGTTGTCCACTGAAACGCAGGCGTCGCCAGGACACGGAGGACAACCGCCAGCGGTGTATACAGTACCCTTCCATATTGTGAGCGAACATGCATGCATGCAGTTTCCTAGTTGGACCCATGCAAATCTATCATGAAATGACTGGAGTAACACTGACAGGAACTCCGGTCAAAAATTTACAGGTCTCCCTTACCTGCCTACGGCTGGTCCTTTTGTGGTTACAACACCGGGCAGGATGGATGGGGCGTCCGATGTAGCAGCTGCGATCTCGGAGTTCACATACGATGTTTAAGGCTACTTCTTACCGCGAGTCCCTGTCTACCCCTACCACACTCCTCGGTCTGCCCAACGCGCCCGACTTCCAGCCAGCTTATGCCCACCCGCAACGATTACTTCCTGCCCAACAGTAATTTCGAACGCCTTCCAGCAATCTAGCACCAAAGCTTTCTGCTCATCGCCCAAAGAATAAACCAAATCAACTCCTCGTTATAATTACAACTGCACCACATAGCGGGGCATCCGCAGGGAATATCCGATCACAGTTATGTACGACAACAATCCCTAAAACTTAAGCCATCACTCATACAACAATTATGAGATTAAAGCTGCCAAGGTCACTAGTGACTGTGGACACCGTGTTCTCGAGTGGCATGCTAGTCGAATAATCGGCCTGCGGTAGACCAATGCTTCAGAAAGAGTTAATCATTACGACTAATATCGTTATTACAGCTCTACGAAAACTCAAACTTTCCATTGTAATGGGGGCAAGGCCAAATTAGCTGGGATAAGGCGATCAGTATCTTCAGTAAAACAAATCCGACGCGCGTTCAAATCATCATGACGCATTAAAAATCGAAAAGTCAGTTGGCGAACATGTGTCCTCGGGCAATTCATCGTCAGACCACTAAAAGTACATGAAGAATGAATTTGTGAGTTAGATACGGAGTTTATTTATGTCTCAGAGGGAAGGGTTAGTCACACTCGCCTTTCCCACGCCTCTCGTATAAGGGTGTCAGCGTGTTGAGGACGTTGGAGCTGTATGTCTGACAGGCGGATTTAACGTGACTGTTCACAGGAGGTCGGGACAGCGTGTGATCACCACCTAAAGTCGGCCGAGGAAAACAGACTGTCTGTATCAATGTCTTCTGACAACAGAGCGCTGGGTTCGCTAAACAAATGGATGGGTTAACCACTTGGACGGTTTCTCGCAAATGTCTTCATAAGTAAGGTCTGGCAAACAAGTCTCAAGGATACCATCAAAAACCTTGATTTCTACAGTCAGTACGTGGACGATATCTTCTGCCCGATAAGTCATACCACCGACATTGATGGCTTAGTTCAGAAGTTTAACAAGGCGCACCCCTCGCTGAAGTTTGCCGCAGAGACTGAGGCGAATGATGAAACCGCGTCCTTGGATGTCCTTCTACACAGACAGGAGGTTGGATATATCCAACACAAGGTATTGTCAAAGTAGACCTGGAAGAAATAATGCAATTTCAACTTTGTTCCTCTAAACTTAAAACGAACGCTAGTCTAGGGATTGGCGGTTAGAGTGCGACGTATCTGCTCTTCCGAAACTGCTGAAGCAGAGCTCCGGCAGATTCAGAACACGGTCCGCGAAAACGGCTATCCAGAGAGATTCGTCCCCCGGAATATTAGGGTGTGCCACAAAGCCTGCCGTGGTAACTGCAGGAAAGAAAGACTTGTTTCCAAGACTACCCCTTCTGGGGAACGCAGCAAACGAATCAGTGAAACGCTGTCTAGTGACAGTTATCAAGAGTGCCTTGCCTAAGGCGAACTTGTTTGTACTTTTCGTAAAATAACCTCTCCTACGGTTCACAGCTGAATACCGACTGTCGTTGTAGCAAGAAAACGCTGGTGACTTGAGCGTGAGTTGCATTAAAGTGAGGGGCATATGAGCAGCATTTACTTGGCGCTCTCAAGACTGGAGGTGGGCGTGGGTGCAGTGGGCGAAATGGCGTAAAGCATCTGCCTACGTGCGTCACACGCATCCCAGTCTCCCACTACACATGAATTAGACTCCCGTAATTCTGGCAGCGCCGTAAGGCCACAATCATTACAACCTGCCTTAGGTCCTCAGAAATGATTCATCGTCATAGTTTGGAACTACTTCACCCAATAATTTTGGCATGTCACTCATTACTCCACGCGATACCACATCACCATAAAAGACCGCGTGCACCGTGCATTCGTCCCGCTAGCCCTCATATGGGATTGTGAATACTAAGCCGTGCACATGGGAGATGACCTACGTTTCCCTCAAATAGACTGAACTGAACGGCCGCCTGAAGACCATACTCAGAGTAAAGCACAACGTACGAAAACGGTCCGCGTTCTCTGCGACAATAACGCAAGTGTATCTCAGGCCATCCCAGAAAGACGGCTGGGCCGGTTTGCGCATGTCCTTCGTCGTCCGCCTCACGATCTCAATGTTGTTGCCCTTAGTCTAGCATCGTCGTCCACCTTGAGGTGTCGAAGAGGAAGCCTACCCCGACACAGTTCATCACGACATGAAGGTGGTTCTTGGATCTGTGGAACTCGGTCTCCATCGCTGTGGGTGAGGATGGGTCGAGCTGTCAAGATTCGTAAATCAGACTGCCATGCGTGGAAATGTGCAATCCGCAACATCATCGAAGCCGGCTATATTAGGTATGATCGCAGCTGTACCAAGTACAAGCACATAAAGCTAGTTGTGGTAGCATTAGTAGTAGTGATGAGAATGACGTTTTGAACGCATGTTAAAAAATATTTAAGTATAGAAAAGAACCTTGTTAACACCCGGTGCACAATCGGATTCTCGATGGCAGAGCCGCCAGAGCAACGGCTAAGAGCAGTCGGGTCGACCCCCAAGAGGTGGGCTTGTCTCCTAGTGGCTGAGGAGGGCTCGCCGGTCTCCGGTTCAAGCAGTGCCAGCTGGCCATCCATGAAGTGTCTGAACGCGGCCACAACGTCCTCGTTAGTTAGGACAATTTTGAGGAGGCGCTTCACTTGGGGCACAGTCAACTTCTTCTCACTGGTTATTCTTTCGAGTCGTTCGGCCAGTGAGGCCCCCATAGTTAACTGGAGAGAAAAAGGAAGATGTGTAAAAAAGAAACCGCGTGATGCAAAAGGTATGAGTAGACGGGCGAAACAACTTAAAAAATACTTTGATTTGCACAACCCGCGGAAGTCGATCCAAACTTCTTGGTTTAAGGCAATCAAGTGAAGCGACTTGAGCAAGCGAAAATAAATGTCCTTACTAATGTCTGTGGAGATTTTTTCGCCTCGTATTGATTCAAACGTCCCGGCGTTCTACCTATCAGAGACGGGGCAACGACTTTAGTTTACCAACCAATAACAAGAAGAGGAGGCGGCGGCGGCGGCGCAAAAGAACCAAAGGTTGGCTGGCTCGACGTTCAGAGTATTTTAAAGATGCTGCTGTCTGTCACCGTTGTCAGTGGGACCACTTATTTGGTGCAAGTCAGGAGAGCGCGCTCCAGCTGGGACTGCAGTTAGCAGGGAGCGGGGGGGGGTGGCAGCGGTTGACATGTCCGTGGTGGAACAGTCATCGTACTTAAATAAGCATCAGTCGTTGTCGCAAGGTTTTATTCTTCAGTTTACAATTTAGCCCCTCTTGCTTACCATGGGTTCAATCACAAATTTACACTGAAAAGTCAAATAAGTCGGGGGAAGAGTGACTTGGAGGCCCGGGAATGTCAAACGTGCGAGTCAGGAATCTGATATTTATCTGACTTGAATTACGTTGTACAAGAAAGTAGTGCCAGAAGTCCGTGCAACGTTTTTCAGGAAATTTAATAGGCCAGTATGCTCCGCTACTCAGGAGTGTTCACCTACGTGTTTTGCAGCTGTTTGCCGTTCCTCCTTCCGCGCACGAAGTCAGCCTTCATTCGCTGGGCGTAGGCTGCTGTCTTGGCGCCAAGAGGGACTGGGGCCACTGTCCCACTGTATTCCGTTAGATATTCATGACTATCTTCAAGGCGCAAGTCGAATGTCATGCAGAGGGTTAACTGTAGTGCTTCACGATGCTGTAGACAGTTTTTGCGATCATCCATGCATACGTAAGTCAGTTACGCTAACGCATCAACTCGACTACTGAAAATGATTGCCATCCGACTTTCTAAATTTCCCCTTGTTTCTCCTTCCCATAATATCTTTCGTACTTCTGCCGTCTAACAATTTATATAGCTCACGTTCAATTCTCTGCCACACTTTTACAACGGGTGACAGTTCCCTGGGTCGTTAAGTGGCGATGCTGCTAAAACGAATTTATAGAGATAGTTACAAAAGTTAAATAAAATTGAAAATTCCATGATCCTGCGCTGACCTGCCAGTCGTCTGTTAGGGCCGTCTCAAGCAGTGTCCTGTGTTTTCCTTGTTCCCCAGATTCTTTTGAAAGTCTTCTTCGCTTCAGAAGTGAATCCGGTGGAATGTTTTTCCTACGTTTTCGTGAAGTCTGCAGATTATACTCCATAATCTGAAACTCCTAAAGTGAAGCAAGCATGTAGACGGCGATTTCGGCGCCAATCTTTGACAAGAACTTCGCTGATGAAAATGATATTCACACTTTCCTTGGGCGGACGCTCAAGGATGAACTTGCGAGGCAGAAACCCGCGAAAGGTCCCACAAAAGTCCACGTAAACCGACTACTATTTACTTGTCTTCATCCAGTACATCTTAGATTGAATCGACCAGTGCAGGCATGGTTTCTAGAAAGCCAAAACATCAAAAAAATGACCAGTTAGATTATAAGTAAACGACAATAGTGATATCTTATACACGTTTAAGGCAAATTTCGCAATAATCAGAACAGGTGACCAAGCAAAGGATATGAGACGTCAATAGTAACATCCGAACGACAAAGGACTGGGATGCGTTCCCTAGAAACTGAGCGTCATGTTAACTAGTGCCGTCTGGAATCGTGTATTCCAAGCGCTCTAGGTGTGCGTGGTGCCATGAGCGGCGACCCACTTCGTCGGTCACTTCAAGACCGTCCATGCCTCTGAATCAGCGTCGCCCAACCTTACGCTGACAAGTTTACCGCACGTACACAGTTTGCAAATACCGTACACAAGGGTGTAGCGCAGGGGACGGCAACTGGGCCTGATAATAAAGGCACGACTAGGGTGGCAGGAAGTACCCATGAGTAGTACACCGATGGTTACTGCCGACTACATTAATGGGTCTGGTGAATGCTGCTGTCCCGTCCTATCCCAAAACCCAGCTTTCATCTATGGTTCCAAGACGTCGTGCCCAGCTCCGCGGTCACATCCCGATAACCGTCCTTGGCTGGCTAAACCAGATGAGGGTATCCAGTGTGTGTCTTCATGCCCGGTAATCCCTGAAGTAACGCCCAAACTCTCTCCCCGCTCCCGAACAAAAAGCCCTGCGGAGAGGGTGACATGTCATCCTGTAGATGGCCCAAGTTAACTCGGGTCGTCCTTCCACTAAACAGAAGTCGTGACTCACATCAGAATTCGGCAGTAGCCTGGGATGACTAAGTGACCCTATTTAGGAGACGTCTCGTAGAGAGGGGAAGGGGGCTAGAAAAGATGCCCTAAAAATTGCTGATAAAACACACCGTCGGCAAGCTGATCATGACTTATGGACGCAAAAAAGCGGTCGAAAAAGCACAAAAAACAACGGCATCCGTTCCAGACACATCTGGGACGGACTTCTAAGGGTAGAGCGACGACATACCGGAGTTGCCCTCCTCATCAGGAACAGCGTCGTGAGACAGCTGTCCCGTCTGCCACAAAGCGTCGATAACCGTCCCATGGCTAGGAGGCCGTCACTACGCGGAAACAAATTTGGCACCATTGTCAGCGCCTAAGCCCCCTCAGTGACCAACTCCGATGACCTGAAGAACAAGTTCGACGAAAACCTGTACGCTCCTGTAGTGACTGAGCAAAGGTAGACGAACGGGTTGTCCTTGATGACCTCAACGTCCACCCTGACAAAGATCATGCTGCCTGAGAGGATGTAATCGGTTGCCACGGGACCGGTAATTGTAACAGTGGTGGCCTCCTCGCCTTGGAGGCCTGTGCAGAACACAGTCTTCTCCAGGCAAACGTCTTCCATTTTCGACGCAGGATAAGACGACTTCGATGCACCCTTACTCGCGTCACTGGCATCTGCTGGACCCCGCCCTCGTGTGGACGCGTAACCTGCGTGAAGTGCTGATGACTAAGGCGACGTTTGGCGCCAACTTCTGAACGGGCCAACACCTCGTCGCCTCCAAGACGAGGTTCTAATTGCAGCCGCGCAGGCGACTGCAGTACCGGTCAGCATCAGGTAAGTCAAATACTGTATTACTTGGTACGGCGGAACGTCGGTAGACTTTTAGCAGCTGCATGAACTCCAAACTAGGAATACAAACCCTGGAGGCCGGACCAATGTCGAAACCCAGTGGGTGGAATTTGCGAGATGCCATCCAGGCCATAACAATAAAGGTACGTGGTTGAGCACGCCGTCGGCACGTGGATTGTTTTGATGGCGATGATGAAATTCGTACATTCCCTCCCAAGAAACACAAATTTCCCGCGACCTATACTATCGATAGTAACAACGCCAATAAGTCCTAGCAAAACAGAGACTGAGGAAGATACAGAACGACTGGCTGACTCGCAAGTTCGTGACCCATGTGTCTGCCGAACATCGCGGTCATCAAAGCGGTCTACGGCCCACAAGCCGGGAGGACTGTTCCGCTGCTAAGCCATGGTGAGACAACCTTCGTGATGGAAAAGTCACAGATCCTGAAGCGTTGGTCCACACACATACAGGGAATCCTCAACCAACAGTCAACAATACGTAAAGAAGCCATCAACCGATCGCCTCAAGTGTGCCCCAACGACAACCTGGGTTGCCTACCTTGGCTCCTTGAGACAGGGCAGAAAAACAGCTGTCCAGTAGAAAAGCACTGGGAGAAAACGCAGTTACAGCTGAAGTGTATAGGTACAGCAGCTCACAATTCATGGAAATGCTAGGTTGGCTGGTTCCAGAGATGTGACGGCGGGGACGTTCTCCAAGACTTCAAGGATGTTGCCATCGAGCACATTCAGAAACGCATGGGCAACCGGAAACTGCGGTAATCACGGAGATGTACCCCATCTCAATACTGCGGGAAAAGCCTTTTTACTTGTCCTACTTAGTCGTGCGAAAGCGCATCTGAGCAGGGACGTCTCTCAGAAACGCAGTGCAGATTCAAAAAACGCTGGGGAACCACAGACATCTTCGCGGCTGGCCAACTACAGGAAAAACGCCAAAAAGTGCGAGTCAACCTCTGCATCATTTTCGTTGATCGGACGAAGTGAATTGTGACGGACTCTAAAAAATCACCTAAATTCGGACGTACTGGGCGACTTACTCGAATGGTAAGACAATGGTAGAGGGACGCTCACTGGTCGTGTTACGGCTATGTGCTTTGGACATCTAACCAACAGGTCGCGGGATCAAGCCTCAGATGTTCCACCCCTCGGGGTTGGGTATAACTGGCTGACGACGGCCAATAAGCCGGAAACGATCGTTCCAAACACTTGTTTTTGTCGGTAAGGTTATTCTGCCTATATTGCGCAGCTGTGCGGCTGTTGGTTAGGCTCGAGAGAGAGTCCCAAGGCAGAACGGGACGAGTGAGTTCTGTAACACGATCGGTGAGCGCCCCTCCACCATTGTGCATTCTCGATCGAAAACGATGGGACAGGCCCGTGTCTCAGTGGTTAGGGGCGTTGGACTTCTAACCAACGGGTCGCGGTGTCGAGCCCTAGGTGTTTCGCATCTCGGAGTTGGGTATGACTGGCTGGCGACGGTTAATAGGCCGGAAACGGTCATTTCAATCGCCTTTGCATCTGTCCGTAATGCTATTCTGCCTACTGTAAGACAACTTTACGACGGGATGATGGTTCGTGTCACAGACAACGGGAGAACCTCTAGAAGCATTGGCGATGACTAATTGGGTGAAGCTGGGCTGCAGGCTCGCTCCCACCCTATTCAGTATCATGTCCTTCACCATGTTGATGGACGCCTACCATGAACTGAGGTCGGAAATTGACATCGATTACGGAACCGTCGATAAGCTTATAAATACTTGTCGTCTGAAGGTGACTTCGAAAGTATCGAAGGGCAACAATCACGGCCTACTGTTCGCAAATAATCGTGAACTAGACACAACGGATAAGGACATGCAGCGGAGTGTGGATCTCTACGCCCCCCGCTGCCCCATCCTAAGACTGCCCATCGGCACGGTGAATACAGTTCTCCTGCACCAACTGGCGCCAAATGCTAACTACACTGAATTTATTATCAATGCTAGTGGAACTCCTCTCACAGCAGTGGACAAGTCTGCATACCTTGGGAGTGAAATTTCAATATCGATGACGAAATCAAACGCCGGATCCGCAAGGCCAACCATGCCTTCCGCTGGCTACAATACTCCGTCTGGAACATTTGCAGCATCCTACTCAGCACAACACTGAGATTTTACAGGGTTGTTGTTCTTATGACGCCTTCGTATGGGGCAGAGACGTGGACTGTTTATTTTACCTCGGCTGCTCTTAGAAAATACTGGAGTTAGAACAGCAAGAAAGGACCCCAGACACTGAAACTATGGAAGAAACCGACGTCCCCATTATCTACGCAATTCTGAGGCAGATACGAGTGCGATGGTGCGGTCACTTTCTTAGTATAGACAACGACCATCTGCACAGGTGGTCATTCCACAGCGACGTAGCTATGGGTGGCCTCATACAAGGCGGACAGAAGATTCGGTACATGGAAATCTTGTTGACGTCCCTCAAGCACCTGAAAACTAACCTTGAAACCGACAAATAACGCAAGCACACAACCCTATCACCGTGTCCACACTGTTAACGGACGCTTCGGGGACCGGTAGGCCTCGATGGACATCTGTAGAGCCAGTAGAATGTTAACACGACCAACCTGTTGCGTTATGAAAAATTATCACTACATCCTTTACTACCTACAATTTGAACTCGAATTCAACCTGTCTCACATGTGATCGCACTTTCTCATCATGCATAGGCCAGATCGCATAGGCCGATCTGTCGCACAGACACTGGCGAGCCAGTGTCTGCAGCTCCGCCGTACATCCGTCACACACACACATTATCTCCTTACAAAGTTATATGACACTCGGATACCGTGTAGGTATAATCGACCATATGCGTATGAAGGACACAGTTGGTGATAGAATACGGTCCCAACGAACGTCCGATGTAGTATCGGATAAATACTACTCATTGACACTAACACGAACTCTGGTTCCTATTCTGCAAAGACTGACTTGAAGCAAACTGAAGAAGCTTTGTTGGTGTGTCATCGCGTAGCATCCCTGAAAACAAAGAATCACGATGTCAAAATCAGGAGCAGAATACAAGAAACAGACAAGAGTAGGCTGCTAGTGACAGTCGCCGTATTCAGAAAATCAGGGAAGTGAGAAGTGCTGATCAAAAAAGCCTGCTCCGATCGATCACAGCAACTTTTAATGAGTACATCGTAAATATTAGAGAAGATTGAGGATGACGGTTGCGAAGGCTTTGACAGCAATTTCAAGAGAGTTTACAACACCGCAGTCCTTTTACAGCGATTTGCCGCCTTTGTTCAGGCCGGCGTAAAGGTAATGTCATTTCAGCCTGTGGGCATGACATCTATTTCCAACATTTGAGGTAGAAGACCGTGTAACCACACGGCTAATACTGTTGGACGGTACTTTCACGAATTCGGCGCAACTCATATGTCCCTGACGGTTGGTACGGAGTAACTGGAGAATTAGTTCATCTTCAACATTCAGCACAGCTTCCTCGTAACTCCGTCGGCTGAATCGTATTCGCCTCAGACAATCTAACTCCGCATCTCGTTGAGGTAGCTGTGCTGAGTAGTTGTACAACACCGATCCATTAAATCCTTAGCGTCCTGAAGATGAGGAGCCCTTGACTACCAGCTCTCTTAGAGATCCAATCTTTCTAGTGACGTCCGATGTGGCTTAGAAGGCTCTGGAAGGTATTTTGCCGTGCATGCTTCCATGTCAACAAGTTGCACTCTATTGAAGACGCTTCAAAGGTCATTTTTCTCAGCATCAGTGCGACGAAGTCGTTAGATGCGGGCAAGACAAGACCCGTTGCAGCGAAACTCACAAGCATGTCATCGTTCGTGCGGCAATTTCCGCTGCGTGTAGCCAAGGCTGCACCTCCTACGTACAATATATCTACTTGCCTTAACATTTCAGTCCCAATAACAATGAAGTCACATATAGGGACAGGCTTGGCTTCTGTCGCGAGTTGGCCATGGGAAGCCATTTTCTGAAGGTCATCGGCATCCATCGTTGGGGTGTACACTGCAACAACTATGGGTATGACAAGAGCACCACAAAAGTGAATGAAGGCAATCTTCGGTGATATCGGTTTCCGCTACGTTAGAGAGGCTTTGGTCAGAGCGGTCACGTCACCATGCAAACCAAGGTTGACGATGGCATGGTCGTGACATAGGTGGTAGCACTTATCAGCACCGGGTACTTTAAGGGTGCGCAAGTAACATCCACAGTGTACTGCGTCCAAGTTCTTTTCGCAAAATTATGTTGACGATACAAGAGTTCTCATACTCCTGCAGACAATGTGCAATTTGATCCTTTGTTAGAAAAGGCCAGATTGCATATTTACCGTCCGGTCTGCATCGAAAACGCCCGAACGCGTCGGTCCGGAGAAAAGGGAGATTTGTTTAACAGAAGTTTTTGCTCATGACGTCATCGGAATTTGTAGTCCGTAACCAGAACCCAGTCCTTTACAACATGCCGGCGCAGCAGTGCTGGTCCATGATTATTCGGTCGCCAAACCCGAAAGGCTATTTATTTCGCAAATGACGGCCAATGAAGGCCGTTCCGATATCATTCACCCCTGGACACGGCAGAACGCCAGGAAGACTCAGTCTTCTCAGGGTACGTGTCATATTTAACCCATTGGTAGAGGAGTGCTCACCGATCGTTTCCTACGGAACCCACTCGTCCCGTTTTGCCTTAGGGGTTTTCTCTGAAGCCCAACCGGCAGCCGCATAACGGCGCATGATATAGGTAGAATGGTATTACCGACAGACAAGGAAGACTGGAATGGCCATATCTGGCCCATTAGCTGTCGCCAGCCAGCCATACCCAGCCCCGAAATATGGAACACCTGGAGCTCGATCCCGCGACCTGTTAGTTAGAAGTCCAACGCCTCTAGCCACCGAGACACGGACTCATTGTCTTGCAGGTTGCAGTCGCGAATATACAATGGTAGAGAGGCGCTTACCGATCGTTTTCTACGGAACTCACTCGTCCCGTTTCGCCTCGATCGACAGGATAACGAGCCCATAGCTCAGTGGTTAGAGGCGTTGGCATTCTAGCTAACAGGTGGCAGGATCGAGCCCGAGGTGTCCCACACTTCGGGGTTGGGTATGACTGGCTGACGACGGCTGAGCCGGAAATGGCCATTCCAGTCTCCCTTGCCTTTGTCGGTAATACCATTCTGCCTATATTTAACCTAATTCTGATATGAGGTAAAATAGGATTTTCGGTTAAAATGGGCATACAAGACTGGAAATAAAGGACCCACCAGTCGGCGCTGTCTTTTTTTGCCATAAGTAGATAGTATGCCGTATGCATCAATTCCCTCATACTTAAGTCTCAAACTGAGTAACTTGGCCTACCTACCACTGTACAATAAGCTAAATTCCGTGTCTACGACTTCAGACACTTCTATGGACTAAAACATTAGACCCACGGAGTGAATGTGAGCACCGCATACCCAGTAAACCATTGGAAATCTATCAGTTGACACTACTGGAAGACGCGGACAAAAGAAATATAGTCGTCTTCTTCATCGTATCCAAATAAAAATGGCCAGTGCATCTTTCTTGAATCCAACAATGCTGATAGAATTTTCTTAGGTAATGAATAGCCACAAGTTGTTAGATACACAAAACATTGGACGAAAAGCCCTGCATTACTAAATCCGTTCAGTTCATACTCTATTGTTGTCAGTCTTGTTTTCTGCCATCGAAAATGGGGTGGAACGGAACCCTGTGGTTGTGGTCCAGATACTTAAGTTCCTGTAATTACAGGAACCGCGATGAACGCTGGCCGAGAGAAATTATCCGCTAATGGCATCGAAAAACAGTAAAACATTGCCAAGAAAAGTAGGAGCTATTGCGCAAAAGTGTGGCGCATAATCATGGAATGATCAGATAGGGGTGAATAGTTGTCAGTCCTAAGTTTTCGCGCTATTTTTATCGCTTTGTAGAGGTGCTCGGAAAAGTAAACGAGGTGTAGGTTGTGCTGGGCAATTAAAGAGAGCCGCAACAGCTAATCAGCAAACGCCTACTATTGATGTGACCCAAAGGTCCTTATTTGTGTTCCGCTCAGTGATGGTAGCTGTAACGGTGCTAAAGTGAGGTTTAACAGTCTATCCACATCGCCAGAGAAGTCTTGTAGGGTTGCCGACGTCTCCCCTCCTCATATGTTCCCTATTGGTCCCTCAGAGCCTATCCAATATTTAGTTATATCATTATTTGAAAAAATATTGCGCCATCAGGAGTGTAAAGGACATATATTTTTAGCTAGGTTTGTATTAATTCCTTTGTTAACGTTCCCATGAGCGACATTCCGCTTCCTTAGAAGCCACGGAGACCGCTCACCAAGCGGACGTGCAGGAGGTGGAACCCCGCGTACCGACACCTAGACAGGAGGGAGGGTAAATCGGAGGGAGGCCCGCGCATATCTTCTGGTTCGCCTACTCCATTGCCTTCCCCCTTTATCTCCTTGACCCACAAACCGCGACTCACCCCACTCGCAATTCCCGATTTAATACACGTTCCGTTGTTGACAATTCATTTCTGATATTGTCTGTTGAAACCCGTGTGATCGGACGTAAAAGACCCCCGTGCAAGGATGAGTCGTAGTAAATGTCTACCATGACCTCTATAGACGAACGGCTTCAACCGCCTGTCAAAGGCCTCAATCCAGACGAGACTTAGCCGTCAGGTAATTCGAGAATTACAAGAGTGCTGGTAAAATTATTTACTAAATCCATGTTATTATTAGCAAAATCAAAATGCTAGGTTTTACCGTTGTCTTTTCGGAAATGGCGACTGCAAGGCGACAAGGAATTAATGCATGATCACTTGCAAGAAGATCACGATGGAAATCAATAGACAGAGGGAAGGTGCCATTAGTAAAAATCAAATCTAATACACTATCGTTTCTGGTCGAAGAGTGGACTAATTGAGACAAGTTTGAAAAGTAAATGGTGTCAAGAAGCTTCTGGAATTTAGGAGAGGAAGTATGTGCGTGCCAGTCAATTGTTGGCAAATGAAAATCGCCTACGATGTTCTTCACATCGAAAGAAGTCTCAGCAATTTTTTGAAAAAGTTCACAGAGTTGGCTTTCACTCCCTGAGTAACAAGGATGATTATATACACATCTGACTAAGGCTTTCCTATATTGCGGAAAGAACACCGAAACGAAAAATACATTTTCAAGGAAGTAGGAAATTTTCAGGCCATACGGCGACTGTGCAAGTGAGGCTCTGATGTAACGAAGGCAACCGCCGCCGCGTCTATCAACACGATCCTGGCGGTATAAACTGAGGCTATCTGTATTGAGTGCTGGGTCGGAAATTAGAGAGTGAGCCCAAAATACTGTTGTGCACAATACGTCTGTGTCAAACTCAACAGCCACACTTCTTAGCTGTGCCATCCGTTGCACGATTGGGGAGCGTATTCCTAATAGGTAGGTTTCGCTCATTGCTACTTATAATAAAGGCAGAGTTGGCGGTGGAAAATTAAGCTGTTGGGATGAAGCAATTGGTGGAAGACAAAGTTGCTTTGGTCTAAAATTTGTGGGGTATTACCACTAACTAGACATGCAACACTGTACGGAAAAACATTTAAGCAGGACTCAAGAAGAGGAATGCTATTTTGCTTGATTGGAAAAATAAGAGGCATGAAAATATGATTATATGAATTTTGAGCATAATATAAGGGGTTTTGTGTTAGATAGCGGACGTACTGGTTTCGAGAAATAGCTTTCACTAGGAACAGGATTTATTATTTGGTACGCCAAGTTAGATGTGGGATTGAAAAAATTATCCGCAACGCTATATACTTGCGTTTTGCAGACTGGTTTGCAAGTGGGTTTCACAACTGAGGTGTTTACGTTAAGTTGAGAATTCGGGATAGCAACAGGTAAAGATCTCCCTGAACTAACATCTGTCTTATTTGACCTAACCACTAGGTCAGACCTCAGTGGCCAGGCGCGGGAACGGGATGGATTCGATGCAGGTTTATTAACTAATTCATTATCCTAGGTTCTGGAGGTCGTTTGAGCTTCTACGATTGGCTTATCTTTACTGTCAATGTCAAGCGCCCTAGTAAATTTGGGATCCGCATTTGAGCAATCCTTGCCACTTGGGGCGTTTTAAAGTGTCTGGTTTCAACTGACTCTGTGAAAATGTGCTCAGTTGAAGAGCTGGATGAAACCTGGGCCGCTGTCGATAGGGGGGAGATTTGGTTGACGCCTCATGGAGACTCTGCTTTAAAGGCAAACGGCAGATGAGCAGAGTTCTGCGGTGGCTTTACAGTTGTTAATGGGGAAACTCGTCGTTGCAGTGAAGTTTTATCCCGACTAATAAAAAGTTTATTTACCCTCAGATATTGAGCTGAGCGCTCCAAATAGGAGAAAATAAAGTCCAATTCTGTCGACGAAAATAGTTTGACAAGAATTGGTGGATTTTTGTCCCTGATGAAGGTCTTTTAGTTTTAGCGACGCTAAAGTTGAAGCCGCACGAATAAAGAAAGTGGAAAGCGACATCGTTTGGCTGTCTACCCTTAGGAACGCTTGTTAAAATAAAGTCGAAACTTCGCTTGTGCCTTTCTTCGGTCTCACTAGCAACCGAAACTTCAAATATATAAGGATGAGACAATGTATGATGAGACGATTTCTGAAAGCTTTCAATATTGGTGGACCAGACAGTACAATTGATACTAAGTAATCTTTACTCAATCACAGAGTGCAAACTGTTAAGTTCAAGCGCCCTAGTAAATTTGGGAGCCGCATTTGAGCAATCCTTGCTCCTTGTATGCGATTTAAAATGGCTGGTTTCAACCGACTCAGCAATAATGTGTTCAGTTAAAGAACTAGATAGAACTAGGGCTATACCACGTCTTGTGGTACCCGGTGGCCAGTGTTCCTCGCCCTTAATGACCTCCACCACAAGCTCGGGCACGTCGGACACACTATAACAGAGACCGCGGCTAGATAACCTTTCTGGAGGCCCTGTCTTAGAAAACACACAACCAACTCCTTTAACATGTGCCCCAAGTGCGTCTCCGTTAAGAGGCCTAATCCCCATCGCAGGACGCCATTGCAATCAAAACTGACTGGCTTTCCTTTCGAACGTATGGGTTTCGACGCTATCGGATCTCTTCCCATTGCTTCATCCGATAACCACTACATATTACTAATGGTTGATTACTTTACTAAATGGATGGAGGCAGTCCCCTTACTACGCCGGGATGCCGCGTGGACTACAACGGCTTTTCTCAATCCCTGGATCAGTCGTTTCGTAGCAGCAGTTTCTCTGCATTCAGACTGTGGTGCGAACTTTGAGAGCCGGCCGATGGGTGAAGATTTTGACCTCCACGGAATAAATAAGACCCACATTAGGCTGGACACCATGAAGTGAGTGGTCAGTTAGAGCGTGTTAATCGAATTATCCTCAACTGTTCAGTAAAATTCAATATAATATAAAGGAGGTAGGCACAGCCTTTGAAAATCCCATTTACAGGCATAGACTGAAAAACGTACATATGTTTACGTAGATATACGAGCACATTTTATCAGTTCTTATGAATTAAATACATGGTCATCATATAAAATGCCATCAAGTCTTCGTTTAAATATCTCAACGCTTTCTGCCAGACCAACTGAGCCAGGTAGTTTGTTCCGATCCTCAATCACTCAGTGAGAGAAGTAATTTGCCCCCACTTCAAGATTGACGTAATTTGTCTTCAATTGATATCTGTGACCTCGGAGACTTATCGTTATTGCTTGCTCAAAAGTCGGCCAATATGAGTGCACAGTCTACTCCTCTGACAGGTTTGAGGACCATGATCATGTCAACTCTGTATTGCCTGTAATAGAGAGGGAGACGTTTGAGTCTTTCTAGCCGTTCCTCATGAGGTAGGTTCTTCAGTCCGCCGACTAGTTTAGTCGCTCTTCGTTTTACCTTCTCCAAGAGAGCGTAGTCATGCTTCATTCAGGTGCGCCATGCCCGAATGCCATATTCAAAAATAGGCCGGATAAACATTCCAAACAGCCGACTAAAAGGTCTTCGTCGAAGCTAAGGAAGGATCTCCTGATCGCTCCCAGGATGTCCACAGCCTTTTTTGCTATCTTGGCGCAGTGAGACGAGGGTTTGAGAGTGGACGTCATCCACACACCAAGGTTGTTTACCTTATTTACAAGCTCGAGTTCGTGACTGCCGAGCAAATATTGATATTCAGATCCCAAATATTTTCTGTAGTTAGACCTTAGTCTGATGAATTGATATTTGTTACAATTGGGGTGGAGGAGTCATTCACCACAATGCCAGGTCAGTTACAAACAAGATGGCCCAAATCAGAGCCATTGCTCTGGAAATGACGCCTGATATTAGATGTGTAACAGAATCTTGGACCCATTCTCTAATTCCTGACTCTGTCCTTCTCATAGATGACTTCGATTTTTACCGCCAAGACCGCACGACTAGGCGTGGGGGTGGTTGTCTTCTTTATCTTAAATCCTACCTAAATCACTCTCCCTATTACTTGGATCTTTCCTCATTCACGGGAAACTTCTGCTTTGCATCTGTTATTCTCCCGCCGCAAAGAAAGGCAATTATTGACTGTATCTACAATCCCCCAAATTCTTTAGCCAGTGATGACTCACAACTCTGTGAAATCTTTAAATTAATTTCGGAAGCTGCTTTCGATGTTAAAATAATCACTGGGGATTTTAACCTTCATGAAATAGACTGGGTTTCCAATAGCTGTCCACCCAGATTCCAGCCCTTTCAAGTTATTGTCAATTTTTCTAATTGGTCCCAACTGGTGCGCTCTCCAACAAGAGATAATCACATTTTAGATCTAATCTTTACCAATGACATTGCTCCTCTTTCTGTTGCTTTAAAAAAGGACCTCTTTGACAGTGACCACGTATTAATTCATTGTTGCTTACCGCTTGCCTTTTCAAAATGACAAGCGCCGTTCGGACTTACATGAACTACGACTGCGTAGCTAACAACTTAATAAATAACTATATTAGATCTTTGGATTGGTGTGGCTTCCTCACTTGTAGCCATGCAACCATTCTTCGTGATGTCATGTCCAATGTTTCCAAGGACATTCTAGAGTTTGTGCCGCGTAAATATATCAAGCCTAATTCTTCAGATTCCCTTGTTCCTCATTTTCTTCAGAACAGACTAAAAAAGTTGAGGCGACAACTGCGTGACCCATCCACTAGTTCCTTATCTGTTCATCTTAAAATCACAGAGATATTTGAGATGGCCTCAAGGATGCGCCAAGCGCGCGACAGGCAAAGAGAATCAATTGCTCTCAGTGATTCGAACCCTGGCAAATCCGCCGCTAGCATCTTCCGACATCGGTCATCCTCTAAGCGTGGTCTCCTCAGATCTCATTAAGAAACACATAAGCCGTTTGAAATGCTCACACTGCTCTGGAACGGATGGGATTCCGAATTCGATTATTAAACAAGCGTCCGACCTTCCCATATTGCTCAGTCATTTATTCTCGGTTTATATTTCAAAAGGATTCTTTCCTGAAACATAGAAAACGTCAATTATCATTCCCGTCTTCAAGTCAGGATCTCGGTCCGATGTTAATAACTATCGGGGCGTGCACAAAACGCCGTCTCTAGCAAAGCTTCTTGAAAGGATTATTTTCAATGAAATTCTTGACTTCTGTCTAGCTAATCGGCTTTTGAGCTCTAGTCAGCATGGATTTTTACCTGAACGATCCTGCGAAACATTTCACTTGGCTTTTCTTAATCTAATCACTTCTCTTCGTAATGATCGGCAGTCAGTGGGAGTTATTTACTTTGATCTTAGCAAAGCCTTTGACAAGGTGCCCCATAGACGTCTTTTAGTAAAATTGGAAGCTCTCGGCATCCGGCCGCCTCTACTCGACTTCATCAGGTCCTATCTGTCCAACCGATATCAGAAAGTCATGGTCAGTAATAGCTACTCGACACCTCACTCGATCACGAGTGGCGTACTTCAAGGCACGGTTCTGGGTTCGCTATTCTTCCTTCTGTACATCAATGATATTTCGACTGAACTCGGAAATTCGCAAACTTTTACTTATGCCGATGACCTCAAGTGTGTTTACTCATACTCTAAGGACACCGCAAATGTTTGTGTTGAAAAAATTAATGCCGATTTACTACGCTTAAGCAGATGGGGTTCGACATGGCAGATGGAGTTTTCATCATCCAAGTGTAGTTTCATGTCTTTTGGTCCTGCCAAACTTTCTGGTCCCATAATTTTTCAGAATAACCCACTCTCAGAATGCCTCACCATAAAGGACCTAGGTCTAAGTTATACAAATAAGCTTGCTTTATCACCTCATGCAGATAGAATCTCTGCCAAAGCCGCGTAGATATGTGGATTCATATCGCATAATTTTTTTCCTTCCGGAAATGAAGCTAAGACTTTATCAAATGTTTGTTCTTCCAGTCCTCGAATACTGCTGTCTTTTCTTCGGTTCAATGAACGTCTGCGACCGTAATAAAATCGAAAATGTTCAGAGGGTTTTCACCCGGAAACTGTTCTCTCAAGCTTCGTCCAGTATTTCTTATACTCAGAGATGTCAGCTGGCGAAAATTAAGTTTTTGTGGGTTAGAAGACTCGAAGCTGGCCTTTGCTTCCTTTTTCGCAGCAACTCTAGCTCCAGTCTTCCGCTCATTGACACTCTCACTCCGAGAGATCGGTCTTATGCCAAGCGCAACTCCTGCATGGTAATTCCGCCGCCTCTTTGCGCTACATCTAAGCGCTCCCTCTTCTTTGCTTCCAAATATGCCTTCCTTTGGAATAATCTTCCGCCTGAAATTAGATTATCGCCTAAGTTACTGGTATTTAAGTCGAAATTATGCAAAAATCTTACACCGGAAAGTATAAACGCACTATTAACAGTCTCATTCCCGAACACTCAGATTCTTGACATCGAGAAGGGTCCTCCTGGGATTTAGTGGTAGATCAAGTGGTAACTCTTAATTATAACATTAGAAACCTCTGTTTTGAATTGGTTTCTAAATTCACTGCTATCACTCCTCCGCCATAGCGACAATTTTCGCGGTTTTTTGATGTCATCTCCCGCATTCCGACCTCATGCGATCTGTCGACGCTGACGGCGGAACCCTCAGTATTCGCCGTCTACTAGTAGTTTGGTCGTAACTCCCTTCCCCACTGCTCGGCTGAGCTCGAAGCGTGCTGTGGCCGACCGCATGTGGATTCCCCTCGTCTGGCCTCTTTGACGCGAAAAGTCTCATGCGGCGTATCAATCCGGCCCAGATGATGTCAATTGTGAATCCCGTATACAATGCCGCATGCAAGCCAGTCCTGTCTGACCCGCATACGTACCCCTCAATGCTGAGATTTATTGCTACCCTGACGATGACCGACAACATTCCGTTATATACCGCCACCTACAGGCCAGTCCTGCTAGCTTTTTTGTCATTATTTTCACTGAGGGTTTTTTTCTCCTGTAAAATTAATCCAATCATTTTTAACTTTTTGTATGGAGTTTTTTTCACCCCTCAATCATCATGTTTCTCAGTGGACTACTAATTCAGAAACTATGAATTGCATTTTGTAAAGATTCGGCCTACCTCGTCTAAAACTCGCATGTAAATTTATTTGAACTTGCTTTGATGGGACCCCGACGGGTCTTTAATAAAAAATTATCAATCTGTCTATCGATCTATCACTGTTGCAGTTGACATAAGTTTTTTGCAAGTTTATCGCGTCCTCTGGCTTTTCACTCGAAATCTATATCTTTAGATCATCAGAGAACATTATTTTCTCGCAGCTTATGCAGTCTAGGCAATCGTTCACATATATCAAGAGCAGAATAGGTCCCAGGACGCTCACCTGTGGAACACCGCTGTGAACGGTTTCTCACTTCGATTTGGCGACACCAATGCACAAATTCTGCTGTCGGCCTGTGATGAAGTCGCTCAACTAAATGAGGAGGTTTCCAGTCACACCCATTAGGCGCAGTTCAGATATGAGCCGTCTGTGCGGCGCCCTGTTGAAGGCTTTTCTGAAGTCAATGTAGACTGCATCCACTGAAAACCCATCTCTATGGATTTCGTCCAGCTTTCCATGGATATGAGCAGGTTAGTGAGACGGGATCGACCACCTCTAAATCCATGTTGCTGTTCACTAAGCAAGCTGTTCTTCTCAATATGTCTCATCAGCTCCTTTTTCACTATTGTCTCCATTATTTTGCAACAAATGCTCGTGAGACTCACTGTTCTGAAGCTATTTGACAAAGTTCTTTTTCCCGCTTTGTATAGGGGACTGATGTTGGCTAGCTTCACGTCAGTAGGCAAAGCCCTTGCTTCCATGGAACTTTCGAAGATCTTGGATAGTAAGGAGGCTAGTTTGTCTGCGTGCTCATAGAGAACTTTTGAAGATATACCATCCGTACCAGGTGATTTAGTGGGCTACAGTCGTCTCAGGCTATTCCTTACTGCGTCCGTTGTGAACGTTACTGTGTTAATTGTATTTCCAGGTGGGGCAGTTTGCCGGTTTACTTCCTCATCAAGAGGCGACACCTCAGCATACACGGGCATGAAGACATCGGATAAGATCTTCGTCTTATCTGAGTTATTTCCCTGATAATTATTAAGACAAGGAATGCAGTTCAGTATAATTCAGTATATATGAGGGATAGAGACAGAGCCTTGGAAAACCCTACTGACAGACAGACGTATGAAAAAAACATGCAGATATTTACATAGCAGTTATGCCAATCATTGATATCATGTAAATGTTTGACAATCAAGCATATGTTTATCTAGTCTTCTTTTAAAACTCTCGATGTTTTCCGCCAAGACAGCGGAGTTTGGCAATTTGTTCCATCCCTCAACCAGCCGGCGAGAGAAGAATTTGGCCTGCAAATAGAGTCTGGCATGTTTCGTCTTCAATTTGTATGGGTGCCCTCGTAGATTTGTCGTCCGCGCCAGTTCGAAGAAGTCGCCAAACTGAAGAGCACAGTCTAGCCCTCGGACGATCCTGAAGGTCATGATCATGTCCCCTCTGTACTGTCTATAAGAGAGAGGAAATATTTTTAGCTTCTCCAGCCGTCTCTCATAAGGTAAGCCACATAATCCGCCGACTAGCCTGGTCGCTCTACGTTGTACGTTCTCCAGTAGGCTGTAATATTTTTTCGTCCAGGGCCACCATGCCTGGACAAAATATTCCAACATTGGTCGAACGTATGCGCCAAATACTCGGCCGAAAAGTTCTTCATTAAAACTGACGAAGGATCTTCTAATCGCGCCTAGAATACCCATAGCTTTCTTTGATACCTTGGCGCAGTGAGACGATGGTTTGAGAGACGACGTCATCCACACAGCGAGGTCTCTAAACTCGTTGACTAATTCGCGTTGGTGACCTCCTATAAAGTACTAAGATTCAAATATCAACGGCCTCCTGTTGCTCGAACGTAATCGGATAAGTTGGCATTTGTTACGATTGAGGCTAAGACACCACTCATCACACCATTTTTGCAAGCGATTTAAATTGTCTTGTAATTGTATAGAATCTTCCGGCTTCTCTGTTGATTTCGACAATTTGAGATCGTCGGCTAAACATTACCGGTTCGCAGTTCAGACAGTCCAGGCAGTCGTTCACATATATTAGGAACAGAATTGGACCCAGAACGCTTCCCTGCGGAACGCCACTGTGCACGGATGCCCATTCCGATTTAGTGTTTCCGATACACACACGTTGAGATCTGCCCGTAAGAAAATCGGCTGGCCATTTCAAAAAATTTCCATTCACACCCACTTGACGTAGTTTACATATAAGTCGTCTCTGTGGAACAGTGTCAAAAGCCTTTTTGAAGTCGATGTACACGGTGTCGACTGATAAGCCCATGTCAATTGATTTCGTCCAGCTCTCCATGGATACTAGGAGGTTGGTGAGACAGGATCGACCGCTTCGAAATCCATGCTGATGTAGACTGAGCAAGTTGTTTTCTTCGGGGTGCCGCATCAGATCAGTTTTTATTACTCTTTCCATCAACTTGCAACAGATGCTAGTGAGACTCACTCGTCTGAAACTATTTGGTGCTGTTCTCTCGCCACCTTTATAAATGGGGCTTATATTTGCTTTCTTCCAGTCGGCAGACAAAACCCCGGTCGCCATCGAAGTTTTGAAGATCTCGGATAACGGAGAGGCCAGTTGGTCTGAGAGTTCACTCAGAACTTTTGCGAACATGCCGTCCGGACCAGGGGTTTAGTGGGCTGTAGTTGCCTCAAAGTTTTCCTTACCGTGTCTGTTTTGAAGTCCACCGTGCTAATTGTGCTGTTTGATTTGACAATTGGGGGGTAAACTCTTTCATCAAAAGGCGTGAAGAAGTCGGATAACAGATTCTCCTTATCTGAGTTGTCAGACAACGTATTTCCCTGACGATCTTTTAAACAGGGAATGCAGTCCCGGTTGCGTTTTGCCTTATTCACGTATCCAAATAATTTTTTGAATTTTTCGGGATATTTTTTAATAGTTTTGACTGAAATTGTGCCCGTCGCCTCCTCAACAGATTCCAACATACATTCCTCTGTTTTTTGAAGTCAGCTAAATGTTCTGGTTGCTGACAACTGGCGTACTTTTTCAAAAGTCTCCTTTTCAATTTAGGGTTCTTCTTTATTTCTGACGTCACCCACCCTGGTCGGGATGTGCACCGCTTCTTCTTCAGTGGGCAACAGCTCTCTACCAAGCGCTGCATTATGTTCTTGAGGAGGAGCTAATCGCTTTCTGGGTCAGGTCCTTGTGCTGCATTCCAGTTCACCTTCTGTAGCAGGTTTTTCATTCGGGTATAATCCCCTTTCCATACGTTTCTTTCCTCAGCGGCTCGAAATTCGTGTACAGAAAAATGACTATACTCCCAAACAAGAACGCAGTGGTCACTTCGGCCAAGGGGCGGGTGCGATTCCAATCCGAGAATGCAACTATCATCCCGGGTGATGATGAGGTCCAAACAACTGAACTGCTGTCCATCCCTGAATCGAGTGTTCACTTTAACATGTTGGGTAAGGAACTCAGTTGTGATCAGTTGCATAAATTTCTGTTCGAAGGAGTTTTCTGATCGCGTGCAATACATCAAATCCCACTCTATGTCTGGACAGTTGAAGTCACCAAGTAGCATTATGTGTTTGCTTCGACAAATTTCTTTTATCTCGGTGATAAGTGCATCGTCTGCATCCGTCCGCTGGCTTGGCGGTCTGTAAACCAGGGCCGTATGGAGGCTTGGATGGTTTGGCACCTTCAAGTAACAACTGAGTATTTCACAATCAATGTGTCTAAATGGGGAAGACTCAACCCTGACGTAGTCGATGCCATCTCGTATAAATATCGCAATCCCCCCACCCCTTCGTTCGTTTCTGTCCATTCGGAAAATCTGGAAACCATCTAGCATAACTTCCGCATCTTCTATCTGCGCATTTAATCATGTTTCTGCTAACGCTGTCAAGTCGAGTTGGAAATGGGCCACAGTGAGTTTTATTTCATCCAATTTGTTGAATAAACTCTGCACATTTGTGTACATCATTTTTATGTTATTCGGCTGTTTAGATCTCTGGAAGTTGTTTGCTGGTGCTTTTGACTGATAGCTATTACTGCATATTTCACATGGCGTACCATGTCCAATAGTCGATTGTGAATTTACTGAAGTTTGTCGGAACCAAGCGCCGGTGCTGTTACCGTCAACGTCACCGGATGATTCCACGAGAAGGAACGCTCTATTTTTACAATTTGGTTGTTTGCTATTTTCAGATTCACTTCGCCCTCGCTCTGACGTTTTCTCAGTTCCGCTACCAGCGTCCTCATTTTTATACGTTCGATTGGGTGATTGTCCGGCTGAAAAAAACACTCCACGATGGTTGTTTCGGAGCCTGGACTTTCGCGACAAGATGAGATTTGTTTGCTGTTTGTTTCACAATACGATTTTCAGTGGTCTCGGCCGCACTTTGTCTGCGTTGTTTCACACTAAAGGTCCCAAACGGAAGATCTTTTGGATTTCGAAGACCTCACCGGCTTCTTGCGTGTCATTGAGTAGGTTTTGGAATGTCAGCAGATCGTGTTTCACCCTCTCTTTCGGGGTATCACCAGGTGCTTCAGGAACTCCTTGCACTACCACACAGCGAGATCTGTCGGGGAAAAAACCGGTGCTTTTATCCTGCCCTCTTTTGCTGGCGGTAGATTGAGTCTCAGACTCTGGGACTGCCGTCATTGCTGTATTCAAATCCTTTGATAAGTTGCTCACGTCCGTGATATATGATGTAACGTCTTTGTTTGGCTACCTCACCTGACTTTTTGCATTATAGCCTGATAGACATGGGAAGGATAAGCTGCTAGCGCTCTTTGATGGCGTACATAAGTCCATACGATTACTTTCTACGGGTTTTTTGAAGTTGTCGATCATTGTTTTGTTTTGGTGCAGACGGACTCTGCATGATCCAGATTTGTCAAATTTATGGAAATGCGAGCGCCAGTTTCATCTCTGTCCGTCTTATTTTTATTGCCATCCATTTCGGTTGAGTCCGAAGACTTGTCTAGTGACTTCGTGCGTTGCCTCTTGTTTCGCTGAACGCGACGACTCTAACCTTTTACCGGCTTCTTGAGGTTCATGTGGTCCGGCTCATTGGTGTTTTTCAGCTCCTTTGTATCTTACTCAGGGGGTTTAATTTTGTTGTACTTAAGAAGTGACGCCATTATTTCAGTGAGGAGGTCGACGTCTACTTCTAGTTTCAAAACTCTGGTGGTGAGTTCTCGACATCCATCACAGCGTGTCGACATTTCAGTATCTAGTTTATTTGTGGCTGACATCATCAGTGAACTGCGTTCTTCAGGGTTGGTGGTCGGTGGCCCATCACGTCCAGCTGAGAGCGAGTTGAGTATTTCCGGCAAGTTTTTATCACAGGAAATAGAAAACGGTTTAAAAATAAGTGATAGGCCGCCTTTTCCTGAGCATATATTATTTTTGTGAACATCGGACTGTTTTGGCGTGGCTGAGCGGTGAAGGGCGTCAGTCCTCGCACGAGTGGTCCCTGGTTCGAATCTCGGGTGGGGCGGCTTTTTGTCACATGGTAGGGTCGTGGAAATTTGCACTCCCCATGCTGGCAAGATATCTTTCAGGTTGCATCAATTTATAATGGGCGACTTCAATTGCTAAGTGGCTACTTTACTGAGCACAAAGTTAAGCTTTTTTCCAAACGGAATTCAGTATAAAATGTCAATTGGAAGCAAAGAACGACTCAGCCTTCGCAGACAGGTTCTAAGTAGTCTTCGACTTCTGCCGGTTATCGAGCACTTCGTCGTCGGAAGATTAGCTTCGGAAGCACGATGGAGTCGGTATTCATAGGAATCTGAACTAAACCGACTGGATGCGTTGTTAAACTCCGGATTGTGGTTTCCTGAGCGCCACAGTGAAGGATGAAGATATCGCCGGCAATGGGATCCGTGAAAACGGAGATTACTTGCACTTTTAAACTGATTACTCGATTTATTTCGACAAGGCGTAACTCTGGGTGGAAACGGGTGATCGAAATGCCAAAACTTGCGAAGACGAGTAAATTCCAGTCGATTCCAGGCTATAATTGCAGTCGAAATGATTGCCAAGACAGCCGTGGTTGGGGCGGTTACTTCTACGTTAAGCAAACACTTACATTTTTACCGCTTGACCTTCCGCATTTTTACGCAGTAGAAGGCAGCTGCTGGCCCCAAGTTGCACAAAAAATAAGTTCTCCTTACTCGTTGGCTGCGCCTATCGCCCTTTCCAACGCCAGCGACAACTTTGATCGTAAATTCTCACAGGCATTTCATGCTGCGGCCGACTTTAGCTTAAAATATCAATTGGTTGCGGATGACTTTAATCTCCCTGAAGTCCGCTGGTCTCCGCCTTCAGGCCCCAGAAAATTCGATGACTTTCTTGAGGCTGTGGATGTTTGGATGTGGACTCAGGTTGTCGAGTTTCCCACCCGAGGCTCAAGCATACTTGACCGGATTTTTGTAGGAGGCTGCATACCTTCGTCTTTGTCATCCTTTGGCCCACTCGGGGGCTCAGACCATGACATAGTTGTTTCAACGTTGGAATAAGAGGCTGACAAACTTTGTCCCAAAAATATAACTCTGTCCGCGATTTCCGACCAACTCGCTCAACCGAATAATTAACACACCTTAATTCCTATGACTGGACTGATTTCTTCTTTAGTTCGAATGTAAATGTTTGCACTGCAAAACTGTACAAAATTTTGGATCCGCTTATTTCTCGTTTTGTCCCCCATAAAAAAATTACCAATTTTGGGGATGAGGTTTTCCTACCCTTACCCTTTCGTCAAAAATTGCGCAGACTTTATCGTCGATTCCATCTTCAGACCGACTTTTCTGTCCTGCCCTTGATTTATGATATTTTTCAGCGGTCTAAGAGATTGTCTGAAGAAAAACAGCTAGCCGAAGTGGTACCGTTTACCGAAAACCATTCGTTAAATGTCTCGAAACTTTTCTCTAGAAAAATACGAACTCACAGAAAGACGCAGCATCCCATCCTCTGAGACGCTCGCGGAAATCCAATAGTTGATGCCCAGTTAACCGCTCATAGCTTCAATGATTTCCTGTCGAAAACGTGTTTTGAAGACTCGACCACTCCACTTCCGACCATCCAGGCATTGACCGGGGCAGTTCTAGAAACTATAACCTTCACTCTGTTGGATGTGACTATTGCGATACGACGTTTTCGTCAATCTTATAGTCCAGGACCTGATGGTGTCCCAGTAAGCATTTTAGAAGCCGATGCAAATACGATTTTCCCATCCCTCTTATGCAAGATATTTAATTTCGCTCTTGAAAGTGAAACCTATCCTACCTTGTGAAAGGAATCACACATTCTGCCCATTCCTAAGCACGGCAAATCTACGTCATTTGATGACTTTCGGCCAATAAACACCCTCCCCGCAGTTTCGAAGATCTTAGAGACATTGATCAAAGATAAGATGAGGTGTCACTTAACAGAGAATAACATACGGAATGTTGCTCAGCATGGATTCCTCAAAGTTCGGCCTTGTGACACCTGTCAACTCTCTTCCTTTGACTATCTTCTCCAATCTAGGGACAATGGTTTTGCACTTTACACAGTATATTTCGACTTCACTAAGGCTTTTGATCGTGCTGACCATGCTCTTCTTCTCTTGAAATTGTCCTCTTTCGGATTAGGTGGCAAAATTTGAATTTTATATCCCCTATCCTGGGCTCTCGTACACAATGAGTTAAGATTTCCAACACCATCTCCCACTCCACACGTGTGAGGAGTGGAGTCATTCAGGGTAGTGTACTGGGCTCGCTTTCATTTTGCCTTTTCATTAATGATGTACCCGATTTATTTCAGAATGGTAAGCCTTTCATGTATGCCGATTATCCTAGAGTTGCATATCGATATAAGACGGCAGATCATGACATCGTGCTTGAGCTCATAAAGAGCGATCTACAGGCTTTCGCCCAGTGGTGCCGCACATGGCGCCTCTCTCTTTCTTGGCATCAGTGCTCAGTCTTGGTAGTTGGCGACGACCGCCAACCTCAACTACGTTTTGAAGGTCACGCCATAAATGTGCCTGGGTTTATTAAGGATCTGGGCGTATCATACTCCAAGAGTCTCAATCTCTCGGAGCACTGTGCCTTGATAGTCTCCAAAGCACGTAGAACGACCGAGTTTATCCTCCAAAACTTCAAAACTAGGGACATTAGAACTTGCCTTTACAACATGTACGTTAGACCTGGTCTGGAATACTGTTCGTTTTTATTTAGCCTCATGCGTGTTACTGAGCGGAAGAAAATAGAATCCGTTCAACACTTTTTACCAAGAGAGTTTTAACCACAGAACACCGACATTTGTCTTACTAAGAACGTTGCCAGCTTACGGGCCTTGATCCTTTATGGTTCCGTAAATTACAAAAGGGACTATTTTTGCTATTTAAACTCTTATATTATCACACATTTAGCCCACTCACCTCTTTAAGACATCATGTCCACCCCCGACGTAACAGCCACTGTGAGACCTTTTTATTTCTTCCTCTGGCACGTACTGTTAAATCTCGTCGGTTCTATTCTGTAAATGCTATTGCTATTTGGAATAAACTACCCAGGAATGTAAAAAATCTGCAAAATTGTCCTTTATTTAAGAGAACTATTACTCGATTTTTGCATTCAGAAAAGCTCGCACAGATTTTGGGTGCTGAATCCACCAAACGACTGTACCGTAGCGATGGCGTTTGTGGTCTCTGAACACTATGACCGGTCTCACCAGGGACAATTTCTTTGGCCAACAGCGACAGGTGTTCTTCGGCGCTTCTGGTTGTACTAACCCTAACATCATGAAAGAAATATGCGACTGATAATATCCGATACCGTGCAACCCCTCCCTTCTTAACGGTCGAATGCTTGTCGCCAGCAGCTTTTTTCCTCCTGAATCCTCCAATCCATAAAACCACCATCAACTATATTTTTAATCCTTTACCACATTTATTCTTTTTTTCACTGCTGGCCAGATTTGTGTTTATCGCTTCCCTGACGATGCCTTTAAATTCGCATTAAATAAATCATTATCATTGTCATTATCATTATTATCATTATCATGACCAGCGTTCCTTTATGGTAAGGACCCTTCCGTGGCGTGGCTAATGCCGTCCCGCATGAACATCGCGATTCTCCCACCCCTGCGTCCCCTTCGATTCATGTGGCTAGACCAAATTCCGTCCAGCGTGACTTCTGTTTCTGCCATCTGCTCATTCAACCACACATCTGTGAGAGCTATAAAGTCAAGTTGCAAATGGGCCACGGTCAGCTTAACTTCATCCACTTTGTTAGAAGAAACTTTGTACGTTTTCGTACATCATTATTATGTTTTTTGGTTCTGTCGGTCTCTGGAAATTGTTTGCTTGTTCTTGCGTCTGACAGTTATTGCTGCAAATTTCGCACGAAATATTCGGCTCAATGCCTGTCTTCAAATTTACAAATGTCCGATAGAACTGATGCCTGGCGTAGTAACCTGCTTTCCGTTTTGATGATTTCTTTGCCTACAATCTTCAGATACTTTCACCCTCGCTCTAACGCCCTCTCAGCCTTGCGATCAGTGTTCTCCTTTTCATTCGATCGATGGGAGAGTATTCTGACTCAAAAAACACTCCATGGTTCTTGTTTTGCGGTTTGGACTTTCGAGATAAGATTAGATCTCCTTGCTGCTTGCTTCTCAAGAGGATTTTCAGGAGCTTTGGTTACATCTCCTCTGCGTTGCCTCCAACTACAGGCCCAAATGCAAGGTCTTTTGTATTTTAACCACCTCATCGGGTTTTTGAGTATCATTTAGTAAATTGTCGAATGTCAAATTTCCTGTTTGACCCTCTCCTTTGGGGTTCCGCCTGTAACCTCAGGGACTCCGTGAACCGCCACACAAAGTGATCTTATAGGAACAAAACCTGTTTCTCTATCCTGATTTCTTTCACTGATGGTAGTCTGAATTACGGACTTTGGTTCCCCCTTAATTATCGTGCTCACACTGCTCTCAAGCAGACAGCTCAGTAGTTGTTTCTCAAAATCGGCTTGGGTCTTACAACCATGGCTATTTCTTCTAGTATTCCGTCCGTCTGACCAGCTCATAGGTGGTGTTGTTCTAGGCTTTTGGCGTCCAGGTCTGTCGCTAAATTGTGGAATTCCGTTATGAGAGCCTTTTTAACTTTGCATTGTCGCGTGTCATGACTTGTTGCATTACAATCCAATGGACAAGCGTAGAGCGGTCTGCTAGCGCCCTTTCGTGGTTTAGGTGAATACCTACGATTACAGTCAGCAGTTTCTCTTGGTGTCGTCGGTCGCTGCCTTATCTTGCTGCAGACGGACTCTGTATGTCCCGGATTTGCCAAACTTTGGGGAATGCGAGATCCAGTTTAATCTGCGGTTGTTTTCTTTTTGTTCCCCTCCATTTCAATTCAGTCGGAAGATTTGTCGAACGACTTCGTTCGTTGCCTCTTCTTGTTTCGTTGCACGTGAAACTCATCGCCTTTTTCCGGTTTCTTGAGATTCCTGTGGTCCTGTATTTTTGATGTTTTTCATATCTTTTGCATTATGTTCCGGGGGTTTAATTGATGATACTTGAGGAGTTATACTATTATTTCTGTAAGGAAATCGACATCTGCTTCTAATCCCGAAACTCTGGTTGTTAGTTCCCGGCCTCCATCACAGCGTGTCGCAATCTCAGTATTTAACTTACCTGTGTTCGATTTCAATAGTGCACTGCGCTCCTTATGATTGGTGGTCAGTGGTCCTTCGCATCCAGTTGAGAGCGAATCAAGTATCTCCGGCAGATTTTTATCACAGGGAACGGAAAACGGTCGACAGATGAGGGACAGATTGTTGTTTTCTACGCACATATTATTTCATTTTTCAGCCGGCCGTCCGGGCGTGGCTGAGTGGTTAAGAGCGTCGGTTCCGGCCCGAGAGGATCCTGGTTCGAATCCCTCCCTCGGTGTCCAACGTTCGTCGTACGTAGTAGGGTCGTGGACATTTGCATGCCCCATGCTAGCAAGATCTCTTCGAGATTGCATTGAAATATGACGTGCAGCTCCAACTGGTAAGTGACTAGTAAAATGAGCACAAGGCAAGGCTTTTTCCAAAGGAAATTCAGTGTCAAATGCCAATTTGCAGCAAAGAACGACTTAGCCTTCGCAGGCAGCCTGTCAGTAGTATTCGTTTTTTGTTGGGTTTCGGTCACGTCGCTGACGGAAGATTGACTTCGGAAGTAGGTCGGAGTAGTTCGTCGTAAGGACCTGAGCTAAACCGTGACAGATACTTCGTTAAGCCCCGGAAAACGACACTTCGCAGGCCTGTGCGCCTCAATGAAGGAGGAAGCTATCACATAAGGTGTAGCGGATAATGCGATCCGCAAACACGAAGGTTAATTACACTTCTAAGTTGATTTCTCGGCTTATAACGACGAGGTCAAACTTCTGACAGAGGTGGATGACCGAAATATCAAAACTCAGGGAGACGCGTAAATTCCAATCGAATTCCAGCGACGCGCTTAACTTGTTGAAAGCCTTTTCGTAGGACCACAATTCCCATAACCGGGGCGTCCAGTCCGCAATGTATGCTTCTGGGACTGTCCAGACATCAAGATACATGCGCGTGACCGAGCCATGTACCCATGTTCAGGTCACTTTTATTCTTATTGGACACCATGCCGTATACCCAGCCCTGTCTAGAAGACTCCCTACTTGTGCTGTCTCCCTCTCACAGTAATCGTCCTGTCCACAATTAGCCTTCTGTTTTTCATACACAATACGGCTTCCTAACTCTATGATGGTCCGTAGATCCACAGTACATTCCTCCACAGGCTCTGTTCGCTTCTAGTTGCTAACTGGTCGCAACCTTAGGTTGCCCGTCGACTTTTACCTCCCGCTGTCCATCTTCAACGATTATGCGCCCGAACTATATGTTCTGAACATTGGGAAACCTTACGACTTGTATACAACCTAGCCAGGACCCATTTAAGATCCTCCCACAACGCCAGAAGGACTATTTCCATCGGAGCGTCAACGGATCCCTCTACACCCACGGCGACCTCGTGTTACGCTACAGACCGGCACCGCCTGTCGGTATCCCCTCAAAATTCTTCCATCCATGGGAAAGACCTTCTGTTATTAGTGACTCCGTACGCCTTCTGCTTATCTTACCAGTGATTTGCGGATACCGGACGGCCCTACCGACACTGTTCATCATAACAAGTCAAAACCCTACCGAGACCGTCTTCCCAAAGCAACCGCAGACTCCTTTCCCGTAATCCACCCACATCTGGTCCCCCAGCCTGTCCATGAAGTACTGATTAATGGTAGCTCCAAAGTCCTTCTAGCGGCTCTGCGGACAGAGCCGCATCTGGAATGGGGGGGGGGTGATGTAGGAGGCGATCCGACCCCTGCTTTTTTCACTGAACGATATGAATTTGGATTCTTTCCGTTTTTCTTTTTCGACTCGATCTAGTGAGCGTGCTGGAACGTGAAATGATACCAGAGGTCAGGATGAACTCAAAGGTAATGCCAGTGGACAAGTCAAGTCGCACTGGTTACGTCGGTGTGGAAGACTACAACGAATGACTACGGATTTCCTGCCCAGGGTTTGAACCAAGGAGGAAGCAAATTGATAGGAGACATCAAGGAAGATTATGATGATTGTTACACGGATCAGTAACTAAAATCCTGCATTTTGAGACGTGCCGTACAACATCAAAAATCCGACAGAGTTGTTTGAATGGAGTGTGTTCTCGGTGACATGGATCCCGGGTGGATCTGTTGCAACCGCATGCCTGTGAAGATAATCGGTGTTCCTTCCCTCACAACCGCTGTCACCGTCCCTCACGCTCTCGCTGTCCGTCCACTGCTTGTGTTGCTAATCATCAGCACTCTCCCCGGTTCTATCCCGCAGTTACTGACAGCTCTGCGATCTCTACGGGTGTATAGCTGATGTGCTATGATTAAATGCAGTTCCGATGGATCATTTGTACAGTACCTCACTAACACATTGCATTCGCCATTTTTCATCTTTGTCGTCCCACCCGTTTTTATTCTATCCCTATATTTATGTTTGATGTGGTGTTTAACGACTCTGTCTAGTGTTTCGTAATCGTAAAGCTACCCTAGGCAACTTATTCGACCATGTGTGTGCTACCACCCCCGACTTCGACGACTACAATGTTCTTCGAAGGCGATAAAAATCACATGCGTTTGTTGATCCGAATCCTGCAGAATGCATTGCCAAAATCTCCCGTTGTTGGTCCTCATTTAGGAGGATTCCCGAATTTCCCCCTTTGAAGAATGACAATAAAAGCTTCCTCATGGAGACATTAACAAAGAGGATTTGTTTAATACATTCTTAACATAACATTTTGATCCCGAGTCTCAATCAATTCATCACATCCGTCGGCATTCAGATGGATTTTCCAATATCAGTGATGTTTTCTCTGAAACAATTCAGGAACAAATATGTCCTTCAACATTAGTAACCAGAAACATATGACCCAATGTTTGCTCATCCACATATTCGCAGTCTATGTTTTGGGCGGATTCCTCTCTGAAGAGCGAAGAACATCTCTTAGCCCTTCAGTTTTCAAGTCATGGGTGTATATCAACTTAAACGTGTGCCAGCTTGTAAATAAAATATTGTCACGAATGGAAGAGAATATGCGCATCCCAGATTCTTGTTTAAAATAAAACGAACGCACGATTACTGGATCGGTAGATTTATTGGCCTTAGCTTTCGAACTCGAACTGGAGTTCATCATCAGAGACTGCTAGGGTGCAGCAACGTGTGCACATTTCCGTCGTTGTGCCGTGAGGGGGGATTACGTCCGTGGCTAGATCTGGTTTGTGCTGCCTGACCCACAATGGTCCCCCGGCGTGGTGACGCCGTTTGTACTTCGCGTATGATCTCCAACATATCATTACGAAAAGATAATTTTCAATGAAATTCCTGATTCCTGCCTGACTAGTCAGCTACACTCTGTTCGGAATAGCTTTTACCTCGAAAATCTTTGGCAACTTGTCGCTTAGCCTTTCTGGATTTGATGATATAACTTGATAACGAACAGCAGTCCGTGTTAATTCTCAACTTCATACTAGGTAAAGTCTTCTATAAGGCACCGCATAAAGGTCTTTTGATACAATTGAGGCCTCCTCCACTCTACCTCAATGGAGTCCTGTTTATTCAGCTACTATCAGACGATAATGATTGGAAATTTCTTCTCAATGACTCATCCCATCGCGAGGTATAGTGCTGGGTTCCCAAACCTTCATTCATTGCATAAACGACATTTCATCATCAGTCATTTGAAAGCATTCAGTTGTGTTAATTAACCTAAATGTGTTTATTAATCTCATACAAATATTGTGGAAGATTCCGGTAAAGCTAATTAAGACATATATTGTCAGTTGAAGTGGACTTTGAATTGGCAGATGGAGTTTTCTTCGTCCAAATATGATTTAATATTTCGGCGTCGCCAAACTTCGCGTACCCACAGGCTTCCAGAATAATCCCCCACAAAGTATTTTGTCTTGATTTATACGAATATGCTAGAGATATCAGCCGGTTCGGATTGAAGATCTGCAAAGCCTACACAAATATGTGGTTACATCACACACAATCGTTCGCTTTCGGAAATAAAGCCAACAATTCGCCCCACGATTGTCCCTGCCATCTTTAAATACTGCGGTCAATTCGTTGTGGAAACGAACGCCTGTGTCAGTAAAAAAACTGAGAGTTCGGAAGGCCTTAAGACGAAAACACTTTAGCGGTCCCTAATCTAGTTGTTTCTATGCAGACCGATGCCAAGTGACTTCAGAACTCGACATAGTTTCAACGAAGGTCTTTTGAACCAAGCCGCAGTAAGTCATAAGAAGGAACGCGAGAGTTGGAGGCCCAATACACCTCTTAAGAGCTAGTGATGGCCTAGAACTTGGTGAAAATGTAGCAAAAACTGAGTACCTTTCGAAATTTTAAAGTCCATCTTTACGAAGGAAAGGCATTCATTTCTCTGACTGTTACCTAGTGGAAGGGACAGAGATTAAGATCGTTTTTTCGCCAAAACTGCTGTCCACAAAGAACTGTCGACGCTGGCTGAATCAAAATCGCCTAGGTTGGGTGACATACAGCCTGACATGCTGAGGGAGCTCAAGTTATTTCTCACCCAGCACGTGTTGTATCCAACGAAGGTACGTGAAGGGTAACAGTGAAATTGTTTGGAACTGGTGATTACGAAGTGACTGGACAGCATTGATGAAGTGCAATCTCTACCTCCACTCGGTCGCACTGTTGTGGGCGTATTAACCTTTTCTGTATCCGGACAAGCCACCAGGATTAGACGAAATATTTGGTGCAACGACTTTGATCAAATAAAGGCTTAAATAAAAAACACAAACTGGGAATCAGCCTTCTTCGGCGACATAGTCGAGTAGTGGAACCGATTTCATGAATTGCGGCACGTCCTTCTCAGAGACCACCGTCCGATTTCACAGAAGAAATAGAACAACAGACCTCAATGGCTAACCCAATACTTACAAAGAATTGAATGAAAAGCGGAGGTTATGGAGGAAATTCCTTTTGAATGGGAACTGTGTGCTGATAAATGCATACATTGAACGGAGAAACCTAGCTAACCGACATATCCTCAGGAGACGGCATGCTTCCCAGAATGACCAACGGAAAGGGGTCGTAGAGAATCCGAAGTTGGTCTATGGTTATATAAGCAGGAGCATGAGAAACAGAGATCCTATCCTCCTACTGAGAGCTACTGATGACCTAGGGCTTAGTGAAAGTGGAGCAAAGGCTGGGCACTTTTCGCAATTTTAAATCCATCTTTACGGAGGAAGGCGCATTTATTTCTCCGACTGCGACCAGTGGAAGGTCCAGAGAATGAGACCGTTTCTTTCGCCGAAATTGTTGATCGCAAAGAACTGTCATCAGTAGATGAATCAAAATCACCTAGGTTGGGTGACACACAGTCCGAATTGCTGAGGGAGCTTGACGGCGAACTATCCGAACTGCTGACCATGCTCTTCCAAGCCCCGTTCGAAGCAGGTAGTTTACCCGAAGACTGGAAATCTGAACGGTTTTCACCACTATATAAGGGCGGTAGCCAAGTCTCCGCAAACAACTACTGACCAAACAGCCTCACATCAATCTGCGACAAAATTACTGAAAGAATAATTTGGCATGAGCTGATGCGCTTCCTAGCGAAGTACAATCTGTTATTCGACGCCGAGCACGGATTCCGTAGAGGCAGCTCGTGCGTGACAAGCCTATTCTGTTGTCCGGAACGCTGGACCTGGGCAGTTGACGGAGAGAATGCAGTACACGCAGTGTATGTCAACTTTAATTAAGCGTTTGATAGTGTATCACATCAGTGCATCTCGTGCAGACTAAGCCGAACAGGCATTAGGGGTAATCTCTTGAGGTGGATTAAAAGCACAAGGCTCCGTTCTTGGTTCTACCTTGTCCATTATGTGTCGTTTACTGTACGTCGTTCATTATCCGTCGTTTATGACCTATACTAACGACTGCGTTAGTGAACCGAACTGTGATTTTGCCATGTTTGCTAATGAAGTTAAACTTTGGAGCGCCATCCGAACTGTATTTCAAAAAGAGTATTTGCTGCAAACCTGAACAGGCTCGAGAAATGGTCGCAGGACTGGTTTATGCCGTTTAATGTGACTAAGTGCAGCATTAAGCGAGTCGGTGGAACCCGATCTCTAGAGTGCAGGGTTTGCACCTGAATGACGCAAAGAAGGACTCGGGATTGTGGGCCACAGCTTCCCTTTAACCGTCGCTACACTGGTCCAAGATAGCCAAGTCAGTCCTGTGGCTTTTCAAGCGGACTTTCTCTACCTTCGATGAAGACTGCTTCGTTAAAGTCTTCTGGGCGTTTGTGAGGCCACAGTGGACGCATGCACCTAATAGAAATTTTCTCATCTTTCATGCGGTAAAATTATGTTAGGAAAATTCGAAAATATAGGAAATGTACATATACATACTTACTTTCTTCAGCAGAATAATTCATCCCAGCTCGAAACCATTCTCACCACATGAGAAATAACTTTTTCTTCCTTGAACTCCCCTGCTCATTGGTCGTTAAATCTTCTCCAGCATGATGTTTTCTGGTAGTGCCATTTAATTAGGTCGAATGCATAGATATATCTAGTAATTGCTCTGAAGGCCGTATCGGTGGGAGTTTGCGAAATGTACTCTTCCAGGAAACTGATTGATCTGGCACCGAAGGTTAAAGTAGATAATTCCTATCCAATATTTTCACGAGCCTGTACACAGCCAAATTTGGAGGACGATTCGTTACCATATCATAAAAAGTGCAAGTTTATCGACATAAGCGAAAACATGAAAGTAATAAATCTAAGACAGATAATCTGTGAGCACCAGCGTCTTCGGTTAGATACGCCCAAATCAGCATCTTCTCAGGACCGACCAGAGTGGTTTACTGTTACTGATGTTAGCGGAGGAGGACGTGTACGTTGATAGATGGCTCATTTTCCCGCCACTAACAGTAGCCAGGAAATCCATCCTTACTTACCAAACCATATAGGCGGTTCGCCTCCTGTAAGTCGATGTCAAAACCAAACCAAATGCTCTCGTCTTTTGGATTCAATGAGGCTGTTTCGAAAACTCTTGCCTGATCGAAATACGCGGATCATTTCACTTTCCACGCTCAGAATCAATTTTCAAGTTAAACGACAGGTTTTTAATACTACTTTTAATGCCTCGTGTCTTTATCGGTTTTGTAAGATTCCCTTTTACCTCTTCGATTTAGTTCGCCTGTTTAGGTTCTTTTAGTTAATGTTAACATAACGCGCACATTACCAAAGCCTGCATATTGTTTCGGATGTGGTCTTCTGCGGATTTTAGCGGGTACGGCGGGGGTTCTGATGCTGGTGGAGGCTTTTTGTCGGGGGCTGTTGCGACTGCATCAAAGGTTTGCAATGGTTTTGCTATAAGTTTGATTATTGTTAAGAAAAACCTAGGCCAGAATTGCATAATGCCCTGCACTTGTGCTGAGGTAGCTACGGCGACTCAGGATGGCGATAAGTACCTGTCCGCCACGGGCGTTGAATTTTCACTGGTAGGTTTTCAACCCCTCTGCGCAGGTTATAGGTCACCTTGGTCGGCGTTATTCGTTCCGTCAACCTATCTCCAACGCGTATTGATTATGAGATCGATGACTACACTGGGCCGTATTTGCAAGTGAAACTCTTTCTTGATGACGAAGTAAGTGCACCTGTTTTCATCGGTCCATTTGTAGGATTCCACTCCTGAGGCCACTAAAGTGAAGTCGCTCGACCGCTTGTCATACGTTCGTGTAAATGGCTATGTACGCAGTTTCCAGGGCGTGCGAAATATTGTCGCGTTAAAGGTGGGATGTTTGCCTCTTTCTTCCGTGTCTTTTTCCACGTCACACCTTAATGGACCGCCTTCTACAATTGACCTACTCATTTTTATGCTCTAAGGATCAAAGGTAGTTTCGTGCCATCCGAGGAATAACCACATCGTCCACCAAAATACGTCTTACCTTACCTATCAGTGTCTGTAGTTTATTCTGCAGTCCGGTGTAAGTGTGCTGCCCGTCACCCATTGTTTCTATTTGCAGGGAATACGGTGCTACTAGTAGCGCTCGCGTATCTGCAAATAACTGCGACACGACTGGCCTACTTTGTACTTGGAGCGGCAGCGATCATGCCTGATCAAACCGGTCTCGATGATGTCATGTATTGCACCTCTCCACTCGTGGGGATTTGCGGCAGCGGATCTGGACAACCCGACCCATTCTCTCCTACGACAACGACCGAATACCGAAGGTCCAAGAACCATTTCCATGTCTTGACGAATCGTGCTCAGCCAGACCTTGAGCGGACCTCCTCGTCGACGCTTCCAGGCAAGCAACGATGCCGGATCGAGGGTAGTATAACTGAGGTCGTAAGGCAGACAGTGGAGAAAGTATGCAAACCCCCTCAGTCGTTCTCGGACGACCTGAGATATCCCCGTAATATTGTCGCAGCGAGTGCGGGATATCCCATTTGGAGCAAAGTCGCTGTATTTCACTCGAAGGATGATCCTAAGGCAGTCGTGATCAAATACCTCCGGTTTTGCGCATCTTCCGCACCCAAAGCCCGACATTCACAATCGTAGAGAAGGACTGATTGGACAAATACGCGGTGCACGCGGGTGTTCGTGGCTCTGGAGATGTCGCATCTGGTCCATAGACACTTTCCAAGGATTGAAAAACCCTGCGAGCGGGATCGGTTCGGGAGACAACGTCGTCCCAACAACAGTTTAGAATAATAAGCATAATTGATTGACAACCGCGTGGAGCGAGCAGCAAAAAACGCTTGTAATGTATCGAAGGCAGACTGTAATGGCGCCTTTGGTGCGGGAAGGGTCACCGCGCGACTATTGGAATATAACCATTGATTGACCGAATGACCTCATTTGGTTAACCTATTGCACCAGATAACCCAGTGGCCAATTATCCAGACAGGAAGTCACCCCTGACGCTCCCCTAACTAGTTAAACATAAACTGGATATTGCTACCTTTGTCAAGAGTCGCCTCTGTGCATGTAGACAATTTGATGCAATTGAAAGCGGATACATCCTTCGGAGGGACCGTTCAGTGGAGGAACAGAAGTCCGGTCGTCCTTATCTGGGATGAAATGTGTGGTCGTCACAGGACGGGGAGCTATAACGACAACGGATTTCTGATGAGGTCGCGCACGGAGCTCATTCTGCTTGCCACCTAGACCGCTGTTTGCATCGTCTACGGAAAACCGTATGAATACGCTGTAGTTTACGTCATCGGGCACTGCTTGGACTGCGTTCTCGCCAGGAGGGACCGTCGTAACCTACTTGCGATAAAGACAATATGTCAGGACTGCTATTGAACTAATGACCGCCTGGTCTCCTCGAAGAGGAGGCTGCAAACCTATCCAAACTTAATGGGAAGAGGGCTTCATGGACGCCAAAAACTAAAACTCCAGGCCCCGGATCACCCCGAGCGCAGGCGCGATCTACCATTTCGAAGCAGCATGAGTTCCCGAGGAATGAAATCAGCAGCCAATACATAAGACTGGAGGACGCTATACACACCTGTAGCAAAAGTCCTCAAGTCTGCACGCAAATGATAAAGACGGCGAAGAAATCCAACGTCGGATGTCAGGTTTTGCAAGGCCTATACGAACAACTGCACATCTATAAACAATGCAGTAATATCCCGATACATACGCTAAGTACAGCCGAGGCGCTGGGTATTGCAAGACCAGTTGCTGGCTCACTAGACATATGAAATCCAAAGATAGGTAGATTGTAATGGAGCAAGTCATGCTCATAAAGGCACTCTACGACCCCCATCAACTACAACAACACGTCTCTCAGATCAGATGGTACTGCCCTGCTGTCAAAAAATCTCAGATACTGGAGATGTCAAGCTGCATGCTTTAGGAACGTGCGTAATCCCGTCTTCAGCCCATGAAAACTCCAGCAACAGATCTCCTCAAGTAAAAAACACGTCCCTGCCGAAAAAAATCAGACCTGTGTAACAGATGTCCAGCTAAAATGCCCGGACTGCCAATTAAATCCCAACGGAGGTCTGCAGCAACGGGAGTCCTCGACTTCTGCACAAAGTGACCTCGTTCCAGGAAGTGGTAAGACAGAGGTGGGCTCGGACGCGGTGGTCGATGAAGTCAATGAACCCGTCTACGCGTGCCATACGCGGCCCCCTTCCCGCACAGTATGCTGGGTTTCCACGGAAAGAGGAGGCCTGGGTCTTAATTCGTGATAGTGCTATTTAGGCCACATTAAGGAGTCTGGGCCTGACTCCCAGTCGTCGATGTAGTCACCTCATATACTTAATCCGTGCTGACCACGGGGACTGAGTAATCCTATCAACTGACATACTTCCAAGCCACGACTTTTAACGGCTCGTGGTAATTTCAAAGCTCCCCAGACGTATTGTAGTGAGGAATACGCTGGTGAATGGGGGGGGTGAATTTCCCAGAGTTGGCCTCACTTTTCCCTCTCTCGTGCACCAGTTGACTGTCTGAGCCTGTCAGTCATTTGCTGTTGGGATTGGGCGCAGCTTCTGACACCTGCGACAGCCCGTCTGCATGTACCGCACGCGTCTTGGTCATCCATCAGGTCGCGCCAAAGAACACGCTTCCTACTGACGTGAGTAGTGCATGTTCAGTCAGTGCGTTAGGTGTTGTTAGGTTGGCTCATGCGCGGTATATAGTTGTGAAGTAAGGTCTGCGGTGCTTTACCGCAGGCCTTCATAAAGGCGAATATGGCGAAATAGGCCTGTGCAATGACCTAATGTCCCTGGGCAGTGTGTGCAGGTGAAGTGGGTGCGACGGGTGTATATGGGGGCTCCTGACGCTGGTAAGCCAGTTCCATTGAGATGGATTCGGAAGTCCCCAACCAGGCTGATGCGTTATACAGAAGTGCGGTGACAGTAAGGTCAGGATGGGACTGCGGATGTTGAAGTGGCAGTGTGGCCAAATAGCTAGCGCAGATCGGATGAGTAGAAGTGTAGAGGGCTTCTCAGGTGTAGAAGGTAGCTTTGTCGTATAGTCGCAGCCATGGATAGTCATCTGCTCAGTTAGACCCATGAGGCGTATGATTCCTCCGGATGAGGAGTGTGACAATTGTATGTTGGGCTACAGGTATCGGCTCAGCGCTTCTGTGCGATGGGATCGCAAGTGACCGACCTGACCTATGAACGATTCGAAAATGGGATCACATGTGTGGCTGTGTGTTAGGACGGCCCAGAACATGACGCACCGTTCCTGTCTGTCGGAGGTCACGCCCGACAAAGAACCGCAAACCGGCAAAACAGCCTCGCCTAGGAAGCCCGCATGTGAGCCAGACATTAGCACGCCGCTGAGTCACGCGCGACCTCCAGGAGTCAGCAACACGCGAGGGCCTGCCCATGCGGCGCTCAGGACTAGACCAGTAGGGACACGCAAACCAGACGGAGGCTGAACCCTTAAATGCGAAACCACGGACAGAAGGCTTAAGAGTTGATGTACACAGGGTGACTGACGCAGTAAAGCTGTTTTCTGGTTTCCTGTCCGTCCCACACAGAACTGGCGTCATACCATTGAGGGATATAACACTGTGGGTATGGGTTCGTGCGCGTTCTGTACAACTCGGTAAGCGCGCCGTCAGCCTGCCTGACTCGCTTTGGTCCAGCGCATCTGCAGCATAGCCCGTTACGGGGCCGGATAGTCAGTCATAACACCAGAACGGGCAGTGCAATCAAAAAACGTGTCAACCGTCGAACAAGGAATAACGCGGGGAAAATAAAATGAATATCTTCATGCTGTGGCAGGAACGGTTTTGAAAATACCAAGTAGGATTATTGTGGACGCTGAATAGGTGCTGTTATCGCGTGCAAAATGAGTTACATTAGGCGATAACCATTGGTACTGTGTGCCACAACACTGCATCCTGAAGTGCCACTGCGCTGATTAAAGCGCTGAGGACGAGAGCTTCTATCTGTCCAGGATAGGAAGCACTTAGTAGGCTTGCTGGGCAGGAATCCGAGCCACAACGAATCTGCCGTGGAAAGATGAGGGAGTAAAGATGGAACGACAAGAACGTTTTCTTGACGTCAGAGTCATGGACTCGGCTATCATCCTCAGAACTTTTCAGTACTGAGATAATTCCAGATTCAGTGAATAAGCCACATCATGGGGATATCTGACGATCTCCTGGCGAAACTACTTTTCTGTAGTAAAGTTGCCGTAAGTTCTTGCAGAGGCTGGAATAACTTCCTGGGCATGTTGTATTCGGCCAGCCTCAAGAATTGCTAGACCATAGGCGTTTTATTTTTCCCGTCATCGCCTTCAAGGACAATGTGAAAAGTAACCGGTACACCGCTTCTCTGCTACTTTAATTACTTATGCACTTCGATAGTCAGGTTACAGAAATTTATCGACCGTTCCTTTGCAGAAACAAGTTTTTTTGTCAATCTCTAGTTTGATGTTGTATGACTAGAAATCAACATTCGTCCCCTCCCCATTACATGCCTCTTTTAAGCCTTCAACTTTTCAGCTACGAAGTGTAGACTTTTGGATTCCTTCGTTGTAAGGCCTAGTTCGGAGCATGGGACGTCGCATGCCGGGAGACAGTTGTCAACCGTATTCATCACAGTTCACCCGACGAGTGTGCTGATTAACTGTACAGCTTTGCTGACCGTCCTGAACTGCCCAATGACCAGCTGAAAGAGGCGTCAATAAATTCTGTTGCCATGTGTTAACTCACTGATGAGAGACTCGGCGATGGGAAACGTTCGTAGCTGCTTAGACGAATACGACTTAGTAGCTCGTCTCAGTTAAGGACCTCTATCTTGCGTCAACTTTTTTGCAACGCGTATCACTTGGAATCCAGGCGGTCTCGGTAGTTCCGCAAGCCCTGAAGGCCTGGCAAAGCCTGTTGACATGATCATGACGTTGAGAGTCCCTGAAACTCCCACTATCATTCCTACCTCACAAGGACATGACATGCGCATTAACCAACTGGGGCAGTTATGCAAGTGACGGCTCAGATCAGTGGAGTTGCGACTGAGAGCCAGCGTGACCATATGATTCTTAATGTGGCACGTATACCAGAGTTAAAAGATGAATTTGCGCTTGAGGCGCCGACAGGCTCCCGGAACCAACCCCCCACTATTACTTCCCTTATGCATGCTTCTCAACATGCTTTCTGGTTACATCAGATGCAGTTGTTGAGGTTATAAAAAAGTGGGAAATAACAAGTCATTAAGCTATCCGTCCTTAAGTAACACCCGACAGGTTGGAGCTATGAGCCACCTCGCACATTGTAGACTTTGCCGAGCATAATATCCAGTCAAGACCTAACCTCGCCGTTGGGTTTTCTTTCGTAAAACTCCATTGATTGTGTCATTTACTATTTCTCATAATCCTTAAACGTCATTTTTGCTATCTGGGCAGATAAAGGCGTTAAGGCGAAAACACAGTACATGGATCCTCGAAAAGAAATGTACCTTTTTTGGATTTATCTTTCATTTAGGTAGTCCCACTCGTTGAAATGAATGAAATCACCTGTCACATCTTGGAGACCATCTATGCTCGAATGTTGCAGGCCAAGACGAAGGCTTCCGGCACTGACTCCATGATGCGCTCCACTGGAGACGTCTCGATCCCCGTGACTGCCGGTGGATTGTCAGTACTCCAAAATCAGGTCCTAGTCAGCGTACGTAGTTACCCGGATGAGAGGGGCATATCAGTTGCTCAGATCTGTGAGAAGTTGCGCGGCATTCCAGAGCAACAAATTAGGTAGGCTTCTCTACCTCCCTTAACCCACCTCTTGAGTGTTTTTCTATGTCGTGCTTCGCTCAAAACAAAAACTCTTCAGACAGTTGGACTTAAATTAAGAACTATTTTTAGCTGGGTGACCCCGGCTGTCTGTTCGGGAGACTCGTGTTCTGCGGTTGATTGGTTGACAATCCTCTGTTATGCATCTAGTTCTCCCTCAAAATCTGTTCATTTGATTAGTCTTCTTCTTTATCCATTGGTGTCAATCAAGACTTCGTGTTCGACGGTTTGACCTTGGACTCTCCGTCCCAATAGGTTTTAACGGTGTCACCTGTCGTCCTTAATAGTATGTACTGGCAGATATTTTATATGATATTTACCCGAGGTTGATGCCTCCGACTGCGTGCTTCCGTATCGGTTCTTGTCCAGAACACCCTGGTCATTAAAGTTCCGCGTGCTTTCACATCAATTGTGGGCCCCAGTAAAGTTCCTTCATATCCAGAGTAATTTCACTTTCACTCTTTTTTTGTCCTTTCCTCAAGCCCAAGCTTGAACCTCCCGCGTAGGAGAAAACTGTCGAGTTTTTATATTTTCTTACGGGTAGACACAACTCGCACTGCTCTCTGATACATAATAGTTCTTTATTTTGGCTTAAGAAAACTGATTCCTCACAACCTAAGTTTAGCTGACGGCCGCAGGGCACCTTGAAATACCGGTTTCGTCTTCCCTTGCGTCCTCCTTAGCACTTGAAACGCGTCTAATAATAAACAGTGTGCACTTTATTATTAGTTGCGACACGGTCATCACTGCAGTAAAACTAGTATTTCGCATTCTTCTAGATTCCTGCCCTTCTGATTTAAGTTGATGAGCGTCTCCTGGTAATCACTATCACCATGGAAGTTTTTTGCACAGCTGATCGGAAAGAGAGGGACCCGATGGTAGTCGGCTATAACTAAATGGATGGGATTTTATGTTCGTGGAAATGTAGCCAATCCCAGCTTCGACAATTTTTCCCACTATGACTTCAACGTAAAGTCTGGCGTTGCCACACAAAAGGTTACTTCTCTCCTGCCAACTGTAGTTTTTGTAAAACCATACTCGCTAACATCCGAGATTTGAAGTAACGGTGTATGGATGCCTATTCACTACAAAATCTCACTTGAAAGTATGTCTTTCCTGTACAGCCAGGCAGACTTGCGCTTATATTCTTGACATAGAGCACTCGTTTTCGGTCAAAAATATTATGATTACGTCATTGTAATATGACACAATAATTTCGGTATAAGCACCAGCTCGGTGTTTTGCTTGTGTGAAGACTTCATCTCCACTTTTCACTCAATTCTCCTGGATGCCTTTTTGTATTATGAGGAAACCGAAGCTGTTATAAAAGAAGACGAAGGCAGGCTCACTGGGACAGTAGATTTATTTGCCTGAGCTTTCGAACTCGAGCTGCAGTTCACCATCAGAGACTGCTTGAGTGCAGCAACTTGTAAACATTTATATCGCTGTTCCTTGCGAGAGGGAGTACGTCCGTGGCTAGGTAAGGTTTGTGCCGCCTGGTCCACGATGGTCCCCCGGCGTGGTGGCGCCGTTTGCACTTCGCGACGGTGTGAGCTGCGCCACCTGGCTGTGTGCGCTGAGTGCGTGATAACACGCAGGCAAATCAATGTGTCTATTGATAAAGTTGATGTCCGACACCCACGCCTCTAACAGTTCTCGCCCTGTCATGTTGCCGGCTCGCGCCAATATCCGCGTATTGGCGAAGTCGAACTCATGGCCTTCCTCCAGCGTGTGAGTGGCCACTTGAGATAGTGGGCCGCCTCTTCGAACGGCCCGTTTGGGCTCAAGTATTCGTGAGCTGTGTAGTGGCAAGGACAGTTTTGGCACGGGATTTGATGGACTACGCCCGACTGTTCACCTGCGTCCAGCCGATCCTTTATTTTCATGATCCTGCTACGCATGGTGGCCGCCGGATGATGAGCGATGTCCACGTTTAGCTCTGACGCAATGCGTTCAGTAGCCTCGGACACATTCTTTATGTACGGTAGGGAGTGCCAAATTGTTGGTGTCTCTCTTCCGTTTGTCCGTTTTGGGTGCCTTCGTCTTCTTTTAAACAAGAACCTGGGATGCGCATATCCTCCATTCGTGCGAAGCTGTTATGTTTATAGTCGGTCGATCGGTCCAGGATTCTCCATTAGTTGCTCAATGACAGTCGCTCCCACCCTCGGCGTTCCTCCGGACAATGTCAATTGTCTCGTCAGTAGTTTCCTTTCCTGAAATGACCGACAGCGTTTGACGAATTGCAACTCCATCCTTACTGTTACTCATACCGGGCATGGTGCGGCTGTGATCATACCTATTTGATGATGTCTCAAACTTACCTATCCAAACTTGACAGCGACGGATCTGGAGAGCTCTACCCCATTCTCTCCTTTAGTGACGGGGACTGAATACCAAAGTTCGAAGAACCGCTATGTCTTGGCGGAGTGTTTTAAGCCAGGCTTTGAGTTGATTTCTGCGAGGCCTCCTGGTGGGCATCGGCGCCGGATCGAGGGCAGCATCATTGAGTTCATGAAACAAACGACCGAAAACTTGCCCAGACCACATCAGTCGTCTTTTTTGTATTGCGGCTAGTGTGAGCAGTCTCATCCGAAAGTAGTGTCGATTCGGGGGGCGACATTGTCGACAGAAGCCCCTTCTCATCCGAGGCGTTCGGAACTGTTTACCTCTTCAAGTACGCCGCCCAGTTCCGTTACTCGCCGCAGTGACTCATGATGAACACAATCGAACGTTGCGATGTAGTAAACAACGCAGATGACCGTCGGTTTGTGATGATCATGGGTAGATTCAAGGATTCGCAGCAGTTTTATTATCTGTCTGCGCATCCATGCCCGGTCCGAGCTCCCCTAGACGCCCACGCAAAGGAAGACCGGATTTAATATGTTCAGGACATCAACTGTGCTGGGTTGTTGGAATTTTGCGACGTCAGGGCGTCTTGCATGCGACCATTTGAATGCAAGTGAAAGTTAAACTTTCAGGCGTCTGAGACAGCATCTGCTTGGGCCGCTGTGGTGTACGGTTAAGTAATAATTGATCCCCTGAACCATGATTTTCCGTAAGCCAGACCTAACCATAAGGCAGCGGCGGGAAACTTGTTTAATGAGTGTTCACAGTCGCCATGTCATAATGCCGTCATCGATTCTTTTATAAGGCAGTCGGTGTTTCGAACCACAGATTTTGTCCTATTGGTTCGTCCATCGCCAGCATAAGGACCGTCAGCCGTGGACGCCGTGTGGTGGCTTAGACGTGTAGTTATTTACCTCAAAACGGACCCACACGGCCTCGTACTCTCTTCCTACGCCCAACATGCTGCATTTGCCAGAGCCGGTGTGGCCCGAGCTGGGTGCCGGCGCAGTGTTTTTAGGTGCTCAGTCTGCGTCTACCTTCCTCATCCTCCACTTCAACGCGAGCAAGACACAGCAGAAAGTAGGCATCTCAGATTTAATATAAGTAAGTGTTATAAAGACCACACCAGGGCACTACTGCCGCCATTCAGTTATGAGTCGAACGCAGTTGACATCCTTCGAAATCATAACTGTTAGGGCTTTGCGATGGGCTAAAAGCACGTTCGTTTAGCTATGGCGAGGGAGCTAAGGGTTCAGTTCGAACTAGGTTGACCTCGCTTCCTCTTTCCTCCTCTTTACCAGTGGCCAATGCGAGTCAGGCTGACTGGCGTTGAAATTCGGTACAGTGACCGACCTGGTGCGAGTCCCTGTCTAACGTATGAAATACGCATATAGGGCAGCACTCATTGCTTCACACAGACTCTGCATAGCCTGAATACTGCATACCTTGGCTCAGTATTATGTTAACACATCGTACCTCCAGTCGGTATAACTCGACCAGGTCGCTGGCTCGTAGGAGAGGCAAGAGAGAGTACGGTTGTTTCAGTCATTGGTTTTCTGCTACCAAACAACCAGCGCCATTTATAACTGTCAAATTTCCGTAACTTCACCATATCATGAGCGTTTTTTGGCAGTTGTTTATGCGGAGACCAGCAGCAAGATTTCTCTGAATAGTGAATTTTAGGTTGACAACTCTAGTGGATTGCTTATTCACTGCTGGCCGATGACGATATGTGGACTACATTCTGTGTCTCCAATGGTCAATATTTCCTCCTCTTTTCAGAGAAGACCTGGACTTCCTCAGCGCTGAAGGACACGTCTACTCGACCATCGATGATGACCATTTTAGAGCTACAGAGGCCTAGCTATTTTTTGTGGAACTTCCTCACCGAACCTATATCACCCTTATTGGTGTTGCTTTTGTATACGCGCTCGGGCATTTATCAAACAGATTCCACCTTGTTACCTCCCTAATTTCACAGTTTTTACTGGAGCAGGAGGAATTTTAAGAAACTCGCCAGGACGATGATCGTGGATTTATAATGACTACCGGGAGTCCACTGCTTCCCAGACTCAATAATTATTACGGCTTTGGCCTACCGGTATCCCGCAGTTACTGCTCATCTGGGCATCTAGTATATTACGCGATTAATGGCTTGTCACCGCAAGACCGCTAATGCGCGCGTGACAGGTGGCATAGTTCCTTTTATCGTGGCGTAAGTAATACTGGAGCTGTAAATAAGGTAGGCGGGTATGTATAGGATTTGTTTCGCCGATGCAGACTGGAAATTTGAATTCAGGTACCAAGAGGACTCTCTTGGACGTTCAAAATTCAGTTGTATTGTTCTGCCAACTTGAGCAGAGGAGGGGGGGGGGGCGCCGCAACGTGTGCGAAATGCTATTTTCCCCTGGTTTTTGACTTACACGACGGGCCTAATTTGCTAGGTGGTTAAAGGCAGTTAGTAAGCTAGCCGTTTGCGACTGAATCGCGTCCTGTAGGACACCGGAAGCTGGACGATGGCATCAGGTGGGGCGTGCTATCCGGACGTACCGTTGCCGACTAGTGTGGAAGCTGAGCCGAAGCGCATATCCCAGTTGTGCTCGCGTTCGTACCCGCGCGGAAGTTGTGGTTTGAGATCCAAATTTAAAACTTCAGATCCGGATTATTGATTTTCCCATTTCGACGACAGCATACAAGTGGTTTGCCTGACCAGCTGCATCTATTATATTTGCCGTGGCCCGTAAGCCGGGTGACATCTTCCAGCTAGATTGACCCTGTTGCGGGTGTTCTCTTGACCCATAAAAGTATTGCACCCGATCCCATCACCAGTGGGCTTATGCACGCTTCAACCCAACAGGACGTGCTAAATGCCGCGGCATGGAAGGTTGCCTGTTGACGGAGTAACTCAATTCGCTCTCAAAAAGAGCGCCGAACTGCCGCAGTAGCTGAAGCCATGAGCAGACTTTAGCGACTTCGATCCTTAGGCCGGGTCCTGAGGAGGATATGAAGGTAGATGGCAACATATTAGGAATTTTATTTTGTACAGGAGGGATGTGAAGTGTGTTGACAACCAGAAGTGAGGCGCGCGGCCACTGGGACAGGCGCACGAGTCTGTTGAGATGGATTAGCCGGGCAACAGCTTCGCATGTCAGGCATACTAAGCGGCACAGTATCTGACGGGTAAGTTTCTGTGAATGCAAATGTGCAAAATGTACTGGCCAAGGGCACAATTCAGCAAACGAGGCGGGGACTGGGGTCTTCACGACGGCATTTTCACGAGATCCGAGCCCTCACGTGGAAGGCACTAGAGTGCGGCATCACGTTAACCATTGCGCCAAACCTCATTCCTAGACAACTTGACTCAGATACTTTGCCGACATGTGCAAGATGGAGGGGAACGTGAGCTCAATCCAGCACGTAATTTCTTTAAGGTAGAAGCACGGCGTGCCTTGGGCCAGTTTGGATAAGCTAACGATCGCGGTGTCCGGGGTTTGCAAGCTGACGGTGCTACTCCGACCTTTGGAGCAATTATAAGGCCGCAACGGCTCCTACATGTAGTCCTCATGGAGATCTCAGTTGGGAGGACCGCGACACCCAAACAGCCTGCTATTAGCCTGATATTAAGGACCAGATCGTGTGTAGCACTCGTTCACATGCTACATAGTTTCGACAGCCACTGCGTCCACGTCCCTCACCGGTTGTTCTGATTTCGTCGTGTGGTTGGGACGCGGTGATTGTAGGAAGGTAGTGTGGAGTGGATGCAGTGAAAATCCGCTTATTTATAAGCAAATACTTGCGTGGCCACTGCTGCGATCTATTAAGGCAACTGTCATCATCGCTTACAAAGGACGAAGTACCATGTCACTTCATGCATGGCGCCAATCACCAAGTCCTTCCCTTATTTCCCTTGGGAGCGAATCACTGCGAAAATAATTGCATAAATTGAGAAAAACGAAAACGAAGGTAAGACAGTCAAAAACTGTGGTCTCCGGATGATCCATGGTTGTCAGGTTGCCTAACGCCTGCATCAGGTCAGCAGGATATGAACACGACATCGCACAATCTTATTTAGATTTTGTAAATGATACTTGTGAAGGAATTGCCATCCACCTATCAGGTTTGTTTTTAAAAATGAATATCTGAATAAATGAGTAGATTACTGGGTTCCCTTAACAAAAGATTGGCGAATCTTGTAGATTGCGCACGTGGTTTAAACAGTAAAGAATAAGAAATAAGGTGTTTTGTTGGCTCGCTTGGTTTCGTCCATGCAGAGTAGATGTTACAGCTCTTCGATTTTGGGCCTAGTTTTTGCCAAAGTTGCGTTGAAAACATGTTTCCTCTGACGTGGGTAAGACCTTCGGTGCAAATTTTCCTCCAAATGAAAGTGGCCCTTCACTGGTATGCTTGTTGGATAGAATGTGCTCTTTCCGTTTCGACGTCGAACTCAAAGTCAGAGCCCTCGCCTGAGATCACGGCAGTGAGCAAGAAGAGTGAAATGGCCATCCTTAAGTCATTTGCCATTTCCAGTCAGTCGTGCCGCGGAACACAAATTTCCGAGGTTCGAATTAAAAAATTGCGGTCTGACCAAGTAAGCCATATACTCGAAGTTAGTCAAATGACTATCCTAAGCCCTGGCGCGTGATTGATGCATGAGAATGCGTACTGCCCTATCATGCGAAATATAATGTCATACAGATTTGCTTGTACAAAGGACTTATTAGGATATTAGACTATAGCATCCGTGAGCGTATCCTGGCGAATTCAAACAGAAAGCTTAGATTATTGAACAGTGCCAACGAATGGCCATAGAACCAAGTGGGTAAAGCGGATCGGTAGCAAAAAATAGAATGGGAAGAGTGCATTTGGGTGAACCAATGTACACTTTTAATAAGCCAAGAGGATTGTAAAAAAACAACTGACAAATTGAGACGAGATATATCGGCGAAGTGATACACTAGGCTCTGGGATATTTGTCTCCTCCAAAGGACTATGATTTGATTTCAATTGACGAACTCCCGTGTCTTCGGCCTATCACTGCTGTCCATAAGTTTTTCGTCAGTTTTACACTTGAGTTTGACATGCAGCATACACTGATTAGAAGGGATCTAACAGTGAAGGCGTCCAGCACTGCAATAGGACGGAAATTAAAATACAAATTCCTACACCGAGCTGATAGTTTCCTGCAAACATGCGGTTCCTGGAGCAACCTATTAAAACCAAGCCGCCGGCAGAATGACGGCGAGTGTGTAGCTCTAAGCCAGGGATAGAATGCATACGTTACCGCAGGCTATAACACAGTTTTATGGAACATGGATTCCGACGAATTTCGGGTTTGCTGTTCATTGACATCCTTGTTTGTGTCTGCACCACCAAGCGTCGTGGGACCTAGTGTCACCTGGAACTTAAAACCTCGACACTTCGGATAGGAAGGAAACTGAATCCCTGATAAGAAATGTCCCCCTTGTTTTGAATTTCTGTCCCTGAATTTTACGTCGGCATTCCCAAAAGCCCATGCTTGGCATAAGTGGATGACCCTAATTAGAGGTACCAAACTAAAAGAATTACCAATCTAAAGTAAATGGCATATTTCATGAAACCTCGTAAAATTTGGAAGGCGATCCCCATAATGCAGAATACGTCCATACTACATCCTTCAGAATTTAAAAGGGTGTAAAGTAACTATTCGCTGTAGAAGACAAAAGTAGGTTTGCAAATTATTACCATGTAGCTACGAAATAGGGGGGTTTACGATGGTTCCCTCAAATATTTTTACAACTCGACCAGAAAACCGACAATTGCAATTTTAAATGCATTACGGCCTCGGATCTCAGTGACACGAATTCTCAACTTATTCGCTAGAAGTTCACGGATATTTCGGACTGAATTTCGACAGCAGTCTTTTCAGTTGCCCTCAGTGCGACTTTTCCGAATTTTTGTCTACCATTTCTTGGGTACCCTCCATCAACATCGTCCTCCCCCCTCAACGACTTATCCTTCAACCTCAACTGCCGGCTGGTCTTCCCTTGGTCATTACTGGTCCTGCTGATTCCCACTGGTCTCTTCATTAATAACTTGCTCGAAATCGTTTACCGATAAATATCTTATATCTTGCGTTAAATAATTGATAAATTCATAATGCGTATGCCACTTCCGAACCCGGAAAATCCAAAAATGGAGCATTACGTACTAAGAAATACTTCCAAGGGTCCTTTTCCCCTCAACCCCACCAAATTTTGAGGTGCAGACTTGCACAGAATACCGGTACACAGCATAGAAAATTCATTTGATTACACTGACCTAATTAGTTCTTGCGCATCCTAGAACATCATAATCTGCTATGCGATACTCAGCACGGATTTCGTAAAGGCAGATCATGCGTGATAAAACTACTTTATTGTTTAGAGCGCTTGACTCGGGCAGTTGATGGCGGCAATTCGGTGCACGCAGTCTACGTCGACTAGGCAAGCATTCGAAAGTGTACCACATCAGCGTCTCCTGTACAAACTAAGCCGGACAGGCATAAGGGGTAATCTCCTGAGGTTTCTTGATCGGTCGCTCTCAAATCGTCCACGTCGGTGACAGGCAGTCGGCGGAGGTGGCGGCTGAGAGCGGCGTTCCTCAAGGCGCCGTCCTTGGCCCTACCCTACACATTATATACACCAACGACTGCATAAGTGAACTGAATCGTGATGTCGCCATGTTCTCTGATGATGTTAAACTTTGGAGCGCAATCGGAACTGAATTTGACGAAGAGCGTTCGCAGACAGACCTGACCCGACTCGAGAAATGGTCACAGGACTGGCTTTTGCCGTTTAATGTGACTAATGTGACCCGATCTCCGAGCCGGAGGGTTAACCACCTAAATGACGTACCACTGCAGGAGGTGGACGCCCAGAAAGACTTGGGTGTTTGGGTCACGACTTCTCTTAAACCGTCGCTCCACTGCTCTAAGGCAGCCCAGTCCGCGAGGTCAGTCCTTCATCTTATCAAGCGAGTTTTCTCTAGCTTCGATGAGGACTGCTTCGTTAGTCTTTCGGACATTCGTACGGCAACAGTTACAGTTCGCTATTCAAGTGTGGAAACCCTGGACCTCTAAATATTTTAGCATCCTTGAGAAAGATCAAAGGCGGACAATCAAACTCGTTAGTGGACAGGGCTCACTACCCTACGAAACACGGCTATCCAATCTCCGTCTTTTTCCACTGAGCCACGGACAGCTAAGAGGCGACCTCATACAAACATTCTGTATAGTGCGCGGCCAGGACTGCTGACTCTTACCTGCTGATTTCTCTGAGGTATCAACCACAACGAAACTCCGAGGTCATCCACTTAAACTACGTGTGACTGACCCCGGGCTGGACAGGCGGTAGTACTCCTCCTCAAAAAGTGGTCGAGGTCTGGAATGCTCTGCCTGCAGATATCGTCATTTTCGAATCCGCCGAGGCTTTTAAGCGCAAGTTGGACCAACATACCACTAAACGTCATGATGTCACCTGTCCGACAATGCACTAGAATCTCGGTCGAACAATTAAACGTTCTGTTATTACTGCCTGCATTTCAGTAACGTTTGTTTTTTCTTATTATCCCGACTCGTTGAATGTGGGTGCTGGCATTCAATTCGTTTCCCTCAGAAACTGAGATTGTACCAATTATCCATATACTGACTCCTGTACAGCACAGTTAGCAATGTTAATGGTTTTAAACACTTGGAACGATTCGTTTATCTGACTGGTTTCGAAAACTTTGCCAATTAGAAAAAAAACTTCTGTAGCTGTTTGATGTTTCCATTTTCAAATTTTTGATATAATTCGCTTCCTTGTAACAAATAAGGAGTTCAAAGGTTAAACACCCATGTTTCTCAAAAATAAACCGAAACTGAAACCCCAGCAATTAATGAAGTTTAATATTTCATTACACAGGTGGTGCTTTAATGGTGGGAAGGAAACATGTGCTAACACACAACCAAGTTTTAAATCAGTGAGAAATGCTTAGACGTATGATCCGAAAACAGACAGCAAAATATATGAAAGCCGGCTAGCCCCCGGTGTTGCGAACTAGACAATAATTACAGTTCACAACATCAACTGAAGATTCACATGCAAGTAATGTTTGCACGACGGAGCGCGTGGCGACTCCCTGCAGACTTACAACTCCCACCTAGGGCAGTCGCACCGCAATGAGCAGTTATAAATGACGCAGGTCTGTTGCCGACGACACCGGTGAAGACAGAGGTAATCGTTTTCGGTACTCAATTACACCCCAATCCCAGACGGGGATAAACAGCAACTCGAACCCATATCACTTGGTCATTAAGCATTGAGGGTAAATGGTCTATCACCACGGATGTTTTTGTCGGGCTTGGTGACCAGTTCCAACGAAAAAAGTCCGCCATTTCTCGACGACGTTATTACTGGCACCTGGTAACATTCCCGGCTGACTCCAGGACGTATCTCTCTTCTTGGAGGAATACAATGCTCTCCTGTCTTCCGAAAATTGCGGTCCTCTGCCTAAGAAAATTTAGCAAACTTGTTTTAAGGGAGCTTAACACGTAGAAAAACTAGGCCTAGGGTGTCAAACGAATTGCAGTGATGCCATCGACGTAGAACGAGCCAATCAAAACTTTCGAGCATGAGCGGTACTCTTCAGGCCATCCAGGCCGCCACTCAGCCAAACAATGCGTCAACTGGTCTAGGTCTTAGCTAGAAGCACGTCGCGGTTTTGTGGGATGCCTCATGCCCTACAGCCAGTCTGCGCCCCATGGACCGCTTACCGGCCCTCACTTCTCCCAAGCTGTCATACATGGTTGTCTTGCTTTAACTGATATATCCGACGGATCCGACTGTCATGTCAGATTTACTGGGTGATCTAGTCAAACATTGGCTGCATAAACAACCGAGTCGTACAATACACCTGGTGCCACGACGGTGACTTCCGGGCTTTGAATCCGTATCACTACCTCCGCCATGCGTTACCAACCGTTTTTCGCCCTCTGCGCTTCTTGTTAAGCGGATTGGCTTTGCGGTTTCCTATCGTTATCGCTCGAACTTCAACTCTCCTGTTCCCTTGATATGTTACTCTCAATATGCAACGACAGGTGGCGGTTAGGGACACTTTGCGGAATAAGTTCATGCCAATATGTCCTGCCCCTAGCGAGGCTCACTGGCTTTAAAATAAAACTCCAACAGACTCGATCATCACTTTTTGAGAAAAACAACTACCAGCAGGAATTTGACTTTGATGGCCCTACGCAAACGAAGACAGAAAAAACGGATAAGCAAAGTCAGGGGGAGACCTAAGAGGGACTTGGCTATCCTCCGTAAGCTTCTCGGTGGTATAAACAACGTGGAAATAGGTTATAGCAGATGTGGAACCTCGATTTCTACAAGTGCTGCCTAGACCAGGCATGCTTCCAGGATAACCAACCCTGCACACACCTTAAGTCGTCGCAAACCGTTTCTCGACTTTGAATAAGCAGCGAACATATACGACTGTGTAGTAAAACCAACAGAAATATGAAGCCCCTTCAACTTGCCCAACATCTACTATTAGTGGTCAGACTGTAGTCTGACAGAAGAGAAAGTGACTAAAATATATGATCAGAGTAAAGAGACCTCCAGATGGAAAATACATACTCAGTTAAGCGAAACATACATAAGAGAGGGGATCAATCCCCTTAGAACGCTGGCTTGTGAGTTATGATGCCCACCTCAACAGTCATGAAGACGAGAATGAATGCGAGGAGTGTGAAATAAAAGGCGGCTGTGGTGAAACTGGGACTGATCGGCAACGCCGAGCACTTTCGACGCGATTGGCCTGACTGACTTCCGCTGCCTGTCGAAGGGACTTAACCGGCACCGGCAGAGGTGGATGCACACTACCTCCCGTCGTGGCTACGCTGCTCATCGTAGTAGGCTCTGATAATGCCGTAGTAGTTGAGGGAAACGCTACAGAAGCAACATCATCTTCGTCCTCATGATAAGCATTGGCATCATCGTGAACGCTGCTGACAGCACTGGAGCCAATTTGGTTGAGAATCGCGTAGAATTCAGCCGCCGTCGTGGGGCGCGCGATGGGATCTGGGTATTTTGAATCCGCGGTGAGCAAAGGAGTGGGCTCTCGTAACCTATGCATGGAAGTGGAGGCTAGTGTTTTGTCTAGAGTTCCTTCGGCGAATTCACGGGGTTTTACGTTTTCCGGCTGGTCTTCGGTCTCAAGAAGGACTACAGATTTCCGACGTTTTCGCGGCTCTACATCCACCTCCTCTATGTCGCTGCTATCAGAGATGAGGATGGGTGAGTTGTTGTATCTGTTGGTCTTTAGGAGGTGATCAAATCCGGAAGAGGCCGCAACACGTCTTTTAGAGCCAGATGGTAGGTTGGACTTAACCGCTGTTGACTCGATCAGCCGCTTGAAACAAGCCCTGAGGGCGGGAGGCCACTGGTCAGGTGAGGGCAGGGCTGGGTCTAGGTGCTTAATACAACAACAACAATGCGTCTGATGATCGGCACAGCATGGGGCGGTTGCGGCCGAGGCTGCAGTTGCAAGGTGATCTGAAGGTCTCACATGCGTGGGAGGAGAGGCGATTGAAGAGCTGAAAGATAAATCGCTTTCCGAGTCAGAGAGTACGATCGGCTGTGCACTAGTCAGCCCAGTCATTTCTTGTCGAACGCGGCCTTCAGAACGTGCATCTGGACTCTGGCGGCATTCTCCCTCAAGTTGTTCCACAGATCCGGTTGCCTGAGATGGAAATACATTGGACTGGTCGATAATAGGATCGCCCGGTTGCAGAACCCTCTCACACTCCACATTCTCGACAAGAACTTCCACTTCCGTAGACTCTTCGTCCTCAAGTTGTATCAATTCTACGGAGTTCTCTTCCTGGAATCGGCGATCATTTGCTGGTGTCACCTCCATGGACCATGATGTCGGATCGGCATTTGGCAAAATGACAGACGCTGGGAGATTTGGGACAGTCGGAGCAATATTGAAAGTCCTTCTATTACCAGTGCCTACTGTCTGAATGAAATCGCTGTCTGCAGCTAACTCCGTCCCGGTCAAGTTCACCAGAGGCTGCAGCTCCAATTGTCTACCATAGACCCTATCAAAAACATACAAAGCATCGGAGAGGGAGGAAGATGTCGTGGCTGTCGACGTCTCACTCATAGTATCAGGTAGTGATGATGCATGCAGCAGTCGTGCCGATAAAAGGCGCCCCAAACTAGCTTCAGAGCGACTGTTGGTAGGAGAATTGGAAGAGAACAGGAGAACGAGGCCACGAAGACGGGTAAGCGCTGTAGTGTGTGCTCTCAAAAGCAGCTGGAACGTCGGGTCAGACTGGCTGGCACCTCTGTCATGAACGTAAGGCGCCAGGGCCTCGGCGAAGCGAGCATGTTCCACAAGCTCCCGGATCACGCACTGACTGATGATCTGCGAAGCGGATCGGCGCTGAGTAACGCGACGCCAGGCAAAGGACTCTATTGAAAACCAGGCCACGTGCGCGACGAGAGAGCAGGCAGTGACTGCGGGCTGTTCGCAGGCCCTATGATGGCAGGTTCGGGTCTGGCTGCCCTCCTCCCCGTCCGGGGAGGTATGGGAGTGCACATGATGTCGAAGGGTCGAGATGGCGGTGTCCACAGTACGCCGACTGAGCACACCGCGTAAGCAACGAGTGTTACGGGCGTGATCAGAGGTGGAAGGCGCTCGACCCACGAGGTCGGAAGGATGATCAGGCGAAGATAGAGCGTAGTGCGGGAAGAGACGAAAGAAAAGCCAGGAGACGAGGAAACTCTTGAAAAGGCCCACCGGTTGGCCCACACCGCCACCTTGCCATTCAGATCCGCTGGACCTCCTCACACCCGGACCCACATGAACAGCCAACTGCCGAGGCAGAGTCTGCAGTTGGTTGTCGCTGCCGCCGGGCTGTAGTAGCGAGTGTCGAAAGAGACAGACTAGGCTGTCATAGCGATCGACGCTGCTGCCGAAGCGGGCGAAATGTTCTAACTCCCAACGAAAGTGCTCCAACGTGGCGTCGGAGACGAGACTTTGCGCTGAGAGGGCCGGTTCTTGGCGCAAAAAGGCCAGAAAAGCGGCTGAGTTGAGGAGGGAGACGTTACAGATGTGACGAACTACGCGCAGAGCGAGATCATCCAAGTAAGTCGTCTCCGAGTCGGGTGAGAGGGGTCCGTACCGGAGGGGGGCCAAACATACAGAGGGTAAGGGGGAGTTGCGACTTGTGTCAGGTACGTGACTGGGATCAGGCATGTAAGCGAGCCAAGGCGCCATGGCTTGCAGCTCACGACGAACAAAGGCGACCAGACGGTGCGTGAGTGCTTCGTTCTCGGCCAAAAAACTAGGCCGTATACAAGCTCTGAAGTCGGATCTATTTGAAAAAAAGAGAGGATGAAAATGGTGAACACCGGAATGCACTGCAACATAAGGCAGGGTGGAAGGTACTTCGTTATATAAGGACGTGATTTACACCAAGACAGTCTTGTGCTGAATCTGCATTATTTTTCCATCTCATATAAACCATGTTTCAATGGCAAAACAAAGTAATGACTAACAGGGGTGTTGGGGACCGGTGGTTGAACCTAAGTCACCGTGCGTGACACACGCGATCTAACCCCCACTAAGGAGAATTACCATTAAGACAACGGTTGGGAGTCACTCTCTCCACTCCAGTAAAATGGCAAGTCAAGTCGACTGGAGACGAGAGAAGACAATAGATATCGCGGCCTAAAGCCTCCGATTACCGAGTGTCACGCCTACCGAGTCAGGCTACAATAAAACAACAAGAACTGACGGCCATGCGCACTAACATAAACAGTCTATACAATCAGTCTAGCCAACTAAATCGAAGTTACACTAACGTGTGGCTCTCAGGACCGGATCCAACATCCGTGCGGACGAAAAGAATGCGAATATAATGATCAGGTTTGCTTGCAAAGTGGATACACGAAGAGTAAAGTCTGTGGAGGAAGACGAAATGGAAAATTGCTTGAATTGGTCCCAAAAACGGAATAACCTCACCACTTCGTACACAGAATAAACTGGGACAGAAGATTCATTTGCCTGAGCTTTCGAACTCGAACTGGAGTTCATCATCAGAGACTGCTTGAGTGCAGCAACTTGTGAAAATTTATATCGCTGTTCCCTGCGGGGGGAGTACGTCCGTGGCTGGGTAAGGTTTGTGCCGCCTGGTCCACGATGGTCCCTCGGCGTGTTGATAGAGTTGGTGTCCGACACCCACGCCTCCAACAGTTTTCGTCCCGTCTTGTTGCCGGCTCGCGCCAATATCCGCGTGTTGGCGAAGTCGAACTCACGGCCTTCCTCCAGCGTATGAGTGGCAACTTGAGATAATGGGTCGCCTCTTCAAACGGCCCGTCTGTGCTCAAGTATTCGTGAGCTGAGACGTCGTCCTGTCTGCACTCAAGCAATCTCTGATGATGACCTCCAGTTCGAGTTCGAAAGCTCAGGCAAATAAATCTACTGTCCCAGTGATCGTGCCTTCGTCTTCTTTTAAACAAGAACCTGGGATGCGCATATTCTCTTCCACTCGACAGAATAAACTGCCCCATTATTGCCATATATAAAAACGGAACCACGCCGAATAGTGACATGTATTACGGGAACTGCGCCGAGTATACGAGTGTCCTCAATGAGTGCTGCGAAAACTTGCATCACGTCAGTCAGCGCACCTAATCTTGTCTGCAGTCGCCAGCGAGACTGGGACAGGCTGTAGGTGCGTGAATGAATGAAGGGGGAATCGACTGCTAAGTAGCCATCAGGGAAAGTAAGTGATTATGTCCCTCGCTATAGTACATAATAACGCACCTGATGCTATTAGGGCACATGAAAGGCCGCGGTTTTGAAGTTTTCCGGCTGACAGGATAACACAGCCCTACGCGGGACTGAGCGTCAGGCTGACATGGTTCCTTCTGAGCACGGCTTACATGAACTGCTCCATGAATGACACCTGGTTTGAGCTTGTCGTTTGTGGTACTTGTTCTCGTGCCGTTTACTTTTGACAGCCACTGCGCTCAGGCTCAACTCCACTCGTAGACGCAGAACAATTGTTCTTTGCGACAAAAAATCAAGTGTTAGTCGTGGGTATATCCTCTCCGTAACATTGACGATCCTTATTGCTTGCGGTGGGCCAATTTAACAGAATGGTCGGCTAAAATAGGAAAGTGGAACCTACCACACCCACGTCTGATTACCATGGCATAAGGGTCAGAGGACTATGCGTTGTATATGGACGACGAAAAACGATCCTAGAAAGCGTTGAGAGCACGACGTCGTCTTGGGCTGGACGATAATGAGGAATTTCGCGAGTGCGCATATCTTGCCTACTTTTACTTGTGATAGTATTGGCCGTAACTGACCATCATAATAGCGGTCTCACTAATGCGAGAACCGAGTGACCCTCGTGAACGTCTGATACATGCTGTGGCAATCAGGTCGCGTATGGCATGCCCAGATGATCAGTTTGGCTTTGGCAGTCACTGCGTCCGGGTCCACATCCGGTTGTCATGACAGTGTCTTGCCGGCGGAGCCAGGTGATTGGAGGAGAGAGTGCGATAGATTTTGAGAAAGTCTGCTTTAATATAACCTAATTCATGCACAAGTCATCGTCACGCGCCTATTCCGTGGGGGGGGGGGGGAGGGAGGACAAATAGTGGACGTTGTCGTACACTCGAACTGTTGTATTGTGGCTGACTCAATAAAAATTCGAATTATCACCCTGCACCACAGTCGATCTGCGTCATACCCCCGAGCGAAGTTGAGCCTGTCGGTACGTAGTCCCACTGACCGAAGACTGCAGAGGTGCAAGAGAAGTCAGCTCATTCTATGCCCATAAATGTCCTCAGTTGGAAACCTCGATGTCATTTGGAGATGACCTTACTGACATCATCAGTTAAAATGCCGAAGCATCGCAGTCCGCGAGTAAGGAGGCTGCGATTGACCCGTTCTGCTTCTGGCCAACTACCCAATGAAAGCAAATTCGGACAAGCAAGCCAAAAGCACCGCTGACGGAATACTTAGGGCGATGTAAACCCTCGGAGGGTACAGACCATGTCTCACATTTATAAAGTTGTCTTCGAGAGGCCCCCGCAGACTCGGTCTGGTTACTCACATCGATGTCGGAAGAGGACCGCGCGTGCCTGATTTAATCAGTGACGGACTTCATTGTTCCCTCCCATCGATTGGCAGAAAGGTGGACTAGAGATAGAGGATATCCATTGGCATAGAAGCCTCACTGTCTACCATAACCAGGCAAGAGTCGTGAGCGCAAAATCGCATACGATTGTCTTTATTTGAAGGTTATCCACTTTCAAGCCTATTTCTGCTGCGCTCGCACCTATCTATAACTCAGTACATTACGTTTCTGCAAACGATCTCCTAACGTTACCAGCGCATTCAAGACCTGTTATACACGACCATGGCCTACTGTAATACAGGGGTGGTCCGCAAGTGCACGCCCGTCACCCAGTCGGATAGATTCGGAGGAGACGCAGCCCAACGAACGACGAGGGTCGCACGAACTTCGGTCCTTGTTCCGTGATAGAAGGCTCGAATCGAAAGGAGTACTTTCAGTTAGATGTCATCATGCAGCGCGGCCCGCTTCCTGAAAGACGGACTAATAGACAGTTTAGGAGCCAACATCTAAAGTCCATTCTTCGTCCGCTGGGCTACGAATTTCAGGTAGAAACCAACTTGATAAGCACCTGCATGACAGATTTCGGCTGGTGAAGACACCGTAGGCAAACAGTAAAGCAAGTAGCACGGATAAACGACCTAAGCGAGGCTGGATAGAATGATTTCCTGACGGGAAACAGAGGACGGTGGATAACGGTGGCTGCTAGCACTCGTATGAACTTTTTGCCCTTAGCAATCTCGTTCGACACTCTACTTTCACATCCCACATTGCAGTAAGCAGCAATTAAATCCAGCGTGACTTACGCCGGGCCTATAGCTGAAGATATTGCCGTCGTGGGTGATGATTACGACTAGTACGGAGTGAGGGTGGACGAGGGAAAGTGGTAGGAGTAGAAGCAAGGAGGAGGAATGGCGAATAACTGTACTGGTGTACGATTAAGGCACTAGTTTGTTAATAGATGTCTGACGACGCCTAGAACACAGATAACAGACTTTAAAAACACCGCCTTTGCACATTCACTCAATATAAGGAATATTGATAGGGGTTGAAGAGTTTGGCGACACTCACGGCATTATGTCGGCGCTAAGTACAACAGAGTAGAGATTTTGCAGGTAGATTAGCTGGCGTACGAGGTCCGGCTCCAGATAGGCAGGGGCGCCTTCGGGCAGGGCGTGAGCAACGAGCGATGCGATCATCAGTTGGTGCTGATCGACAATGGAAGTCAGTCTATTCGGCGAGGAGGATAAAATGTACATAGAACATACAACAATATTGAAAGCAGTCGACAGGCAGGGTTCTTGAAATAGACATAATTGGTGAGAAAACTGTATATCACCATGCTCTGTGCTTGGTACTTCCGGGAATGAACGAAGAGTAAAACAGAGAAGAAGTGCATTCATAGATATTTTGGGAGTGGGTGCGTTGGTTCGAATCCCACCGAGGCGCCGAGTTTTTCACAGTTAGGTAAAAACGAATTATTCAAAATCTGTCAAAACATCTATGATTTACGTGAGCCTGGTAGTCATCTGGTGGATTCTAGGTGAATTACTTGGGAAATCCTGCTTGGACAATCAACTTACTGTATTAGAATTGGTGGGTTCTAGACGTTGCAGTAGGTTGAGCGGGTAATTTGACCCAAATGTGATTAAACTTGCGTCATAAATTTCGAGACCTCTCATTCAGCTGCATACGGTCATTGCATAGTTATATGACAAGGCAAAATTGTTCAATCAACGATCGACCTAGAGAGCTAAAACGTGATAGGTAACCTGAAACATGGGTCTAGTATGCGGGTGCATATGGTGAGGGGGGAGGGGGAGAGAAGTCATCCAAGTATGAGAGAACTTGTGCGGCGTGATTTGGAGTGCAACGTGCGGGGAGCATTTAGTAAATTAAATTCTGCATGCTTTGTCGCCTTCGCCTTGTTCAAATTTATCCCGGGAAAACACTGCTTCAATAAACTCGCGTCGTCCGGCGGGGCCTCGTAGCTCAAGTGGTTAGAGAGTTGGCTGTACTAAAGCCTACCCCTTACTGTGTGGGTTCGAATCCCACCGAGGCACCGAGTTTTTCACAGTTGGGTCAATATGGAAAAGTATATTGTCAAAAGTCTAGGACTGTCGTGGTGATGTTACATTCCTGTGGACGACCTCAATAAGCGTCCATTAAGAACACTAAAGAGGTGATAAAATAAACAAAGCAACGAGCAACTGCAAATGGACAAATAACAGGTGCAAGAAATGCAAGGGGGAGAGTCAGAAACCTTAACAAATAAGTCAGCTCAAAACGTCACCGGACGTGACTTTCAAAGACATTAGCGTCTTGGCAACACCTTGATCTAGGCTACCTTTAAATGATTGATTTTCTGGCAAAGGGTCGTCCTTCCCTTTTACTCTTCTATGGACACTTCTCATGTGTATTTTTGACTTTTTACCATGGTTGTAAGTTACCGTAGGTGATGTAGAGCCTGCAGTTCGTTGACCAGAATTCCGATGATCAGTAATAGGCACCTCAGACGTGTACTTTAGAATTAAATCAAAGCGCAAGGAAAAGTCTCCTTTTCTTGCGGAATATATTTCTAGGTTATTTTACTAACCAACAAGGATACAATTTCGGCGGAAATCAACGCTACCTTTTATTTAGGCGATTTCCTATGTTCGAAACTGTACCAGACTACATCTGCGCCTTTGTCTAGCGGGGGGCGCAGGGCTAAACGAGAAAGTTCTACCGATACAATGCCGCCTTCTAATATTCCTGTTTGTAAATTTGCGTGGATTCGTGTGCTAAAGTACGGGCAACTTTTCGTTTTAACATACGCGTGATTCTAAGGTATATACAAATATTCCATAAGAAACCGCGAAAAGTTTCTGTTAGTGATGTGCAATTTAGAAACGGAACAGACACAGTTCAAGAAGTATTTTAATCTGAATAACGTAACTATGGCAAAACACAGAATTTAATGACGTAATCAAGTTTCGTTTCATAAATTTCAACTACTCACGGTCACTTCATAGTTATAAAATTAAAAGGCTCAGTAAGAAAACGTCTTAAGACGATCAAACCGGATAGGCACATGAAAGGTAATCAAACATGTGGGTGGACATAGTGTGTGGAAGAGGGGATTGGTATAGATGAGCGGGCATGGGTTACAGCGTAACCCCGTCAAACATGATATCAGCAGCACAGCATGAAACGACCCATGCCCCGGCAGTGCGCGGCGAATCACGTGATCCACCTGCTCACAGCCCTGGTCCCCCTCCCCCATACTGTCTCTAAATGGCGTGTGAGGCCCGATAATCGCCAGAAGTAGGACCTTAAACGTACCATGTGGACCCACTACATAATCAGTGTACACCAGGCCCTTCGTAATCGAACTCATGGGTACCTTATTTTTCGTCCTCAACAACTATTCCAGTAGATGTACAACTGATCGAATCGCCAACTGCCTCTGCACGCGCCCAGAGTCCGCACCGGCAATTATGTGTAGACTCGGAGATACGATCTAAAGGGACGTACATAGACAGGATATCTGTAGTTAGTCTAGATGGAATAGCCGCTGTGGTGCTTATCGACAAGTTATAGGCGGCGTATGCAGATTCAGTTGTTCACCGGAGCCGTCATTTGATCACGTCTGACACATTATCTCACTTGAAAAAAGCGAAGTGCACGCTCATGAACTTTTTGGTTCGGTCATTTCGGTTGGATTTTCTCATGCAGGATGGCGATATTTATCGACAAATTTCTGCCGATACTCGTTTCCAAAGTAAGTGCCCCTCACGGGGCGAATCCCATCATCGATAATATCTGGGGAACAGACAGATGATTCTATTGAAGGAAGTTTTGTTTTATCTGAATTGGAACAAAAGTCAAAAAGTGCATGTGCAGTCTTTTCCGGGTGGTTTTTAAACAGGTTGGGTCCGTTTGATCGCCCAAAGTCGGCTTCTTATTAAACCCTGAATTTTACTACGTCATTATATTCTGCATGTTTCGCCACGTTTGCCCAGTTCACACTAATTGGGGGAAAATAAAGCTTCTAATATCTTAGTATTTATATGGCCACCCTGAAGTGCAACTATAACCGCAGATCTAAGCCTATAAATATGCAGATGTAACGAAGATGGTTCTAACAAAAAGAAAAGTTTATGTCGTTTGCGGTAGATGAGTTATCACTATCTGTGAGAAGAACGCACGGGTGAAAAATGATCCCAATTTTTTCCCTACTGTGCTTTGGAAACGATGGACATGGACATTCACTAGTGAAATAACCAAATCAGGTACTTTTTCAAGACATAACTCAGTAGAGATTTTTTAACTGGTCAGGAGCACATCCATCGTAGACCTCTATTGTGAAACTCCATTTTATCCGACCATAAGGTTTCGTGTTTGAGTAAGTCTACAAGTATGACCCAAACTGCCATATGCATAAAAAGAACGTCTGAAAGCATACCACCTACGTAAGTTTCCAAGAACGGTCTTATCTGGAAAGATTTTGTAAACACACAAAAAACACAACCTGTCATTTTGAGCAATCGATTTAGAACAATGAAAGGAGTATTCACTGACATTCTGAGGACGCCAAAAAAATCGACAAATTTCATCTACGCGAGAAAGCACACAGTGATATCACGGGGAAAGGATCTCTTGATACACAGAAAATGGCATGCCTTCGCCTGCATCTGCTAATCAGATTCCCATGCGTGCGTGCGCGTGCGCTCTCTCACATATACCCGCCAGCATCAGCGCCAACACGCGCACACACTGGGACCGGCAGCAGCAGTAGCCCAAAACACACACACAGGATAGTTCGACCGTCATGACTACCGGTGCCCACCGTGTGCTCAACAGCAGGGCGAAAGCAGGCAGTGCGACTTCCGTGTAACTTCTTTTATAGTGATAGTAGGATTGCGCAGCACCTACCGCACTCTCTCTTCCCCCACCTGAACCCGGTATCAAGGCAGAGTCAAGAAGACCGAAAATGGAAGAGGATGCAGATGGCTGGCGCGGCCGGAACCGTCCATAGGCGTGCTGGCACGCGCGGCTCGGATCAGACGGAGAGGGAGTGCCATAAAAGCCACATTAAGGAGGCCTTGCAGTCTGATTCAGTCCACCAGTCGACCACTTCACACAAACACACACTGGACTGCCACGCGTTTAGCGCACCGTGATAGCTTCAAGTACTTCAGATTGTCTATAGTGAGGAAAATGCGCTGAAACGCCGAACTAATTCTCTACTGGCACTCTCAGGCCCCAGCCACTGTCCGAGCCGGTCACCCAATTGATGCTGAGATTAGGAATGCGGGGAATGGGCGCAGCGACTGACATATCTAATGACCTTCTTTGCGCGTGCCCCGGCTATCAGCTATCTTTCCCAACCAGCTCGGACAGCCGATGGGTGCACGATAGAGTAGAGTGAGTGAGGTCGACTCTCAGCGCACAATTCCTCACGATGAATAATCTAACGCCCTTGTGTCTATCAAGGTGCGTTAAAAGCCGTAGCTTGGAAGATTGCCGTTACACTTACATTCAGGGTTTCCAAACTACAGGTTGTATATTTACTGTGTACGAAAAATCGTATACTTCTACAAGTTATTAAGAGGAAAGCATGTAGGGCTCATACAATTTAACAGTAGATTTGAGACGTATCGTAAACTTTACAAGCAACATTAGGAAACTTAGAAACACGGACTTGAAAAACCCCATAATTGTAAACTTGTTAAGACCGAATTATACCATTCCTTCAAGTACAAAATTTGAAAAAGACGTAACTCTCAGCTAAATGAGGCAAAGAACGACTATTTCATGTATGTTTTCTATGACATATATTAGAAATGATAAGGGTATTGAAAATTAATTAGAAAAATTAAGCAGTCACTTTTTACAGGGTATAGTTTTTGCAGGCCGCCGGAAGGAAGTTCGTTCAAAGGCCAGCATCCCCGAGTAACCGAAATATATTGGTGGTTGTACTGCATGGGGATTGGCATTAAAACCCCACTTAGGTAATCCTTTCGATTCGAAAACGCATTTCAGGATTTTGATTAACATTTTATGAGTTACCACATCCACCGTACCTTCGAAGCGGCGCCAGCGTAGTGTACGTATGACCTTATAAATGTAGTTCAAACAACCAACGATAGAAAATAGTATGTGGCGAGTAAAATAGGTCAACTGATGTGCAATTTAGACAAATTTTACGAAAATGGAGGCCAAACAAGAAATAGCGGCTCTAGTTCCAAGCCCGCGAGGAATGTAGGCTTGGTTCTGCAGCGAGACTTCAAAAACAGCCTATGAACAATATCGGTGGGGTCGGCAAGGTTGACTTCGCCAAGAAATGTCACAATAAGGGAAGGACTTCTGGTCTACTTCCTTAAGGGGGATTGGCAAACATGCGTGCGGCACGTCTGACCTAGTCTCTGATTCATGCGCAAAAACATCTGTTCACATAACCAATCACGATTAGGATCCGCAACCAATAGGAGACGCCAGCTGAACCGGTTCGTTCAATAAAGGGTTTGTGTCATGATCTGCTCAGACCAAGGTCTGCGTGGGCATTGTTACTGACTGACCCCTCGACGTTTAACCTGAGTCTGTGACAAACGCCGAAACAGGACCGCAACTTCAAAGAACATTGCTTTCTAAGTGCACGCGTTGCAACCTAATTTTAATAAAACCGCACACTATTGGAAACGTAGGATCCGGATATAAAGGGAATCTGGTCAGCAACTGTAAGCCTCAAACTGAGAGGTCTATCAGTGGGCGTATTCGTACGGCCATGTGATTAATATTTACTGTCCTTGTCCGGAGAACAAGGGTGCTTAATTTGCACTTATCATTTCAAATTCGATTAACCCGAATCGAGCAATAAAGATGGAACTGATGGGACGATAGCGTGGGTAAGAATTAGACATTCTTTGTTCTTTTGAGTAGAGGCGGACAGAAGCCGTTCGGAGTCGGATACTAAGAGCCTGACGGGGCATCCCACATTTCCACTGGCCTCATCGTTTAAGCTTGGATGGACTGCAGGATGGAAAGCAGAAAGAAGCGCACAGGCAGATGTAAAATGGCCATTATCTACGGTAAGGGAGCGAACCTGAAGCGATTTATAGCCAAAAGGTAGGGGGTCCGGAGAACCAGGGTAAGCGCAATATTCTGGGCCCTCCCCTTCTACGTCCCAATTCATACTTGACATTAAGTTATAATTGGTGTAGTTTAAGCCTTCTGTGATGAGTCGTCACTTTTCGACTCCAGTACCACTGCCTTTTACCGTTTACGGGCTGATAGTTAACACTTCACGACTACGCCTACTTAGCATCTCGTAAAGGGTGGCTGACAGTAGCAAAGGAGACTCACGAAGGGCTTTCCATCGTTACTGCAGGTGCCTCCTCTGACTCCAGAGCTCGTGTAAAGAGCATACGAGACCAGGCACCAGGTTCCCGGCCAATGCGCATGGACGACGGGCTGACTGTATTCATGAAGCGGTGAAGGCGTGCATTCAGCCGGTGGTGATCTCTCAAGAGGTCCTGTTGGGAACGTAGCGCAGACACGAAGACCTCGTCATACTGAGAGTCCGAGGCTATTGAGTGGAGGATGCGTTCCGCCACACCTTTACAGAGAGGGCAGATGGGGTTCACCTGCACCCAGGTGGTTATGCATTGAAAGCAATACGTATGCATGCAGGGCAGGAGGATGGAGCGATTCACCTGCTGGCTGAGGCAAATAACGCAGTCTTCCACGGTGGAACATGCGACGGGAAAGGGTTGTTGTTTGCTCCCGCGCCTGCTTGAAAGAGGCGACCTATCACGTTCTAAGTCTATAGGGATAATTTCGGAAGAACCGGGATTGCCGCGGCTGGTACCAGCAAACGTAAGAGCGCTCGCGGAACGTGGCGTGGAGAGATCAAGAGGCGCAGAGGCAGACGCATATGAGTCGGCTCGTGGTGACGTGCGTGGGTTGCGCTGACAGGTACAGCAAGTGGGCGGACTCCGATTGCCGCTGTCATCGTAGTCTCGGTTAGGGTGAGAGTGTTCATCGTCTGTTGATGCAGCCACTGGCAGTTGGGGCTGATTTCGCCCTGCGGTGAGTGAGAGGCGGCATCTTCGCGGGGCACGCTCCCTAGACATCACAGTTACGATGCCCTGACTAGTCTCCGCATCTGGCGAGACGATTAGGTGGAAGAGGCTGGTGGGTCTGGAAGCAGAAGGTCTCGGTTGGTGACGAGAGGACCAAGCGACGGCATCGTTGGAAAGGTCACTGCCGCCGTCATCACGTCCGATGTCAAGACACACAGAGTAGGTGGATTGACTATCGGGATTTGCTGTTGTTGGACTGTTTTCCGGGGGTGCTGGGATTACTGATGTCACTCGACTGCGACGGCGTGTCACAGGCGCCCGGTGAGTGGACGTGGAAGAGGCGGACGAGGAACAATGGGGGGAGGACCGCAGACACCGAACCTTCCGGTGGGGACTAGGCCAACCGCGGAAACTGACGGTCGCGTCGGACGAGAAAGTGGCACAAGACAAGGAGGAAGAACTAGACGAGGACGAGGAAGATGTGGAGGAAGAGAGCGAAGAAGGGGAGTGTGGAGAGGGAGGACTAAAGAGGGCTACAGAAGGCACTATACTACTTAACTGGGCGGCCGACTGTGGGGACGGAGAGTCAGGAGTACTCATGACTAGATCCGTTCGGCGCCGACGGCGGTGACACCGACTAGAGTTAAGACAACGAGGGAGAGGAATCGGCCTGGTTAAGTGGGTCTGTGAGCGATAAACGCCGGCTGGGTGGAGCGCAGTGCAACTGCAGAGAGGCGAGAGCGGACGGGGAACAATTGGCGCCGGACGTCTGCGTCGGAACATTCAAACGCACACGGGCGCCTGAGAGAGAACGGAAGGCAAAGAGAAAAATAGACAAAATAGTTAGAATTATGCTTCAAGCACATCAGTAACAGTGCCGCTAGGCAAATATGCAAGCAACGATGAAATGTGCATCCGAGAAAATATCAGTCTTCACTAGACTCCAGCCAAGGGCGGAGAAAGAAACTATCCCCCTCCAAAAACCGTAACCGTATCTAAAACTCATGAGTAGATCTTTTAAAGATGGTAACATGACTGCCCGAAATAAAAAAGTGGTCAGGGTGAAACTAGTGAATGCCGTTGTCTTAGGCGTGCAAATAACCGAATGGCTGCATTGCTGTTTTTGAAAAACCTCAGTCTACCACTACAATATTTCCGCACGCGTAGAAGTGGCTTGCGTATAAGATAAAACGAGACATATGACGAATAGACCTCGAATAAATTGTGCAGTAAGCATAGTGGTCGAAGGACAACTGGGTAGTGTTAAAATAAAAGACCAAACTTTGGTGATGCCGTTAACTATACTTTCATCAAATGGAAGGCTTTATAGTGTCGACTGCAATAGTCTTTAGAAATTAACACAACTTGGCATAACTTCATACGTATTGTAAAGCTGTTCTTCGATAGAGAGGCTTTCCAGGGATCTGCGGGAACCTCGATATAGGAAAACTCACTAGCATATTTTGTATATTTGTTTTCAACAAGCGCGAATTATATGCACAAGACGTTATGATGAATTTAGGTTCATATGGTCGGTTTGACGGGAATTTCATTTAACGAAACTTGGCTAATTGAAGACAATGAACATCTCGCATAGAGAAAAACTACTTAAGGCCTCTAAGGCATGCGCTTCTAAGCGCCTGGGTCTTTCCAGTCCGTTTAAGAAACAGGCCAGTTGTTAGCAACATACTGCATTTATACTGTTTAGATACCTATTCGAAGAGAAGTAGCAAACCGTTTTGAAGAATCGAAACTGGACGGCGTGCAAAACAGTAGGGAACAGTAAAAAGACTTCATAAATTACTAAGACGTCAAAAGCAGGTTCTTTAAGAGACCTACTTTTCAAACGACTTTTGTTAATTACTTCGAGAAAAAGTTTCACTTACAAAGCATTGAAACGGATTATGTGACATACACGACTTAAATAGACTTCTAGAATAGGATCGGCGCACGTGGCTCGGAAGATTCTCGATCGAAAACGAGCATGCAATGGCACATGAATTAAACTGGCATTATGCCCCGTAGGAGAGTTGGCAAAGACAAGAGACTAGCATGGCCATTTCGGGCCTACATGCTGGCATCAGCGGCCCTCACAAAAGGTCACGCGAAAGATGTTCTGGACCGATAGGGGCACTGATTAGGGCACGGCTCGCGTTAACCAGGCTGAGTAGAGTCCGCGCATCCCATAAAAAGCGTCATACGTGAAGACGCAAAGCTGAACGTCTAGACGCAGGCTCACGCCACGCCAGCCACCTGTGCCCTATCTAAGCATCAGGTGTCTGGCCGGATCGGACTATTGCATGGGAAAGAAGAGGCTGAGGTCGACACTGGGGTCTGCATTCCCACAGCACTTCAGCGCAAATCCTCACTATAAACAATCCGGTGCGATTTTAAACTATCACGATGCGCTAAAAGTCGTGGCTTGGAAGGCTGCCAACTGACGGTATAATTCGATACTGTCAGAACGGAGAGTCAGGCTCAATGCTCCTCCTTAATGCGGCTTCTATAGTGCTTACATCCAGTTGGGATCTAGTCCACCCCTTGTTTCTGTGACAATCTGGTCCACGGTGTGCGGACTGGGCTTGTATGGCACGGGTAGACGGACTGTTTAACTTTGTCAGACACTGCGACCGAGACAGCACCCGTTCGTCTGGACCCTGTCTTGCCACCAAAACCAGATGCATGAAGGAGGAGAGTGCAGTAGATACCACACCTGTTGGCGATCACCATAAACTAACTCATGCGCCATTCACCGTCCTGGGCCCGCTATGCTGCAGAGCGCACGGTGGACAACATCGTTCGCAGCGATCGAACTAGCGGCAGTTGTCAACCAGTGGCAGCGTGATCGCCTGCAGAGGCTTCTAACAGAGTTTCGAGGCAAAACGAAAAGGGACTGTTCAGTCGCCCAATCAGATCAGTAGAGTCATCTGCACACAAACTCGACTGCAGCCAACGAGCTGGCGAACCCGTGCAAATAATAATAGGGCGTTCGACTTAATGCATGACGGCCATGAAGCTCGAGTTTGAAACCCAGGTTATCCAAGCCCAGGACTGGGCAAGGCCGGTTGACGGCAGTTGGTAAGCCAAACGTAGTCAGTCCAGTTGCCATAACTGTCAATCTTTCCCTCTACTTGCATTGCTTGTCACGGTGTGATCGCAAGCCAGGCCTCAGGCAAGGCCGAACGGACATGTCCTGTCATGTAATTAGGTCAATTCCATATAATGCACATTCATATTTGGCTATGGCGCAGCTCCACCTGAGACATATTTCTACTTAGAGCTCATTAAACGAGCTCAGTCAATGTTTCACGGGTTGGACGCAGATGGTGGGCACAGTCAAAAAAGACGGGAAGGGGGAAGTAAATCAGAGCTACTGAAAGGAAGCAAGTGGATGGTCATATAGAAAAAAAACAATTTAAGGGGTGAGGCAGTTAATTCCCAGCAGCAATCAACAAACAACCGTACATGCATCCTCGCACAGAGCGCTTAAAAAGAAAGAAAGTGGAACATTTATTTGCTGATAAGGGCGACCGAGAGCAGAGAGCTCAAAAATATGTACAATAACCGGTGGGTGAATGAGACCGAGGTTGAGAAACGAAGACGGTAGGAAAGGACAAAAGAATGTGTAATATCAGGACTAGTAGACAATTTTTAGGTGCAAGCACTGTTCGCGTACTACATCCGACTCATACAGGCGAATGAAATAGCCGCGGACAGAAGGTATGGAGTCACAGAAAGGAGTGGGGGACACAGAGATAAGAGGGGCGCTTAAAAAGGCAGAAAATCAACAGCAGGACCATTACAGTAGCAGGTTAGAGAACTTTCCCTGGGTCGTGTCCGTGAGAGCGTCAATTAATCATTGTTCTTGTTGCTGCCATTAGTAGCCCTCAGCCCAAGGATTTTCCTCCAGGAACTTGGATACAACCTCCTTCATCGCAAGATTGGGGATGAGTTGATCGTAGGTCAAAGGCTGGCGAGTTATCGGATCGAAATGGCCCACCTGCTGGAGGTGGGCACGGATAGAACGCCGGTCGTAGGTGATACCGCTGGGTGTGATGACGGGGTCGAGCATCAACTCAAAGCTGATTTGGCCGCATAGGTAGTCGGGAACCTCGCGTTTTTTGCGACGTTCGTCCAGCTAAAAAATATGTTGGAGAAGGCATGACTGTCTAGAAAGCTGGTAATCCAAACTGAATTGGAGTGCAGTTTGCGGTAGTGCAAACAATGGAAACCCAATGCAATAGACAGAATAGTACCTTCATTTCCCAGAGTAAATTGTAGGTGAGGTCGACGAATGACTCGCGGGCGAATAGTCAGAAAACGAACACGAAACTAATGCCCTACCGACCTTGCTCACTGCTATTTGAGGCAGCGTCGGCAAGTTGAGACACCCGATTCTTCTATTCCTATAAACAGGTGTTTTTTAGAGCGTCAGTGATTCGTTACCAATAAGCTATGATTGAACGTCCAGTCTGTCAAAGTGAACATGGCAAATTCAAGCATGCTCTACGTTGGCAAAGAACGAAAAGCACTAAATTTGCGGAGAAATCGCTGGTACTGCCGAGGGCTCAATTTTAAGGGAAACCTAAAAACCACTGGGACAGCGCCTGTTAGCAACAGCAGAGGCGGCCACCATCAGGTTGCGAAAACCAACCTTGTGAGCACAGAAGAACCACGTTCAGGTTCCGCGCCTACAGTGGTCGAAGGTCGACTAACACTACAACTCTCCCGCCCCCTTCCGCTCCTACCACGCCCGACAGTGACTACTATTACCACTCTCCCCCCCTTCCCCACACCCAGCCTGTGTTTCAAGGCGAACTTTAGTCGATTTATCTTGACGATATTTATCTTATCGATTTATCTTATCACTGACGTGATATGAATGTACTGGCCCGACGAGAATTTATCGAAAGCTACGTATGCTCGCCACCTCGTCTTCTGGTTACTGCTATGGGAATTTTCGCAACTCTCGAATCCTAAAAAGTACGCCGATCGTTAAATTGAACATTGCTAGCCTTTGCGGTACGGATAAATCGAAGATGTCGAACATTGATCGGTCGCTGGCCATAGATGATCATTTAGTCTTAGTAATACTTCACTACTGCCGGGTAGGACTGACTTATGTCAACCCTAAACATGGCACGAGAACAGGAACCGCCTGCAATACGGGTGGCTTTGAGCCAGCCTCCAGTGAAATTAGGATTAGGTTTAAGGTTAGGATTACGTTAAGGATTAGATTTGAGGCTAGATTTAAAGTTAATGGTCAGGTAAGTCAGGATCATGTTTATGTTTAAGGTAAAGGCTAGTGCTAACTGCAGATTTAAGGTTTAAGGAGGGGTGCGGGTCAAGATAGGAGCAACGGTTTAGTTTCATATTCAGGTTATTGTTGGAGTTGGGACACAGGAATATTTTGCCCTTTCTATAATAATGCACAGGTCCATCTTTATTACTTGGGCGGAGCGTTCCCATTTCCCCGTTGTGTTTAGACGTCCAAATAAGCCGGTCCCCGTGACTGTGTCGTCTGGTCATCGTCATACTACTGTTTAGGAGAGCTCCAGGCGGAAGCCCCAAGGCAAGATGGAACATCAAAATTCCACTCTACAATGAGGCTGTATCACTGAACACAACGACCAAGTAATTGTGGTCGATAGAGTTTGATAAAGTGACAGAGCGTTTGGCTTTAAATCAGCTAAACCATGGTTCCAACCCCTTACATTGCCCATTCTAAGGATCGAGTATCAAAGGACGATGACTAACAAGCAGTCTCTCTGGTCTTAGTCGGCGATATTTCCAAAATTATGACGTGGCATCGTTCGACTTCACGCATTGCCTACTTCGGATCCAAACGCTGCCTCTCAATAGAAAAGAAGCTTCTTTAAAGACAGACCCGGACCAACTCTATAAAACGCCATCGAGATTCCAACAAGGTGATGAGGGTCCTCCAATTGGCTGACACATCAAAAATCGCAACTTGGGAAGGCATGGCCTGTAGACGCCGGCCTATCATTGGATGCTGTGGAACGCAAGCAAACGAATTTAATCGGTTCAGTTGGAAAGACACACTGGGTGGGTATGTATAAATAGTAGAATAAAAAGTTCAAAGTGGGCAAATTCAGTCTGTCAAAAGTCGACTAACGTCGGTGTTTCACTGCTGAACTCCTAGTTTTTGAGCGTACGGAATACATAAACTTGTGGCTTTCAGAAAAAAACTTGTTCATAGCTGAAAAACTCACCATGGAAACATTGTGACCCTAATTATACAAGAGCTAAGGTTTTGGTTGGAAGAGAACACAAATAGGTAAATTATGATAGGCAATACCGATAGGTACTTGATTTCTGTACGTTTGGAAAGTTTCAGACAATCGGCCTTTAAAACCAACGTTGCAAGTATATTGCACAGGAGAATGTCAGGGCAAAACAGGGGACAAGCTGTATGGCGGGTAGGTAAATTTGCCTGCGGTTTTAACCTGACAGTGGAGTTTAAATTATCGGAGCTGACTATTGGATTATGTTTAGCATCGCCGAGAGGAGAGATGGATTTCGAAATGCGGGAATCATCTAGGATCTGTTGTCGGTAAGTTAGTTTGGGAGGAGAGCCACAAGGACAGCTCACTGATCCATTTGTACAATATGCTGAAGTAAAGCTGACAACGAGGGATGCGCATGAGTAAGAAAACAAACCTGGGTGAACATCTCGTCCACCTCACGTATTCGCAGCGCGGCTTCCGCGTCGATCTGAGAGCAGGCAGCTGCGACGTCTAAGTTGTCCTGATGGATAATTGAGACACTGGCGTCCACCTGTGTGTTCTGAGCCACCGATTCGCTCGCGGGAGCAGTTCGTGACACCTGCGCATCCTCGTCGGTTTTGGTGTCGCCAGGTGCCGTCACGTCATCTCCCGTCGTCTCTCCTCCCTCTGCCTCCTTCGCTTTTTTAAGAGTCTCATCGTTGCTAAACTTTCTGCCGTAACTACAACCACCACAATCAGTTGCGTTGGGTTTGTTCAGCAGTCTATTCCGTCGTTTTTCAGCATCTTCTAGTATCAATCTGGTTAGGTAAGTCTAAAAAGGAGGTAGAGAATGAATGAGTGCTCATGTCTACAGGTCAATTCAATTTGCAACTGACTGTTTCAAACACTGAAGTGACAATAAAACCCTTCTAGGGAAGGCTGTTTTCGTCTATGCAAGAAATTAAACCGGCATATCACAGAGGATGAGGCAATTGCTTAAAATCGAAAAACACTCAAGCAGACCAATGGCAAAACTGTCACGAATATAAGGTACACCGCCCACTGCTCGATTCGCCTGGTGTGCCTGAGTAGGGGGACAATGAACTGCGAGTTGTTGACCTGAATTGAGTAGATGGCCTGATTTTAGCAGGCAGAATTTCCCAGTTCGGATAACCCACTTTAAGGCGTTGAGTACGAACGTCTATAAAGCCGGTCAGCAACACTACTCGCCAAATGTGTCGTGTTTGCCTATTGACTTGGATGGATCAGTTATCTGATGCTTTTACCTGAGGCTATCCGCGTAAAGCTGACGCTGGATGGTGGTGTCGAGGTGGTCAACGGAAGAGATAAGTGGATAAGGTATTCGCTGTAAAGAAGGCAAATACAGAGAGCAATTCTGAAGGTGCTACAGATGACAGTTTGATCGTCATGACCGATGATGTCCACCGTGCGCTCTACAGCAGGGTGAGAGCAGGCAAGGTGACTTGGGTGTGATCTTTTTTGTAATGAGAGTAGACTTGCGCAACATCTACCATACTCCTCCCCCTGGGCCCGATGTCAAAAGATCAAGGGGCCCGGGGGCGGGTGAGCGCGCAGTTGGCTGGCGCGGCCGGACCCGCACTTAGGTTGTGGAGTTACATATAGGCGGTACGTATTAACTGTTCACGATTATAAATTGCTTACCTAATGAGCGGACGTAAAAGCGGGGCTTAGGTAGGCCTCTAGGCCCGTACGCCGTGCTTCATGTGCCTGGCGTCGCGTAAATCTTCCGTCAACTGATAGTAAAGGAAGGTGGTATGGGGCCAACTTCCAGTAGTCTCCAACTTAGCACCTGGCTACCCAATGGATGCACGGGTGGCGGATAGTGGAAAAGCCCTCAGCGAAAGTTACAACCGCAAATAGGTAAATGTGCCACATTGCCGCAAAGACACGGGAACCCCGGAGGTGGCATACCAACGGGCACACCGTAACAACCGCGGATAGCACTGTAACATGGTTATTATGAGTCGGTACCAAATACATACTATTTCCACCTCTATCCAGGAGGTAGGTATTGGTAAGTGAAGGCACTCGAGGAAAAACCTCGGATAAAGTGTCCGGTCAAGTGTTAGGGACCAGCTTTGGACACGCAAAGATTAGCATTCACAGTGGCAACTGAGAACAGGCTGAACGAATATCCGGCACACACGAAGTTTAATGGTAATTAAGATATCGCAGAGGAGCCAAAAACACCTTCGAAATTCAGCAAAACTCCCGCCAACAGTATCGATTTGGGTCCATATGCTGCGAAGGTGTCATCTGCCTTTTGGTCAAGATGCTGGATATCGGGGGCGGCCACAAGTGGCAAACGGTTGGACGGACCCACAGCGGCAGTGCTACCCGAGCATCAAGGGATGGGGTATACAAGATCGAGATGACCAATTACATGACGACCCATTTTTACCAAAACGATGATCTTGCAAACGCTACACCTAAAAACAAGCCATAGATGCATGGTCAAATGCACACATAACAGATGCAGACAGCGAGGAACTGCGGGCCCACCTCCACCTACAACAAACATTACCGCACCCAACATCACACAACGTAAGCACGCAATTGGCACCTCTCACGTAAGTGGGATGTGTGCTTCTCCGCTCTTTCTCTCTCTCTCTCTCTCCCTCTCTCCCTCTCTCTCTCTCCATGTGGCTACTCTGCTGCATGTTTAATCCAAGACCGGGAGCTATCACGATGCACTAAGCGCCGTGGCTTGGAGGGTTGTCAACCGACGATGGAACTCGGACCTTGCAGTCAGCCCAGTGAGCGTTTGCGAGAAGTGGCCGACTGGTGGACTGAGTCAGGCTGCAATGGCTCCTTCTTAATGTGGCATCTATGGCACTCCCATTCCGTGGGATCCGAGCCGTCCTCCCTCTCCTCTTGTTGTGTAAAACCTATGTTAGTGTACGATGTGGACCAGGGACGTTGTGGTACGCCTAGGTGCGGGTTTACGTCACGCCAGTCAATTATGTCCTTTCCAGTCTCCGGCCTTCTTGACAGCGGATCCAGGTGAGGGAGGAAGGAGTGCGGTAGGTTCAGTGTAAGTTTACTATCACTTTAAAATAATTCACGTGCCAGTCACCGTCCCTGCACCTACTCTGCTGTGGATCACTTAGTGGGCATCGTCGTGAACGACGGTCAAACTGTCATGAATTATCTGTGATGTCATCATCCACTGCAACTTTCCGGAACATTCAAAGTCTGGTAGTTAAAGTACATATGGGCATTTCAGGACGCGGAAGGATGTTATAAGGAAATGATGCTTCGTAAGTATGGCTGTCGGTCAAGATTCAAAACTCATGTCTTACAAAACTCAAAATGAAACCCAGCTCGAAAATCTGTATAACTGACGGTAACTGGCGAGCATGCAATGGTTTTCTCAGACGGGAGAATCTAGCGTACGGCACGGATGGTTGCAACAAAGAAAGCGTACAACCAGTGAAATGGGTCAAAAATAGCTACCCTACCTGAAGTTCGATTTCTTGTTGACGTCTCTTTTCATTTAGCTGCTCAAAGCGTTTCCACTTGGCGACGCGAATCACAGAGGTTATATCGTCTCCAAAGTTGCGATGACTTTCTAGAGCGAGGTTGTGCGCCGTTGTGAGTTTTGCAATTGCTTCATCGTATTTTCCCAGAGCCAGATGGCATTGACCAGCAAAGAAAAATGCCTTCAGGTTGCTCGGGTCCAGCTCCAGGGCCCGTCTGTACAGAGGACGGAAAAGAAGCAAACTGCTTGGAAGGCACAGATTCTAGTACGAAAAGGAGACAGGAGTAAAAAGGCGGGAATTTTAAAATAGTTCCGTCGATAGGATATGTTGTTTAACAGTCGAGGATTTTTTAAGGTGCCTATTTTCGAACCCCATGTCGTCTTCCTCCTAGGCAGGACCAGGCTGGGGTGAACGGGACTTGTTCTACAGGCAACCTTCGTTTTCATAATGCATTGTATCGTTGACGGGTCGTATCGAGACTTGATTGTCGAAATCCCGAGGCGAACGAGAATCGTTACAGTCCCAGCTGTAAATCACACAGACAGGCACAGCTTAACCGGTCGAGGTACAAATACAGTCGTTTTCCTGACCGATTATTCATAGATATGGGGGCAGAGTACAGTTCAGTGTGGTTACTGCCCAAGGTGCTCGCTTATGTACAACTTTCCCTATGCGTTCACTTGAAAAACCAACTCGTGTCTGCGTACTTATGATTACAAAAGTCAAACTCGCAGGTTTGGTTTGAAACCACGGCTTGATGGAAACTTTTTCAAATGCAATGCTTAGAGTTCACTTACAAAATTACAAAGCCTGCTGTACGACCAGCGGTTGCGGGATTTCCCGCCTAAAGCTGCCAGCTATCTAAGGCGTCAGGCGAGGCTAACACCAGAGAACAGAACACGAAACCTAGCGCCAGTCATAAAAATTAGAACTATATAAATAAAGCCCTCCGAAAAGGCTTGTAGGCTCGGATAAATAAACGGTGTTGGCTAGAAAATAAGGACTGCATACTGCTTATCAGGGAGATTCCAACAGAAAGGCGTCCGAGTTTTCTCAATTAAATGCTGGAACGTATAATGTCCCTTCACCGAAGTTTTCCACAAACAACAGAAAATGATGAATCTACGTTTTAAGCAATACCTGCTTGTAATTTAGTCGATATGAAGTCCAGTCCTATAGCTAAAGGTTTTAGAAAATTTATTGGCATTTTTGAACCTTGAAACGTTTCCTAGACGGATAGTAAAGGAGGATCCATCTTACATTTTAACACAACCATTCAGGGGAATCGAATTCCATGTCCACTTAGGTTTTCGGTATGAAACTATAACTCGCTGCATAAATTAATTCCTTGAAAACGCCCGAGCTTAAGGAAAAGTTACTAGCTTTACGAAAGAACCCGCGCACGAATCGGAAGAGTAATATTTTGCACGTACTTAATTTGATTAAGCGGTTATATATAAGGAATCGAGTTTTTGACCGACTTCCCATTGCGAAGAACCTGGTGGTTCGGGTCGGCGACAGAAACATCAATGTTTCACGATTGATATGTAAGTCAGAACTGTTCATACCTGCTGAAGCAGCTATTAAAAGTGGGTCTGGTAGTCATCTGGTGAATTTTACCTACTGCTTGAGAGAATCTGCATGGGCAGTTAACTCATTGGGTAGAATTCGTGGATTTTACAGTGGTTTGTGTAGACAATTCCAACTTAACAGTGAAAAGCTTAAAGCCCTGCATTGATGACTCATGCAGAAGTGTTTGGCTGCACTGAAGGATAGCCATTTATGTTAAAGATAAAAACCCCACCGAGACCACCAAGTTTTTCACGAATGGGAAAGTAACTAAGACTATTTACGTCTGACAAAAAGCACATAAATATCCTTTTACAAAAAGTAGCAAGCCGCTGTTGGATAAAGGCCTTGTGCTTTCGGAGAAATTTATATATGATCGCATAACTCTTGTTTGTCTCGATATATTTTGGAACTCCTGAATATAAATCAGTTCTGTGATAAAAATCCAATCGGATTATTGATTAGACATTGTCAGAAATAAGATGTAGAATAGCAATCAGGACGAGTGAGAATGGACTACTGCAGAAGTCTAAGTTATAAACTTTAGCCATCCTCTACACCACCCAATAATGCGTAAGCGTGATTCGCAAAAGAAGGGCAAAAAGGGTCGACGGTTACCTGCAATCGGCAAATGCCTTATCGTACTGCTTTAACTGAACATAACACAATGCACGATTAGAGTAGTACGTCGAGACTGAGCCGTTCTTCTTTATAGCATGACTGTAGCACTCGACTGCACGCCGACAGTCAGAGGCGGCAAAAAATTTGTTGCCATAATCCTTCAGTTCTGAATGCGAGAGACGTGTAAGATCCAACTAAAAATAAGCCCAATTAACTCAAAATATGTGGGTCAGATGCAGCAGAAAAAGTACAAAAATCAAGTCAACATTGTCAAGGCAATTAAGAGGTTGGTCAGAAAATAATGTCCATCATAAGCGCATTGAAAGGACTTAGTATTCTCAACTCAGTCTCAGCCTACTTTAGGACACATGTGAAGTCTCATCTAGTCAAGTAATGGTTAGGAAAGCAGCATAAACGCTTGTGTTCTTGTAGAAAAAGGGATTATTCATATTTACCCGACTGTGAAAAACTCGGAGCCCCGGTGGGATTCGAACCCAAGACAGCAAGAGGAAGGTCTTAATACAGCCAATACTCTGGCCACCTCAGCCATGAGGCCCCACCGGAAGACGTGGGCTGAATCACATTTGAGTCAATTTACCCGCCAAGTCTACCGCAACGTCTTGAATCCACCAATTCTGATACAGGAGGCTAACTGCCCAAGCAGAATTTCCGAAGTAATCAACCGAGACGCCGAGTTAGGTCAATATGAATTATTCAAAATCTGCCAAAACACCTATGATTTACTTGCGCCAGGTAGTCACCTGGTGGATTCTAAGTGGTTTGCTTAGGAAATCCTGCTTTGGCAGTCAGCTTGCTGCATCAGATTTGGTGGATTCCAGACGCTGCAGTAGGCTGGGCGAGTAACTTGACCCAAATGTGATTAAATTCCCGTCTTCCAGTGGGGCCTCGTAGCTTAGGTGGCTAGAGCGTTGGATGTACTAAAGCCTACCCCGTGCTGTCATGGGTTCGAATCCCACCGAGGCGCTAAGTTTTTCACAGTTGGGTAGATATAAATTATTCAGTCTGCCAAACATGTATGAAAAAAGGATTAATTTCTTACGAAGGCCATTAGTTCATTACGCGTAAAGGTTATGTGAGTGCATAGTAAACGCTTCTCGGTATCGCCTAAATCAGCCTGCCAAGCATCGTCCACGGTAGGTGCTTCCGAGTCCAAATGGGTTAGCGCTGGGGAGCCAAACTTAAAAAGGACTGTCAGACAGTGCAGACTATTTGAACAAGAACCGGCTACACGCTGTGATACGCTAATCGAAAACAGGCCCGATCATCAACTGCGCATGACTACAACTCCAGGAGTTCGACTAAGCCGAGCTCCTAGAGCATGCTTAGAGCGAGAAGAGTAAGGTCTACGACAGGCAAATTCTCTCGATTATAGCTCAACCCATATACTTGGTACAGCTGTCATCATGCCCGATCTAGCCGACCTCGATGATATTGTGAATTGTACCTCTCCACGCGCGACGATCTGAAGCAGCGGATCCCGACAGCTCGATTATTCCCTCCTCCAGTGACGGAAACCGAACAACGAGGGTTTAAGAACCTCTTCCATGTCCTGACGAACTTTGTTGAGCCAGATATTCAGCTGATCTTCTTTTCGAGCCTCTTGGTGGGCAGTGGCTTCGGATCGATGGCAGAATCAATGAGCGCGCCAGAATCGTCTCGGTCGACTTTTTTGGATGGTGAGCTCCGACTGTTTCGTCCGAGACGACGGCGGCACACATTACTTACACACTTATCCGTAGGCAGAGATGGTCGAACGGCGAAAAGTAGATTATTGAATGGTGCCAGGGCTACTGTACTCGCCCCATTCCCCGTCAAAAGTGCTGCCATGCAACCCATCCTCCTATTAGTCAATCCCAGTGATCATGCCCTAGGGCATGACCTGTGCATGCGATTCCTCACGGCCTGCAAGGTAGCGTGACTTGGGAACAAACCTTATGGACAACACTCAATTGAACTTGTAGTCAGCAAAATGGCTCACTGGCTGGCTGACATCTGATCTGCACTCTCAGCTTTGTTGATTTGCATTCTGACTTGAAAGAGCCACCGACTCAGTGAAACAGAATGGTTTCCTCAATGGGCGACACCTATTTGCGAAACATGCCCAAGCAAACAAGGAAGCTGAAAAGGGTCGTCAGTAGTGAATGCTCGGTAAAAGCCATAACTAAACAAACCCTACTTGGAACTTAGTATACAGTTTTCATTTTGGCCGAGATGATTACTTTGCACCATATCGACAATTGCTCGTCTATATTAACACACAAAGTAAATGTAAACGGGCTAGTGACAGAAGGGTTATCTTCTTCGTAGCAATAGATGCCTTGGCCGAAATATACAACACCCAATCCGTTTTCTATAGTACACATTTACTCGACATAGCAATACTGCATACAGTTCAGGTGGCAGTTCGACCGTCGATTTCCACGACGTCCACAGTGTGCGCCACGGCAGGGTGAGCGCAGCGACCATAGGTTGCTCGTGAATTAGTCTAGGGATAGTAGACTTACGCCGCATCTACCGCACTACCCTCTTTATCCACATAGACCCGGTGCCAGTACAAAGTCAAGAAGACCGGACGCAGGATCAGGCGAATGCCTTCTTAAGTGAAAGCACTTAAGTGAAGGTGGATGCGGCGCTGAGGAAGACAGAAAAGTCGCAAACGACAGCAGAGTGCATATAACAGGAATGAATGTCAATAAAAACAACACTGGGATAGGAGGCACTCACAACCTTATTTTTCTCCATATCGTGGCGAATCCCGCTGCAAATGTGAGACGGAGATACGTACGGGTTTTATACCCTTTTTGCCACTATCGCCAAAATTTCAGTCTAGTAAAACTAAACGAACGATTTTACAATCGACCTACCCACTTACAAATCACTCGTGACCTTTTCCAATTAAATTTAACTTGGGTCCCAATTATCACAGACTTCTTCAATATTGACAGTGAATTGCCGCGAATTTCGAGTTTTGCAGGGGAAGGTTTCGGCCTCCTTTCAGCAGAGGCGGAATTCATCAAAAGTGTTAGCGGTGAGAACGCAGTGAAGAGAAATATGAAACCCTAGAACTTTTGACATGAAAATGTCATTGGCAGATAACGACGAGGCTAACCAGGCCAAAACCATGAGGGGGAGGTGCCTCATTCACTACTCGGCAAACCTATGGGTATTATGAGACAGTTAGTGTGTCCGATTACGTCGATCGACTGAATGCCCGCAACGGCTACGGCATCAAGGGAACGGAGTGTGGGAGTGTCCAGTTGTGGGTCCAAGTGACGGTCGTGGTAGGTTGCTCGTTTTCTTGCAGATGCCGACTACGCCTAGCGTCCATTAATTGGCACCCAACTCTCACTAGTGGCTCCCCGAAGTTAGGATCTGCCTAGCGGCTACCCGCGGTAACCGCCTCGACCGGCGGACTAAACCAGGCGAGGGTACCCATGTGTGCATCTCCGCATACGGTAACTAGACTCCGATAGTCGGATGGATCGCCGCCTCGTATCTTCGAAATGTGACTTAATCAGCAAGGCCGCCGTAGACCATAAGATAATTGAAACTGTGGCAGCTCGCGTCTCTTTGCTCCGCCTTTGTCGCATTACCTTCCTGTCCGCCTCACACTCCGCGTCGTTACGCTGCTGGGGCGCACGAGGCTTGTCACTAGTCTCTGGAGTGCTCGAGGCCAATCAACGCTGTTTCCCCTCTGATTGACTGGCGAACGCTGAGACAACGAGAGGCATGCACACGCTGGGTCTGAGTACCTCGAAGACGGACACAGACAACCCAACTTGCTTGGTAGCGCGCTCGCGTCGATTGCCTACAGAGTCTTTGTTTACTCACTTCCACAGCACTAAAGGTTGTACAACTCAATCTGTCTTGTCTGGGATCTGATTAGGGAACCTCAGTCTTGTCGACAATATCAATTTTCGACGAGCCCCTGGTAAGCGAACGTCGCTCTGCCGTCTTTTCTCTGTTTGTCCTTGCTTGCCTTCTGTTTATCTTTTTGTGTTCGTCCTTGTTGTAAGCTAAATTTTCATCCGTCGAATTTCCTTTATTTTCCTTTGCTTCTGCTGGTTCTTGCTTGCCTGCCCTTCGTCTGCTTGGTTGTGTCTTTGTTTGTGTTTGCCCTCACTGTAAGTTTGATGTCGTTCTGTTGAATTTGTCTGCTCACGTTTGTATTTCGGCAACCAGTTCTCTTAGAGAGGGACAGGAAAGCTCCGCAAGGATCTCCTGATGAGCCGCCGCCAGGCTAAACGGGGAGGCAATTTCGCCACCCTCTACAGAATATACACTCTACCCCTAATAACTTGCCCTGACGCTGAAAGCTACGAATTCAACGAGGACCTGCACGCCCTTCTGGCGTCTGTGCCGAAGGCGGACAAGTTGACTGTCCTTGACAACCTCAACGCTCGCGTCGGCGCAAACCATACTGCCTGGAGAGGAGTGCTGGGTTTCCATGGTCTTCACGGCTCCAATGACAAAGGCTTACTCCTCCTGCAAACCTGCACCCAACACCGCCCCCATTCTAACCAACATCTACCTCCGTCTCTCAATTCGAGATAAGGCCACATGGATACACCCTCAGTCGCGACACTGACACCTGTGCGACTATGTTCTCGTCCGGAGGCGAGACCCGCGGGGCGTGCTGGTGACAAAGGCGACTGCGGTTGCTGACGGGCGGGCCCACTATCGCATGGTCATCTCGAAGGTGCAGATTCGTCTACAGCCTCTCATGGGACTTCAAAGTAAACGACAGCCATGTATGCTGCGTATTGTTTTGCTGTTTTTGCCTGCTTACGATCCCCATCGCATCAATGAACTAGCTCAACGGCCAGTCAACATTCCAGTCGCTTTTACCGCAGCTGACAAAAACGCCTCCGTGGAGAACCGATGGTGTCAACTGCGGGTCGCAGTCCAGTCGACAGCCCTGACAGTCCCCGGTCGCGCACGCCGCTAACACCAGGACTGGTTCGAAGAAAACGATGTCGGCATCAGAAACTTACTTAGTGACCAGAACGGAATGCACATATCCTATGTCAACCGCCTACATCCGGACCGTATGTTCCGTGGGCGGCCAGTCACTTGACGACGTAGACCACCTCCCTCAGAAACAGTCTTTTCCCTGAACTGTTTGTCTTAATTTCCAGTTCCATCCTAAATAAGATGTCTTTGCATCAGATTCTGGTGCTCATCCAACGCCAAGATATTCTCTTAGTTATTGAGACATTGGCATTAGCTTCCGTAGCCGATTGCGAACTCTCTCTTCGAGGCAATACTTACATTCGAAATGATCGTCAAGACAGCCGTGGTCAGGGCAGCTGCATATACGTTAAGCAAACACTTAAGTTTTTGTCGCTGGACCTCCCGCACATTTCCGCGGTAGATGGCAACTGTTGACCTCAATTTGCTCTAAAAATCAGCTCTCTTTACTCGTTGGCTGTGTCTATCACCCTCCTAACGCCAATGAGAATTTCGATCGTTTACTCTCACAGGCATTTCATGCTGCGGCTGACTTAAGCTTTAAGTATCAATTGGTTGCGAATGACTTTGATCTTCCCGAAGTCCGTTGATCTCCGCCTTCCTGCCCCAGAATTTTCGAAGAATATTTTGAGGCTGTTGATGTTGGCGTATGGAGACAGTTTGTCGAGGTTCCCACCCGAGGATCAAGCACTCTTGACATAATTTCCTACAGAGGTTTCGTGCCTTTGCCAGCGGCATCCATAGGCACACCCGGGGGCTCAGACCATGACATGGTTGTTTCAATGTTAGAACTCGAGGCTGACAAAAAAGGTCCCCAAAGTATAGCTTCTCCTTCGATTTCCGACCGAATTTGTAACTCACGTTAAGTCCTACGATTGGACTGATTTCCTCCTTAGCTGAATGTAAATGTTTGCACTGCAAAACTGTACGAAATTTTGGATCCGCTTATTTCTCGTTTTGCCCCCCGTAAGAAAATTATTAATGTTGGGGATGAGGTTTTCCTACCCTTACCCTTTCGTCCCAGATTGCGCAGACTTTATCGGCGATTCCATCTTCAAAACGACGTTTCTGTCCTGCCCTTGATTTGTGATATTTTTCAGCGGGCTAAGAGATTGTCTGAAGAAAAACAGCTATCCGAACAGGTCCAGTTTACCGAAAACCATTCGTTAAATGTCTCGAAACTTTTCTCTAGAAAAATACGAACTCACCGAAAGACGCAGCATCCCATCCTCCAAGACACTCTCGGAAATCCCATAGTTGATGCCCAGTTAACCGTGGATAGCTTCAATGATTTCCTGTTCATAACGTTTCTTGAAGACTCGACCACTCCGCTTCGGACCATCCAGGCAATGACTGGGGCAGTTCTAGAAACTATAATTTTCACTCTGTTGGATGTGACTGTTATGATTCGGCGTTTTCGTAAATTTTATAGTCCAGGTCCTGATGGTGTCCCAGTAAGCATTTTAAAAGCCGACGCAAATACGATTTTCCCATCCCTCCTATGCAAGATATTTAATTTCGCTCTTGAAAGTGAAACTTATCCTACCTTGTGGAAGGAATCACACATTTTGCCCATTCCTAAGCACGGCAAATCTACGTCATGTGATGACTTTAGGCCAATAAACACCCTCCCCGCATTTTCGAAGATCTTAGAGACATTGATCAAAGATAAGATGATGTGTCACTTAACAGAGAATAACATACTGAGTGTTGCTCAGCATGGATTTCTCAAAGCCTGATCTTGGGACACCTGTCAACTCTCTTCCTTTGACTATCTTCTCCAATCTAGGGACAATGGTTTTGCACTTTACACAGTATATTTCGATTTCACTAAGGTTTCTGATCGTGTTGACCATGCTCTTCTTCTCTTGAAACCGTCTTCTTTCGGAATAGGTGGCAAACTTTTAAATTTTTTGTCGTCTTACCTGGGCACTCGTACTCAACAGGTTAAGAGTTCCAATGCTATCTCCATCCCCACATGTTTGAGGAGTGAGTCATTCAGGGTAGTGTACTCGGTCCGCTTTTATTTTGCCTTTTTGTTAACGATGTGCCAGAATTATTTCAGAATGGTAAGCCCTTCATGTATGCGGATGATCTGAAAGTTGCATACAGGTATAAGCCGGCAGATCGTGGCATCGTGCTTGAGCTCATAAAGAGCAACCTACAGGCTTTCACCCAGTGGTGCCGCACATAGCGCCTTTCTCTTTCTTAGCATAACTGCTCAGTCATGGTAATTGGCGACGACCTCCATCCTCACTAAGCATTGAAGGTCACGCCATAAATGTGCCTGGGGTTATTAAGGATCCGGGTGTATCATACTCCAGGAGGCTTAATCTTTCGGAGCACTGTGCCTTGATAGTCTCCAGAGCACGCAGAACGACCGGGTTATCCTCCAAAACTTTAAAACCAGCGAAATTAGAATGCGCATTTTTAACATACACTTTCGACCTGGCCTGGAATACCGTGGTTTTTATTTAGCCTTATGCGTGCTGCCGAGCGGAAGTAAGAAGGATCCGCCCAATATTTTTCACTAAGAGGATTTTAACCCCCCGAAAACCGGAAATGTTCATACCAAGAAAGTTGCCGGCTAACAGACTTTGATCCCTTGTGGTTTCGTAGATTACAAAAAGGACTATTTTAAGACATCTTGTCCACCCCGGACGTAACAGTCACTGTGAGGCCTTTTTATTTCTTCCGCTGGCACGTACCGTTAAATATCGTCAGTTCTTCTCTGTAAATGAAATTGCTATTCGGAATAAACTACCCAGGAGTGTGACAACTCTGCAAAATTATCCTTCATTTAAGAGAACTATTACTCGATTTTTGCATTCAGAAAAGCTTTCACAAATTTTGGGTGCTGAATCCACCAATCGAATGTACCGTAACGACGGCGTGTGTGGCCTCTGATCCCTATGGCTGGTCTCACCAAGGACAATTTCCTTAGCCAACAGCGAAAGCTGTTCTTCAGTGCTTCCGCATGGTCCAGTCCAACTTCATAAAAAGCATTGGCGATTGATAACATCCGATGTAGTACTACGCCTCTATTTATTGACTGTCGTCAATTCAGGGGCTGCAGTTTTTCTTCTCCTGAACACTGTAAACTATAAAAAACCAGTATCATCTTTACTATTTTGTCAGGAGTTTTTTCACTGCTGGCCGGATTTTTGCTTAATCTTTCCCTGATAATGCCTGTAAACTGACATTAAGTGCCACTATTATTATTATTATTAACCACCCCGAGACGAAAAGAAAGTAGCCTTCTACTGCAGTCACTCCTTGTGCAACAGCGGCTGCGGGAGATGCATGACACTTGGACGGCCTTCAAGGCCGAGAAGATCCAAGGGTACGCGGACCACAAGGAATGGAAGAATAACTTCTCCGCAATCATGACTGTCTACGGTCCGCCAACCAAAGCAACTGATCTTCTTCTCAGCGCCGACGAAGTACTGTACTAAATGAGAAGAAGAAAACTCGCGGCGATGGGCCGAGCACTAAAGAGGCGTCATAAACCGCGCCTCCATCATCTCGGACGCCGCCATCCGCCGTCTGCCTCACGTGCTGACGAACGTCGATCTCGACCTCCCGTCCTCTCTACGTGAAACAATCAAGGTCGTGCAGCAGCTCTCTAACGGGAAAGCGACCGGAGCGGACGCGATCCCTGCTGAGGTCTACAAGTACGATTATCCCCAATTCGTGGATCATTTGACTGCGCTATTCCGGGAGTAGTGGCATCAAGGAGAAATCCCGCATGATTTCAAGGACGCCACAATCGTCAATCTCTAAAAGCGGAAGGGGAACTGCCAAATCTGCGACAACAATTGAGGCATTTCCCTGCTGAACATTACCGGGAATATCTTCTCTCGCATTCTTCTAAACCATCTGAATTATCATCCGGATTATGGTCTACTGCCGGAAAGCCAGTGTGGCTTCGGCCGTCATCGTGAGACCACGGGCATGACCTTCGCCGCTCGCCAACTTCAGGAAAAGTACCGGGAGATGCTGACGCACCTCTGCTCCAATTTTTTAGATCTGACGCAAGCCTTTTACAAGGTGAATCGTGACGGACTGAGGGAAATCTTGCAGAAACTCGGCTGTCTCGAACGATTCACCCAGACGGTGCGTCAGCTCCACGATTGCATGATGGCGCGCGTCACGGACAATGTGGCTGTCTCAGAGGCATTGGCAGTGACACACGGAGATAAGGAGGGTTGCGCCCTCAAGTCTACTCTTTTCAGTCTCATGCTCTCTGCCGTGATGATGAACGCCTATCTGCGACAACTTCGGCCTGGGTATCAATAGGAAAAAGAAAATACTTATGCATCAGCCGCCCCCTGACGCTGCCTACGTCGCACATTTAATCAACGTGAGCGGCGTCCAACTAAAAGCAGTAGGCACTTTCATCTACCTGGGCAGCACCCTCTCCCACATGACCAAAATCGACGATGAAGTGACCCGCCGAATTCCCAAAACCAGTCAAACTTTCGGCCGTCTGCAAAGCAAGTCTGGAAGCTCCACGGTTCCTCCTCAATACCGAACTAAAAATGAACACGGCTATGATTCTGCCGACGTTACTGTACATAAGGAGACTTAGACGATGTACAAGAAGGAAACGCGGAGTGTTAATCATTTCCACCTCAGCTGTCTTCGACGGATACTGGATTTGAGGTGGCAGGACCAGACCCCGGACACGGACGCACTGGGGCAGATGGGAATTTTCAGCACATACGCCATGCTGAGACAGCTGCAAGTATGTCGGAGCGGCCACCTCGTGCGGACGAACGAAAAGCAGCTACCCAAAAGACTCTTCTACGAAGATGACTCCGCGGGTTTCCGCCGACAAGGCGGCCAAGCCCCTCGTTACAAAGACACTCTGATGGCAGGCGCAGCGATCTACGAAATCAACTGCATCACCGCAACCAAAGCCTAACGTAAGGTTCGCAAATCCAGACTGTGATCACCTCACAACGTCAACTCGTATTCAGCCCCGCCCTGCCCATGCTGCCAACGAACGTTCCGAGCACCCATCGCCTTGTAGGGCATCTCCATACCGACTGCAGCATCCGTACTACACCAACTGCTGTCTCCTCGTTCAACCCTGCCTCACCCTCCACGCCGACTACTAGCATTGACCGAACCGCCCAACCCTGAATTTAATATCCAGACGACAGCTTTAGCAACAAGAAGATGCAATCACTGAGATAAGAATTTATGCGTCAGGCTTGTTTATTCCCTCTCAAATGGACTTCCGGAGACCACCAATGTGATGGACGCGCAGGGGATGGAGTATTTACAGAACGAAGTTGCCATACAGCAACATATGTATCTTTACTAGAAGCTCCCACATTCCTCGCTGACGGTCCTACTTTGTGCGATGCTTGCCTGCTTGCCCGCATCCGAGGCGTTAGTGACCAGAATTTCGTCGTCGGTGTTTATTTGTGGCATGATAAATACCAAAACAGAGACAGCTATAAGAGAGTAAGCAATGAGACTGAAAGACCTATTGCCACGACAGGAAATTCCTGGAGGTGTTTACCGTTTCAAGTGCCGTTGTGAGCAAAGCATTTGCATTGGAGAAACTGGGAGGCTGCATCGACAGCGGATGGCCGAACACGCAGCAGCAGTGAGGGACGACGTTAGCAGTCAGGTCGCGGCTCACTTGATGAAGTGCGACCATGTCTCCAAGTTTGGCTGAGTCGAAGTTCTCGCAAGGGATGATAATCGTGTAAACAACAAGCTGATCGATTCCTGGTTCATCGGCCCGTAGTCAATTAAGAAGCGATGTGACCTCCCGTCTTCATATTCATCCCTCTGATTTTTCCGGACGGAGTAATCTACCAGGAGGGATACGAGCGGACGGGCATCGCTTCCGGTGAGGTCATTGTCAAGTAATTGTTACGCCAACAATCGACACTGGTCATAAAATCACGGTAGCTAATGGCTCCGATACTGGCGCGCAGCCAATCACCGCACCATCGCTTTGTTTCTCTGAATGCCTTTGATGGTGAGTTCGAATGAGAATAAGAAGCGTCAGGAGAAGAAAGTCTGTTTCCATGATCGCTTCTTGTCCTTCCCCTCTCTTAATACTTTCTGGGACTCGTCTGTCTGGTTACATTTGCTGTTTAGATTTGAATATTCCGTTTCAGATGCATGATCCTTGAAAATTCTGAAACCGAATGCAAAATCACGTGGAGGATCTTTTGACTCACTTACTCGAGTTAGGAAATGACGTATCCACGGGAGGTCTAGCTTAGGTGAGATAATTATGAATTATGAATTTGGTGGTTGATTCAGGTCAGAAGTTACTTCCTGTGTGAGCTTTGTCTATTACCAATTGCTTGGACTGTTTCAGACATCTACAAATATTGCTTGCACTGGTGGGCTGAAATGCATATCAGCGCCTCACTTTTACAAACGTTCCAGGTTCTATGCAGAAGCAAGATGGACTTGAACCATAGCTATTCGGCGAGCATGCGGCTGCTGTTTCCACTTTGGAAATTTGTTTAGAGGCTGCAACAGTAAACAGCAAAATTGCTCTCGGCGGACACCAAAGTATTTTCAGAACCAAATACAAAAATGTGGGCCAAGTGACAATCGACATGAAGGAAAGCCTTGTTGTATCAGTGGGCAGAATTGCTTGTTCTAGTATTCATGAAACAATATGTTCAAAACCGAGGATGCTTTGAGCGCATAGACTGGAGTTTTCATCACCCAGTCAAATTACTGATGAAAATTAGACGCTGTGAAAATTACTGGAAGGTGGCCCAACAACCAGAGGCATTAACTGTTAGAGGTTTCAACCCGCTGGTAATCGAGTGAAACAATTTTCCTGACAGAACTTCATTTTGGTCGTTCGAATTCCTACCCATCAGACTGGTAGGTGGGCTTTTGCCTGTGCGGAATACCACCTTTTCAGCAAGAATCACAAAGACGCAAAGGGCGATTGCCGAGATCTCGTCGTTACGAACACCTTACTGAGGTTGACAAAATATGCTCCATGGCATCACTCGGGAACTCTGGCTATGTCATTCTCTCGGGCATTTACTTGTTTTACGCCAAAAAATGAAGAGGGTTGCGATTCGTCTGAATGTCTGACGATAGCACTTTGTCCCTGTTAGGAATGAACTATCGGTGATTAAAGGTGAAACGCTATTACTGGAAATCTTGATATCGCTGAAAGACGATCAAAGAAGTTATATGTGATCTTATCCAACAGCGCTGTTCAACAAAAGGAATTCGACGAACAAGTGGTCTGGTTTGATATCCCGAAAGGAAAAATTAGCAAAATTTAAAATTTTGACTAAGGGATGCAGCGACAAAATGAGCTTTAAACTGCAAAATATTTCCTCGAAAATGGAAAAGAGACGAGTTTAAAAGCTCACAGAGTGAGAAATGAGCACGAAATGAACCGCAGGATAGCCAATATTATGTACTATTTATTTACGTGAATAACAGAATTGACTCTCAGGACCAGTTTTTGCGGTTCATCACCCGGAGTTATATTCAGCAGTGAAGGAGGCTCCATCCAATCCAATCGGGCAAACCCTAAACCGCACAAAATGGGACCTTGTCTGAGTGTTTGGAAAGGGGAAATTCAAGCAGTCCCAGTGTGACTTGGTGATCCACCAGTAACATTGTTGCCGCGTGAAAATCCTGCTTACAACCAGGTCAGGTTGGTAAACCTACACCCACGTGATTTCTATCGTCGCCGATCACAGAAAACAAAGTGTTAACTTTTAGCTCGAGTTGACGTATGTCACCATGGATGATCAACTGGACCCCAGTTCAAATTCAGAGTATTTCTTGCCTAAGGCTGACGTGGAGCAGAAAATAAGTCATACGTGATTATTTTATCCCCCTTATCTCTGTCAGCAATATTTCATGGTTACTGAGTACTCGTTGATGTTTGGACACCTTTGAGAACTGAAGACCGTATTTCAGAAGCAAAACCGAATGCCCATGTTGCATCATGCAATCAGACCAGATGAACGACTGCCACTCACACCGGAGCAATTTCTGCCTCTGTGCATGACTGCCGTCGAAAAATGCGTTAGTGGTCTCCAACTCGGTTATAGGGGTTACAACGAAGTCAACGAGTCCTGCACCTATCGTGTCAAATTTAGCATCCTCCTGAAGTAACTGATTTCGTAATGTGCACCTACAAAGCGTAGGATTTGTTAACCCGTCTAATTGGATTTTCGGGACTGCTTGGGATCCTGTAAATTATAATCTCCTCTTCCAATCATACCACTTGCTGCCTGCCAGTACAGGATGGAAAATTTCTTCTGAAAACCATACTTTTATAAAAAATCCCCAATTTCTAGTTATTTTCCACATTTCACTGAATAACCGTGATATGTGTGTCTCAGAGTTCCCTGGTACATCGAATTTCTGAGATCATATATGACCATCGAGTGCTGCTGGTTATACGCACTGAGTTGACAATTCACTATAAGCATAAGACAGACTAATGCGTGATCATACACTTTAGGTTGTCTCTTTTGTTACTTTTAGTAAAAGACTTGAAAACCAAAAATTCCTAATTTTACTTCACCATCTGATTGTATCTGCTTCCTTCTTATCGATTAACTGCTGATATGTTTTACTTGTCTTTTAATGAACCGGCTCTTCAGTCCTTCGGAAAAAAAGAGTGAAATGAATGTGCACACCGGATGTTCAGAAGCTATAAAGTTGTCGCATACCAGTAGGTTGACAGTAGGAAGCCGCGACGCAAAATATATCTTCTGTTTGGATGACTTCTTCATGGTCCATCGGAAGGAGGCATGACGTAAACGGTAGTGTTCTCACGAACTAACGAGTTATATCTCACGAGCCCTTAGCCTTAAAGGCGGCAAGTAAAACCGGCCAGTGAATAATATATAAAATCGAGACGTTAAGTAACCTGACAACAGAGCGCGACAGCTAAGCAGGCCAGCGAAGCGGGTTATATGGGGTGTGTTGATTTTCGTCACATTCAAACAGGCAATCGGAGCAAAGAAAACGGGCCTGATTTGTCAAAGGTAAACTAGTCCGGTACCTCACCACAGGCACTTATTGCAATATATAAACTCTATGAAATTTTGTCTTTTGTTTCCGCAGCTCTGGTTATAAAGTAGTGACGAAAGAGACTGACGCACTAAGAATATCTAATAGGAATTTTGAGAATTGTTCGGCCTAGAAGGTAACCTCGTCATAACTTCATTTTGTTGCTATGGGATGCTATGATTCCCTTTATTTTGTTCCCAATAGATACTAAAGTTTCTGACAGAATTTTGCAAACAGAAGAAGAACAACGTCCTCTTAAACCGGTTTGTTTTCGACGTGTCTTTTTATTGCTAAATGCTGATTAGTATTTATAAATTGCCATCTAAACGTATCCATCTTATTTCCATCTTAACGCTGACCCCTCTCTCAGATAATTCTTACGACCTGCACGTGTTGTAAAATTACATTTTAAAAGACTAGTCAAACCTAACCATTATCTAAGTTCATCGAAAGGCTAGTCTAGTGATCCATCTGCTGCGCTGATTCTTAGAAAAGATGACAGGAGCATTAATTGTTGATATAGGAGCAAGGTGGTGTGAGATGATGAAAAGCGACATCTTCTGACGTTTCTCGTAGTCGGTGCATATTCTAATCACTGATGAACATAAACCATCCTAAACGGATAGTGAGGTAAATTTGCTATTATGATTTTGTTTAAGCATACTTGTGAACTATGAAATTAGCTGAGCGAAGTGTTGACAAGGGAGACGGGAGCGACCACTTCTGGTTTGTTAGCTGTCATCAGCCAGCCCCAGCACCTTGGATTCGGATCTGACATATTCAGCCATCGAGTCAAACGTTCTACCCTTGAGCCAGGGGACCGTATGGTCTCCATAGCGCCTCAGGGAGCGATGGAAAAAGGAAGTCTCTTAACTCGATCGATGAACGCATTTCCGACAGCACGAAATGTGGTAGAGAGACGTTTGCAAATCGCGCTACGGAATCCAGTAATCCCGTTGTGCCTCGTGGCTCTCTCGAGCTCGGACAGCAGCCGCACAGCAGTGCGTAATATAGGCCGAATGACATTACCGACAACGACAAGGGAGACTGGAGTGGCCGTTTGCAGCCCATTAGTCGTGGGCAGCCAACCATACCCGACCGCAAGGTGGTCAATACCTGGAGCTCGATCTCGCGCTCTGTTGGTTAGAAGTCAAACGTCCTAACCGCCGAATCACGGGCTCGTTGTCCTGTTGGTTGTAATCGGGTGCATAAGACAGTTCGACCACCGTTGCCGACGATGTCCACCGTATGCACCATGACAAGGTGAACCAGGCACAGTGACTTGCGCGTCGATATGTTTATAGTGAGAGTACATTTGCGCAGCATCTACTGCACTGTCCCCTTCCCCCTTCCCAAAGTCTGGACCCGGTACCAAGACATAGTTAAGACGACCGGGGGCGCGAGAGGGCGCAGGTGGCTGGCACGGCTGCACCCGCACCTAGGTGTGCCATTACAACCCTGGTCCACAGCAAACATTTGGTCAGGATTTTGACCAAAAAGCAAAAGCACCACAACGGGTCGGAAGGACGAACATGACTGGGCAGCCATGTTCACGACCTGCATACCCAGCGAGAGCGCAAGTGCGTCTACCAGCAGGGAAATAGGTGCCAGAGCACACAGGCTACACATAGGCGCACGCAGGTTTGCTGAATCATGGCACAGCAGACGCATACAATTGGGTATATACAACGGTAGAGGGACGTTTGACAATCGAACCAGACAGGACAAAAAGCCCATG
>CACRXP010000183.1:530591-563624 GCA_902702965.1 Spirometra erinaceieuropaei | reverse complement strand
ATTTATTTTAGTAGTCTTAATCTTGGGAGTTATATTTGGAAGGGTCGTCGTTCATTTTGGTTTCGGAAAACTTCATTCGCATCCGTACATACTATACGCGCGTGCACAAGTAAACAAAGTTATTGACCTGACACATACATTATAGAGTCGACATTGTGCGTCCAGCGTAGAGGGATGCCATGTCCCTACGCACCCATAGCGAAACTAACATTTCTAGTTCTTTTTTATACTGTTGAAACTTAATGATCAATGCTCAAAGCGTCTGTACCTGTCAGCTCTCACGGTCGTCATGGCGGCCGTTTACCCATGCTGCCTCCGGTCCGCCTAACACGCATGAATTAATCAACGGCTCGCGATGCCGAAAAGTTGGCCGCAGCCGGACGAAGGTAAGGCGCGTACATTTTGACTGATTCTTTCCTGGTGAGAACGCAGGCTGCAACCGCTTGCGGTGCTGCGTGTACCCTCTCAGCCGGGGGTGTAGGCGTGTCCAGTCGTGGATACACGTGGAGGTCATAGTGGGTCGCTCACTTGCTTGCAGGCGCAGACTACGCCTGACGTCCATTAACTGGCACCCAACTCTCACATGAGGCTCCTCGAAGCTAGGATCTGACTAGAGGCGACACCCTGGTAACAGACTCGACCGGCGGGCCAAACCAGGTGAGGGCATGCGCGTGTGCATCCCCGCTCACGGTAACTCCGCTCCCCACCCCCCTTATCCTCCCCCCTTTCCTCAACCCCGCTCTTCCATTCTCTACTTTCTCCTCCCCCCTATTCTCTAATCTGCTCTCTCCCCCCACGGCCAAAGGTCCTAGGACGTGGGCGACATACAATCGAGTAGGCAGTCCATTACAATGGCTCATTCTCTCAATCAACTAAGAAACCCATAGTTGAGAGCGGCAGCCGTCCGGTGTGACAAAGCAGCTTTATCTAGGGAGAACATTGCTTACCCCGCGAGGGGGGGCTAAAAAGATGCCCTAAACAATGTTAAGTTCACGACAGCTGCTCGCAGACCGTGGCTTCCAGACTGCAGTATCTGCGGTCGAGACCGAAACACAAAACAAAATACTCTCCCTTACGCCCCAATCCACAGGCTGCTAGGGTAAGTCTGTACACTCTGACAGCTTGCAGTGTCCGTTCCCATTTAGATAATCCTAGGAGTAACCGGTCGAAATGAAGGACGGCGCTTGTCGCCTGGGAAATGTCGCGTTACAAGATGGGCATCGCTGCACACAGCAAGACATTGTACTACAAACAAGGCCAAGAGGAGGAGGAGGAGGAGGAGGGTGCCAGCTACACCTTCTGGAGCGGCCGCCCCAGGACTGAGCGATGAGACGCGGACATCGCGTTTGCCGTGCGGAACAAGATCGTGGAACGACTGCCCCGTCTGCCGCAGGGCATCAACGATCGTCTGATGAGCCTTCGCCTACCTCCTCGGGATGACAAATTCACCACCATCATCAGCGTCTATGACCCAACAGTGACCGGCTCAGACGACGCGAAGGCCAAGTTCTGCAAAGACCTGCACGTCCTGCTGGTGTCTATGCCGAAGGTGGATAAGTTGATTGTCCTTCGTGTCTTCGATGTCCGCGTCGGGACAGACAGTACTGCCTGGGAAGGAGTGCTGGGTCCTCACGGAATCGCCAGCTGAGACGGCAACGGTATCCTTCTTCTGGGACCTGGATCAAACCGCCTCCTGCTGACCAGCACATTCTTCTGCTTGCCGATGCAGAAGAAGGTGACCTGGACGCACTCCTGATCGAGGCGCTAGCAGCTGCTGGACTATGTTCTCGTCTGGCAACGAGATCGGCGGGACGTGATGGTGACCAAGGCGACCACTGACGTTGATGGCTGGACAGACCATCGCCTCGTCATCTCCGTAATGAAGGTCCATTTTCAATGCCACAGGAGGCCACAAAGCAAGCAACCGTCAGGTAGGCTGAATACTGCTTTGATGTTTTGCCGGCTCCGAGTTTACATTTCAGCAATCAGTTAGCTCAGCCCTTTAAAGACCTACAAGCATCGGACGCTTACGCCACCGTGGAGACACGATGGTGCCCACTGCTGGACGCCGTTCATTCGATCGCAATGGCTGTCTCAGGTACGGCACCTTGCCAGCACCAGGACTGATTCGACAACAACTACACAATCATCAGTAACCTGCTCACCGAGAAGAAGAAGCTGCACAGAGCCTGTCTTCTACCAATGTCATCGCCTAGCGCAGCAACGGTTGCGTGAAATGTAGGACTCCTGGACGACTCACAAGTCCAAAGAGATCCAGGGATACGCCAACCGTAAGGAATCCAAAAATTTCTTCGTTGCGGTCAAAGCAATCTACGGCCCCCAACCCAAGGGACTGCACAGCATATCAGATCCGATGGAACAACGTTTCTGATGGAGAAGTCACAGATTCTGAAGCGCTGGGCCGCGCACTCCAAAAGCGTCCTCAACCGCCCCTCCACAATCTCCAGAGCCCCCACCGGCCGACTCTCCCAAGCGAAAATCAACGTCGGCCTGGACCTCATGTTCTTCCTTCCAGAAACCATTCGCGTCGTGCAACAACTCTCCAGCGGGCTCCGGAGCAATCCTAGCCGAAATCTACAGGCACGACGGCCACCGCCTGATGGATCAGCACATCAACCGGCATGGCGTAAAGAAGTGAAAACCGGCTCCGCCATCTATGAAACAGATCGGATCGCTGCCGCCAAAGCCAAATGAAGGCTCGCAAATCACAAGTATCTTGACTGCTCAATGCCGTTTTCAAAATCTCCGCCCTGCCAACGCACAATCCGCATGCGAAGCGGTCTCATAGAGAATCTTCGGACCTCACGTGCCAAAGACCCGACAACGTCTACGTCTCCCACTCTCGCCCCTGCCGCAAATCCCGTCCCCGTCACCGCCGACCGCACGGTTACTGTCCCGCCGCCGTCACCACCCACTGACACCATCCGCTCTACACATCTAGCACATCTTGCACGTCTACCATGTCTGGCCCAATGCCCAGCCCGCCGCCCAGCGTGCCCATCAACAGCAACGCCAGAACCACCACTATCACCGAAACCAACTCTGACACTCCTGATCTATCCTACCTACACCGTCCACGTGCATTCATCCCACCCATCGGCCTGGTCGGTCACTTGCAAATTCATCGCACAGAGACTGGTGAACCAGTGTCTGGAGCACCTAACTACACTCACAGCATCCGCCTTCACTGTGCGCACTGCACACGCACAGGGGCCTATTAAGCAGCATGCATATTCATGAATACCTGTGGTAGACAACCGCTGGCTACATAGCCCACCACATTACTACACCTTCTCGTAACACCATCTATACCAAACAACATCAACACAAAACGCCAGTAAGTCGTCAGCTCCCACGCAATCGGGAAATGTGGTTCTAGGCGGCTCCTCTGCTGCACGTGTGATCGGAATCTCAGACTATCAGAATGCGCCAGGCGTCGTGGCTTGGAAGGCTGAAGACCGATGCAGTCAGCCCAGTTGGGTGAGCTGCGAGTCAGGCTGTCACGGCTTCCTCTTAGCGTGGCCGCCGACCCTCTCACACACGTGTGGTGTGTGTGTTCTTTATGGCTAGGGCCTCTCAGTCGATGATTGCATGGTTATCCAGCCTTTGAAGATTGATGGCCCAGGCCTAGTGCAGGACTACTTGTCACCCTTCTAGGTTTTGAAGATTGTAAACATCTGCTATGCAGTGATGCAAACAAGAATGACCCTTGCGGCCTGGTATGAGCTCGCACTTCTCTGATACCTGGTTCCCTGCTAGTAGGCGCGCTTGCGCTCTCGCTGGGTATGCAGGTCGTGAAAATGGCTGCTCTGTCATGCTCGTCCTTCCGATCCGTTGTGGTGCTGTTGTTTTTTGGTCAAAATCTTGACCAAATGTTTGTTGTGGACCAGAGTTGTAGTGGCACACCTAGGTGCGAGTGCAGCCGTGCCAGCCACCTGTGCCCTCTTCCGCCTCCGATCTTCTTAACTGTGTCTTGACACGGGGTCCAGACCGGGGGGAGGGGGGAAGGGGACAGTGCGGTGTATCCTCACTATCAGCATATCGACGCACAAGTCACTGTGCCCGTTTCACCCTGTGATGGTGCACACAGTGGACATCGTAGTTTGTGACGGTCGAACTGTCTCACTCTCGGCCTGGGTAAACCTTGTCCATCTAGATGTACTTCCTTCCTTCTCATTTGGGAATCTTCACGATGTCGCCCTTCGAAAGGTGACGATTCCTTCTGAGCGCCATACGTTTTTTCCAATTTATGCACTGATCAGATGTTGACAGTGAACAAATTCCCACCACATTTGCATCATATTTTGGTACCGGCTTCTGGCATTATTTCAGTGTAACAAATCGCCCAGGTGGCCGAACAGCTGATGGAGATGTACGGTTTCGTTAAGGCTTCTCTATCCGCACTTTCAACTCCACCAGCCTCCCCTGTTGCGGTTCTATCGAACTTGAGATCACAAGTGGTGAATCACGCACAAGATTTTGCCACTCTTAGGCAGTAGGTAGCTTGCCTTTCAGTCTGCAACCCATGGAGTCCATCCATACAACAAGCCCAGCATCTTCCCTAATCTTGACCCAGCAGAACAACACTTTGTTAGTACCATATCACATTTGGTGCCATAGGTCTTCGCTGCATCTCTCTTTGCGCCTTCATCTGGGAGTCGAGACCACGGGTGATACGGGTATGCACAAAAATAAGTGTTACCAATCACCCTGGATTCTCCGGCCCTCGTCGTGCCTTCTAAATCTGCAACAGTCTGACTGGCGGACGTTTCCTCGTGGACACCGGAGTCCAGGTTATTGTGGTTCCTCCCATTCTACCCGGCAATCGCTGCCATAACCCTGGTCTCCATCTCCAAGCTGCAAATCGTTCCCCCATTCCCACATTAAACAGCCTGTTCCTCACACTGCATATCAACCTTCACAGTTAATTACCCTGGATCTTTGTGCTTGCTGCTGTCACTAATGCAGGCCCCGGTTCAGACCTTCTGGCCGGGTTCCATCTCTTTGTGAACTGCCGGCGTTCTCACCTGCTCGACCGCATGACTGCTCTACCTGTCCGCCGGCTGACTCCCTTTAAAACCTACAACTTATCTGTCCTGGATACAGATATGGCTTGCCATTAATGGGGTTCCTTCTCCAACATCCGAACACTATCAGCCCCTAGTTTTGCGGTTGCGAGGTCCAAAACAATGTTGGACGCCACATCCCACCTCAGGCTCGATCTAGACGACTGGCGACGGCCCGCCTGCAGGTCGCGAATGGGGCCATTGGACAGTTGCTCCAACTTGACCATCCGAGACCCCCTGGGCATCCCCTCTGCACATGGTGCCCTGGGCAACATCAGGCGATTGGCGACCCTGTGGCGACTACCGTGCCCCCTACAGCGTCACGATTCCGATCGTTACTAGTGCCTCGCCGTCTGGATTTCCCCGGAGCCATTTTCGACGAAGCCATTTTTTCGAAGATGGACATTTTGCGCTCCTTCCGCCAGATACCTGCTGCCCTAGACGAAGTCCTAAATGCTGCCGTTTTTATTTCATATAGCCGCTCTGAATTCAGCCGTATGCACTTGGGTCTTCACTGCGCCACCCAGAGGTTCATCGACCGTGTCTTACATGGCTGGCATTTTGCGTATGCCCACATTGAAGACGGAAAGGCCTCCTACATAGGACAAGGGAGTAGGTACGCCCGTCCGAAAACTTAAAGTGGATCTGCGCATAATTCCTTAAAGAGCAAAATATTTCCGTGGCCTAACCCCAACACTAACCCTAGTATAAAACTAAATAATTGCCCTAACCTTAACCCTAGCCTCATTCCCGACCTTGGCTCTACAGTAAACACTAGCCCCCACCTTAACCCTAAACTTGGTCCTGACTTACCCTGCCGTTAACTTTAAATCTATTCTTAAGCCTACTCCTTTAACTATCCTAACCGTAAACCTATTCCCAGTTTCACTGAAAGTTGGCTCAGAACCACCCGTATTGCAGGAAGTTTCTGCTCACATGTCCCTGTTTAGGGGGCGACATAAGTCGGTCCTGACTGATGACCTCTTGGTGACTAGTCAGAATGCTGAAGGGCACAGGGAGCACCTCACTCTGGTGCTTGACCCCCTAGACAAGTACTGCGTCATCATCAGCCCTTCCAAGTGCGTTTTCGGTGCGTCATCCCTTGAGTTCCTATGCCATCACATTGCTCTGAAGGCTGGCGTCCTCTGCTCTCCAAGGTAAAAGACATTCGTGATTTCTTCCTGCAAACTTCCAAGTGCCAGTTCCAACGTTCCTTTGACTTGGGTAACTGTCACCGTCGGTTCCCACTGAACTGTGCTGACTTCATTCCGCGGCTCGCCATCGTACTTTCTGGTCCCAAGGGTCCCATCGAGCTTATTGGTGAAGTACTAATTACTTTTGAAAGGATCAAGGCTTCCTTGGCGGACATTAGCTTGCTGACACATCCCGCTTCCGTAGCTCCTCCGCCCTTGATGATTGAAGTTTCGACCGCTGCCGTAGGCTCCGTTCATCAACAGCGCCTTGCAGGTTCGACTCGACCATCGACTTTCTTCTCCAAGAAACTCTTACTGACTGAGACGCGGTAAGGAAAATTTGGCTGTAAACTACTCGACATTTATTACACCAGAAACATTTCCGACACTTCCTTGGAGGTCATGGTTTCACCAGTTTCATCTATCAAAAGCCGCTGACGTTTGCCCGTCAGTCCCACTCTGGCAGATATAGTCGAGAGAGGTTGCCCACCTGAACTACATATCACAATTCTCCGCCGACATCCGCTCCGTTAGTAACACGAAGAATGAGGTGGCTGACGTACTGCCTTTACCTTGCCGCTCCGCACTCCAGCTCTCACGTACGATCAACCTTACTGTCATGACGGCTGATGAACGACGAGTCAGCTGTCTAGGTGATGAGTCCGTTCGTAGTCTCCAGCTCGTTGATGTTCCGCTGACCCCCGATACTGGCCCAATCCTCCGTGACGTCTCAACTCTTTCTCATCGTTCCTAAATGCCAACCTCGATGAGTTGAACTGTACTTCAGTCTCTCTAGGGACTCTACTACGCTGGGATCTGCACTCACAAAGCTCCTCGCAGAAAGATGCATCCAGCGTGGCGCGAACAGGGATATCAGAGCACGGGTACGGTTATGCTTCAGTTGCCAGTGGAACTAGCTATAGCGCTGCAAAAAGTCTCCACTAGCACCCTCCCCATTCAAAACGCACGGTTAAGCCATGTTCCTCTTGATGTCGTAGACCTCTTACCTCCATTTGAAGGCTACACCCACCTTCCTACCTTTATAGACCAATACACACCCTAGACTGAAGTTATCCCTCTGCCAACCGTCTGTGCGTACATCATCGTTAGGGCTTTCGTCGGTCGTTGGAACGTCACTTTTTTGTGCTGTATCAACAGTTACGACTGATTGGGGTGCCTTTTTTGAGCCTTCTGACTTCCAAGTCCTTCTTCCCTATCATGGATGAACGCGCAATCGGACAGCGGTCTATTACCCAGAAGTCAACGACATGTTCGAGCGTCCCCACCATTAGTTAAAGACCACTTATAGCACCACAGCGAACCCAACGAACTGGCCCGACAACCTACTACTTGCACTTTTTGGCGTTCGCGCGGCACTGAAGTCGGATCTGAACTGCAACTCAGGGGGATTGGTTTCGGGGTCTACCCCTGACTATCAGGCGAGATGGTTATACCAAACTCTTGTGGAACCGACGAATCCTAACAAATTCGTGCATCGTATGCCGCAATTTACGCGTTCGCTGTCCCCAGTTCTGCCTCGAACTCCACCGACCGAGTCTAATACCGAGCAAGGCCTAATCGACTGAACTCATGGGTTCTTTCGGTGTGACCATGTACGCAAGACCCTGGAGTCACCAAAAAATACCGTTCCAGGTACTCTCACACATCACCAAGATCTGCCACAACCTATGCGGTGACAAGGAGGACGTAATGGGCACCGACCGGGTCGAGACTGCTGTCTCACACGGATCACCCTGCCTGCCCCAAGGACGGAAGTGTGCTGCCCCCTGCTCAGTGCTTCTCCACCTTCCCTATTTCCTGTTCCTCTCCCTATCTCACCCTCATTCCCTTCGTCCCGTCTACTCCTCGCCTCGCTATGTTCGCAGCGTCCGACTGTAGACGCCGCCGCCGCCGCCGCCGCCGCCTCCTCCTCCCCCCCCCTCCTCCTCCTCTTTCTCAATTCCTCTCATCGCAGCACGCATTCATTCCTCTCCTCCTTCCCCTCTCGTCTGTATCATAAGCAGTAGACGCCGTGTTCAATTTCCTGGCCGTTTGGTTACCCATATTTTTTAGAAATGAATACTTCCTTGGGCGTCATTACACATCGCCTTCGGTCTAGGCGGAGAGTACTGAAACCGTTCCTTCTCACGGTCGTCAGGGCCGCCACTTACCCACGCCGTCTGCGGTCCCACTAACACGCATGAACCGACCTCCGGTTCGCGACGCCAAACAATTGACCACAGCTGGACGAAGGTAGGGCGCATGCATTTTGGCTGACTCTTTCCTGGTGGCAACGTTAGCCACAACTACTTGCGGTGCAGCGTGCGTACTCTCGGCCTCAGTAAACCTTGTCCATTTAAATCTCCTCCCTTCTTTTTGATTATGAAACCTTCAAGTTGTCCCGCCATTGCGCCTTCGAAACGTCCACTCATCATGTGAAATCAACACACAAATGGTAGTATGAATATTTCATCCATGGCAATAGGGGCCTCGACAAGACATACGTGGCTAAGCGTCGTAATATTTGACTAATTACACAGAAATACTAGTGAAGTCAACCATCTGGTCAGTTAGGAGAAACCTTGTTTCAAGGCTTTCAGCTGGTTATTCTACAATTTCCGGAGACGTATAATCTCTCTAAAACCTGAGAGACTCGGCAACAGACTATCGTCTTAGATGGGCTATAGCTAATGAGACAACCGATCCGTACTAGTAAATTGCTTTTCATCCAACTTTATTTCTGGTAATATAAAAGGCCATGTCGCCAGGACTCCAGTCCAGGATTTAGGGGATCCGGAAACGAAACATCTTTGCAATCAGTCTATATGATTGTTCAGTCTTAAACCTTTAGTTTTTGTTTAAAGACGAGAAGTTCAACAAACGAGTAACTACTGTAAACGTTCTTTCCGGACATTCCCAAGTTCTTGGGTCCCTGTGATTTTAGAGTGATTTCGAAAATCTTGTATCCCACCGGCAATGAGCCAGCGCAGTCGACTACGAAAGTTTTCAATTAAAAAGCTACAATTTCTACAAGCTGTTTCAATTTGGCCAGAAAATTTTGAAATACCCGGATATACCACATCCGGTACGGACCTATGTGCTAACATGTTGGCATAGCATTATAAACTTCGGTACAACGATCGTTTGACTTTAGCATGTACAGATACAGTAATTAGTAGTATGTTATACACGCACAGGAATTGTCTTACTGCATCGTAACATACGTACCAGTTAGAGGCGTCCGTAGAGAGCGCGATGAAGAATTTCCATTCGCAAATTTCAAAATTTCATTTTGAAAGAGTATTTCCCCCTTGCTGTTCGCATAACGCATCATAATCGGCTGTCGTCTTATATCGGTCAAGTGCATGTCCAGCCCTCTACTGTCAGCTAAGAGCCTCTTTTTGGTTTACGCAGCAAGAGAATTTCTTCACTTTCGTAATCAACTTTACAAACAGTAAACACCCTACTATGTGAGCGCCTATAAGAATTTTGACCTGTTGAATTCTGCCGCAGGATGAACTTGGAGTCCGATATGACTCCAGCCAGAGATTTATGCTGATAAACATGCATCTTCTACTTAGGGGCCAGGGTTCGCGACTGTGCTGTAAAATAGATGAATGGTGGTTTCCGACCTCACTATTTCACGGTTTAAAATTCGTCTGAGACTGCAGAGGGCGGTATGAAACTCAGTCAACCGTCCTAAATCTTTTGTGTAGTTGGAAATCCTAAAGAACGCCTCGTGTTTCTGTAAACATGGGAGGGATGTCGGTCAATATTCCATCAGAGTTAATAACAGAGATAATCGAACTACATAGTGTTAGGTCAGTCTGTTTATCCAGTCACTCACTACTTCGCAAGGGTTCCTCTCTGCTAACTGAGTGATCAGTATCCTTCTAGTCTCTTCTAACTTTTGAAACTGCTGCCTCCTACGATACCCTTGGCTTCGAGGCTTCTTTGAACTTTGTGATTGTAAGCTTAAAAGTAAGAATTCTGGCTTCTAGGGGATTATTGATATTTGAAATGGTCAGCGAAGCGCGCCAGGATAATAGGACTTTTAGTTCACGCAATCAATTCTGGCGATAGTCGCGAGGGAGCAAACGCGCCTTTGTATGGAGTGCCTTTGCTTCTCTGTCGTTTTTCTGGTCAGATAAAATAAACTACCCACCGTAGGCAGGCATGCCAACTAGCAGTGAATACTTGGATTTTTAAAATAGCTGACAGATAAGCCCCGGTTTTTAGTTAGGTTAGGAAAGGTTTGTGCTGCCGTTAACCCCTATGGAACAGAAATTGCTCCACTATAGACAGTCAGTTCTGTGCTTTAAAATGCATGTGTTAAGAAACAGTCGCAAGACTAAGATAATGTGATACTAGAATGCTGGAAATAAAATCGTCGCAATGCACGTAGATATTACATCAAGCAACTAACTACCCAGCTGATTGGCCATTGGGGGCAAATGAGAGGATGGGGTAGGGATTCGCCCGCTTACACACAAGTCTGTGAAGGATTGAGGCGAGTCAATTGTCTCTTGAGAACCAAAGTGGCAAATGCCCACCAGTTTTTAAAGTAAACTAAGTATATGTGATCACACCTAGGCATATAAATACGCATCTTTATATTACTGTCATATGAAGGCAGTATATAGAAGACAGGAACTTGCAAATGCCTTAATTAAATGCATGTTTGTACGCAAGGCTAGGAAAAATATAGTGAAGCAAGGATTACCAAGACGCCTTCTTATGGGCTAAAAAACAAGGAACGTTCTTGTTCAGTAGAGGAGAGCACATCTACGCGTGCTGGACTGTTGGAGGGGATGCGAAGTGGAAATAAACAGGCTCAGAGTAAAGGATGTGTGCCAGTTTGGATTGATCAAGAGAGAGGGAAGTTTTCGAGTGTGGTCGAGGCCGGAGGATCAGCAGAGGTCACCCCCAAACCCGAGGTATGATGGGGATCATCACAAAACCGGTGTTAAGAAGAGACCCAGAAGCGCGGAGGGGGATAGCCAGCTTGTACCTGAAGAACATAAACGCAGAGGCGCCCACTCTCCGATGTCACTACTGACACACTGCTGACGTGCTGTTGACTGGGCGACTGTTCAACTGTTTCATCCCAAGGGCGCTGACGACGGACGTAGGCGGAGGGAGTGGGTGGTGATGCGCGGTCTGTTGAGAAACGGCCGTGTAGGGGTAGCTGGGATGGAAGTTGGTAGTAACGGAGGAAGCCGAAAGGGGATATTCAGGACGTTGCATGTAGCAGTCTGTCAAACCATCCAAATTTAGGGGGAAGAGGTCAGCTGTCTGAGAGGTGTAGCTAGGTGTGGTAGGTGACATCCCGGAGGCACACGCGTTCTCCCGTGCAGTGAGACAGGTCTGACACCCAGCTGCTGAATAGGTGCACCCCGTTGTCTGGTAGTTACGACACATATCAGAGGCGAAGGTTGATCCGCCAAACGGGTTGGCAGGTCGCGCCACGGCGGACACAGTATCCGTTACAGCCCGATCAGGCGGCGAAGAACTACTGAATAGCTGCGGCACACGGAGAGAGGCGGAAGGAACCACATTTCTGCGAGAGTGGTGCTCCCCGTCGAGTTTGTCGAAAGGACTTGATTCCCAACGACCGCGGCGACAGAAGAAGTTGCGCCAACTGCGGCAACTTTTTTTATTGGCCCAAACCCACATCCCCGAAGTGATCCCCACTACCAAAGACATGAATATTCGTAGCAAAGCAGCCTCTGGTGAGGGTGAGCTCTTCGGATGACACTCATCGACACCCCAAGCGATGCCGCGGGAAGACAGACAGTGAGGATTATCTCGATGTAAAGCTGCAAGGGCTGATCTCCATTTAGGTTGGCCGAGGTATTCGTAAAGATTACCTGCCAACAGACAGGCCATTGGGAATGTGTAAAGAACGGCAAAGACGCCCAGCTTGGCGATTGACTTTTCTAACCTCCGCCGGCTGTCACGCTCAGGATCGCCGACTCTGGAGGGTGCCTTCAACTTCTGGCGTACCTGAAAGACCGCCGCGAAGCCAACACTGAGGAGGATTAGACCCAGGGCCAGGTAAATCGTCTGAGGGAGCAGAACTCCGAAGAGAAGTGCATTTTCACTGTGGAAACCGGTGTAACAAGTGCCTGTCAATTCATCAGCATCGATTTTGTGTAAGATGAGGATAAGGATTGCCTGAATGGCAGGTAGTGCCCAAGCAAACATATGGAAAACACGACTCACTGACTCCACGCCTTCATGGCCCCACTTGCGTGCGGTGGAAAGATACCAGGCCAGACTGAGCATTACCCACCACAAGTTGCTAGCCATACCGAAGTAGTAAGTAATGAGGAAACCGACAGTGCACCAGGTTCCCTCTTGTCCAGACTTGAGAAGATACTTCTTGCTTTCTACCACCGCCTCCGACTGTGACCCCGTTCCTATTCCCACTGCGTTTGCAGGCTCCACGGGGTTGACCGACTTACAAGTCACTGTTTCGGCGCCCAAACAGTACTGCAGAACATAGCCGAGTGCGAGAGCAAAATAGCAGGCTGCGAGATAAATTACCGGTCGCTCTGGATACCGCAGTCGAGAAATGTCCGTGAGAAATGTTAGAAAGGTAAGTACAGTGGAGGCGAGACAGAGACAGGACCAGGTAAGCAGCCAGGTTCGTGCAAATGTTTTGTCAGCGCCGCGATAGTAGAGATCTGCACCGCAGTAAACAAGACAGGTGTTATTGAAGAAATGGCGCGCCGTGAACTCTGTCCCCGTACACGCTGTATCCTGACCAACAGTGACAGCGCCATTGTCAGCAGCTGCAACAGCAGCCTGAATCAAGGAGTTTAAGTTTCGTGAGTCCTGGTTGCGTTGTCGTAGTATTTCCTCTAGTTGGGGATACAGACGCTGGAGTGAGCGTAGATTGGGATTAATGGCTCCCGATTCGGCTTCAGGCACCGTTATCGCAGACAGATCTGGAAGTCCTGGTTTTTGTGAATCTAGTGCATAGCCGTCGGGCTCGATACAGAGAGCGGGCGGTTCGGGTAGGTCATCGCAAGCGAGTTCCGTTGGCCAATTAAATTGGAACTGTCGCATTATCGGTTCACACCGATTGCGTACATGGATGCAGAGAGGTTTGCATGGTTTGAGGGCAGACTTCACCAGCACTCTGGTACACATAGGGAAGTATATAGTACATAGGAAAAGGTTGAGGTAGTGTGAACAATTTATATTCAACAAGGAGCGGTAATCAATCATCCGCTTGGCAGCCTCCTCCTGAGATGTCATCTTCACCCAGTTGGGCATTCGTGTCTCCGAGTACTGGAGACCTTGGCACACGGGCTCCCGAATAGGGACACACTGGCTGAGGTCATCGTCGTCATGGTAATTAGGTTTCGCCAATTCCGAGGGTGCCGCAGTGTCACGGAAACTCTCCACAGCATGGACAGCCATAAGCTGGAACGTCGTTACTAGGTAGATTACGATCAACTGCATAGTGTAATTTCGGTGATCAAAGCGGTGAGAGCAACATATCGTCCGTGGAGAAACTAGCGGGAGAACAGCGAACTTCGGTTGAAATACCTCCTGTTCCACAGGGCACAAACGTACGCACAAATGTGAGAGGGCAAGGCGTAGCCAAGCTCGGGGATGTCCTGTGCGCTGATTGTTTCCAAAGTGGCTTTACAAGGCACGCGTGTATCATATGAGTGGCGACCTCGACCAATCAACTCTAGGTTTGATGATGCGTTCTCTGATTGGGCAGAGATACTAGCGCGCCGTCAAAGCGACAGCCGTCGTCCACGCCCGTTTGTGTCTCGCCGACGCAGCCGCCACAGTCTGACGCCCGCTCTTGTTTGATGTTGTACGCAGGGGTGCGCACACCAGTTACCTCGAGCCAGCACCTCCCGCTTGCCCGCAACGCACATCAAGAGAAGTCAGCCTTCAGAGCGAATGGTGCGCAGATAGACGAAAACAGAGAAAGGCAGACAAGAATGACTTGTACGCGCGAGGTCGTCCCTGGGTATGCCTAATTACTCAGAGACCAAATGCTAGTTGGCTAAAAAGCATGTGCACACACTAGCTCGGTTGATAAAATCTATAGTGGTTACTTCCAGCATAGAAGTCGGGCGCAGCTGACTTAAGCAACCACGGTTGAACACACATAACAAATGTACACCTCCGGACCTATTGGCTTTCGTTGAGTCTATCAGCCGGTGAGACGCAGATAATGTATTGGCGTCACGACTTGCAGTACGACAATATTTCGACTTCAACTGAGATTCCGCGAAAAGTTAACAAAGTAGCGACAGCACTGCCAAAGACAGCATTCGGCGGCTAGATCGCAGTTGGTAGCCAGGCCCAGTATTACAGGTGCTGGGGGGTTTGTTTACTGGGGCTATTCTGTGGGATTCCATAACTACATCTGAGTCATTTGGTTTACGTTTAAATGCTTGAGGTTAGGATTAGGGTACCGGTTAATGGTTTCCGATTTTCGGGTTATGCCTTTAGGCTTAGGTTTTCGGGTTATGTTTAGGGTTTGAGCGCACGATTAGGTTTCAGTATTACGATTAGGTTTTTTAGTTACGGCTATGTCTAAGGGCTACGGTTACGTTTACGATTTCGGTTAGGGTTAGGGTTGCCGTTAAGGTTAGCGGTTAACGTTTAAGGTTGAGGTTAGTGTTGGGGTTCAGGTTAGGATTAGGGTTAAGGTCGCCGTCCGCTTCCCCATTCCTGGCTACCAACTGCGATCTAGCCCATTCGGCTTCACACGATTAACCAAAATGTCATGTACTTTTGTCCCCTTCGTCGTCCGCGACTTCCTTGTTTCTGTACCACCACCACCACCACCACCACCACCACCACCACCACCACCACCTCTTCCTCCTCCTCCTCCTCCTCCTCCTCCTCCTCCTTATTTGCCTTGAAACTATTTGGCGGGCAGCCTGACTATACAAAGGAACAACGAGTTCAGCTTTTACCAAAAGGCGGTTATTTCAAGGAGTAAACATAAAATGCGAGGACGAGAGGGCTTAGTAGACATTTTAACTGGAGCTAGGAAAAACTGCGTTGAACAGTTTACGTGGAATACTGAAGCCGTTTTTCAAGTGTTCGGGCTTTTAAAGGTCAAACTGCTAATGTTCACCCAAATTCTTGACGTACAGATGGTTTAGTTTTACCTAGGACTTTTTGCTTTTGAAAAATCAGGAAAAGAAATGAGTCTGGTTTCTAACCGTGCATATTCGAAGGAGGAGACTTGCACTGTCGCTGAGCTCTTCCGAAGGAGCAGTGGGCATTGTCTGCTGCGGCCGGCGGTTTTGACTCATGTGCACAAACTCGCACACTCATAAACTCGAAAATGCCTGCATAGGAGTCCAACTGATGTGGTGTGCATTGGAGAAAAGTGATTTAGCTTGCTTTACTTAACCAAACTAAATGTGACTGTGTCGGCTTGAAAAGCTGCCATAATTCCTCCTTTCCGCCGTGTGGTTCCAGTGTACAATTGTCCCGTGTGTGCCACTCGCAAAAAGCAGTAATAGTTCAGATGAGTAGACGAGGTTCGTGAACAGTTCATGCTGTTTTCTGGCAATAGCACCCATATTGGAAACAAATGTTTTGACTGGAAATCAGACATACCCTGGGCAGGGCGGTTACCAATCACGTTATGAGACACACTCGTCCCTCTTCGCTTTAGGACTCAATATAGAGCCCTCACAGGCAGTCGCGCAGCGACCATTAGTGTTGCCCGAAGGAGTACCGGCAAAGGCAAGGGCTACAGTGATGGCCATTTCCTGCTTATTAGCCGTCGTCAGCCAGTCATAACCGACAACAAGTATGGGTGAATTGAGATTCGAACAAGAATTCTTTGGTCATCGAGCTTCATTGTACCCAGCCTTCTGACATGAGCTTCTAGTGGGCCTTCTCTGAGCGCATGCCGCAACGCTGGGCCTCTTGCGAGTGTCTGCACGTGCGCACCAGAGCTGGCTGCCATTCGCCCACTCGGCTCTCCAACTGGTCAAGCAGATTCAAGGCCAAGTCAGACGTGTCCTGACTTAAGACGCCTTGACTCATTCCCCCACAAACTTGGGACGCCGCTCACCCGGTGCCGGACGTGCCCTCGTCCGGCCGCCGACTCTCTCCAACTCCTTCTCCAATTATTCTGTACCGAATATATCATCCTCTCCACTGGCGTCCACCTTCTCTTTCCATACGAGACCGGGCCTGACGGTTGTGGTAACCGGAGTCTCACTCGCGACCTAGCCTATGTGCGATAGGCACGTTGTCTTGTTGGTTGTATCTGGAATGTTAACTATGTCAGTGGGGCGCTCATGCTAGGAAACCAGGGGCCGGGTAGGGCTGACTGACGATGGCCAATTAGTCAAAAATAGTTATCCCAGTCTCCCTTGCCTTTGCCGGTGTCTCCACCTCGGCGCATATTTCTAGTTGCTATGCGACTGCCTGAGGGGACTCTAGAGTGAGACCAAAGGCACAACCGGACTAGCACGTTGAGTAAACCAATGGGTGAGCGCCTTTCTGCCATACATATTGCACAAATGCCATATTGTGTATTCCGAGTTCATATAGTTAACAAGAGAAGGCTTTTCGGGATAATGGAGTGGTACAGTGAATTCTCAACCACAAACCGTCGTCAGACAAAATTAGTAATGCGAGGTAGGGTTTCTGCACTAGAGCATTTGAGGGTACGGAAGTTACATCAATATATGAACGTCGTGATATTTGTTGGGAGTGAAGGGGATGCGTTGGGAGTTTCAGTTATGGCTCTCCGCGTTACAGAAGTGGCAATTCAGTGAGATGCTACCTGGACAGGCATTGATTAGCAGCTTTTGTTACAGACTTGGCGCTGATCAGTGAACTGTGCACGCAGACTTTTGTTGTCAGCATCCAGCTCAGCACGTTGATTGGTGTCAGTTGAGGTTACATTAAAAGCTTCGAGAACTTTCGCGTCTGCTTGGTGTTAGCCATGGCGATCATTTCTGTGCGTCCCAATTAAACTGAAGCTTACAGGAGAAACAAGCGGTCATGTCGGTGGTCATGCTAACTATCTGCGATTACGAACGTTCACAACGCCATTCCTCCTGGCGATGTTATACACCTTTTCCGTCCCCTCGTTGACACCAAGTCCCACGAGCTCATTCTAAAACTGTCTTATATACCATTTGTTCAACTCGCACCACCCTATCTCCTAATCGTTGCATCTCTACAATTTCATTAGCCACTTCTCATTACCGTTTTTGGAATTTCTGTCTATTATTAGGTCCTCAACGTGCCATTAATCCATTAATGATTTTTTTATTAATAATTTTAGTCCTACGACCATTTGTTTTCAGTCGTTCTATTCGTTTAGCTGACAAGTTAGGCACCGCCAAATTTAGAATCAGGCATTTGATAGAGTTAAGCATAGTCCAGTCATATGCGCATAGTTTGCAAGAATGTTTTCTGGTTAACGTCCATACGGTGACTACGGACGTTTGAAAAACTGTACTGTCCCCATCGGATATCCTTTCCCCACCTACACGTTTCTTCCTGAATCCTAAACCGCATAACACTGTTTTTCGCCTTGACGTTTTCAAAGCTGTTTTGCAAATCCTGTTGCCCGTATAGACATTCCCAAAATGGCAATTGCGTCCCTATTCGACCTTTTTAGAGTTGGTTAAGATGCCCTTGGTCTTCCGTTCCCGCCAGGAAAGAGTCAACCAAAATGCACACATGATGAGTGGACGGGTGGAAGGTGCAATGGCGGGACAACTTGAAGGTTTCGTAATCAAAAAGAAGGGAGGAGATTTAAATGGACAAGGTTTACTGAGGCCGAGAGTACGCACGCTGCACCGCAAGTAGTTGTGGCTAGCGTTGCCACCAGGAAAGAGTCAGCCAAAATGCATGCGCCTTACCTACGTCCAGCTGCGGTCAATTGTTTGGCGTCGCGAACCGGAGGTCGGTCCATGCGCGTTAGTGGGACCGCAGACGGCCTTGACGACCCGTGAGAAAGGACGGATTAAATAGCAATTTTCACAACGTACTCAACGTCTTCTATTGTAAGTTTAACAGTTGTCTGGTATTCGGTTCAACCGTCGTCTCATTTATCAGTATGTCTTCTTGTGTGTTTCGGCCGCACGGGAGTAATTTGCGTAATGACAATGAAAAGAGTGTTGATTAACGACTGCCACTTGCGCCTACACAAGTACCGCGCCGTCATTGAACAGAAAAGGACAGAGTGCGCGACATTGTTTGGCGAATTGATTACTGATTCCCTTGGCCGAACAATATCCATCTTGGCAAAGAGGAGACAGGAGTTAAAACGCATGAACCTAGAGCAGAAGTTCGGAAAGTTGAAACCCGAATACAAGACGAACAAAAATGTGGTGTACAATCTATCTTCCAGACAGTTAACTGAACAAGAACTGAGAGTGCTGAGTCGTGAAGCCAACTTTAATACGGCAGATGCCAAACCGGCCGAATTTATCGCCACACTTGAAGCTATGTTGGTAAGAACCAACGCGACCGACGAGGCTAAACACACCGTACGCCAGAAAGTCACCTCCCTACTGCTGACGAACAGGCCCATCAATAATATGTCACCCGCAGAAATAGAAGCAATGAAGGAATTAAAAATGGACAAAGATATAATAGTGCTGCCAGCCGACAAAGGAAGAGCAACCGTCGTGATGAACCGCGTTGACTACAACGAAAAGGCACAAGCCCTCCTAGACGACCAACAGTCCTACAAGTCCACGCCTCCCTCGCGAGCCAAATCGATGATTGGTCAACTAACTGGACTCCTGAACCGACTCAAGCGAAACAGTGCTATATCGCTGGACGAATGGCGACAGATGAAACCAACGGACACGGCACTGGCCCGGTTTTATGGATTACCCAAAATCAACAAGCCCAATGTTCCCCTTCGACCGATCGTTGTCTTGAAAGGCAGCCCCACTTACAATCTATCCAAGTGGATGGCCCGAAAACTTAACTTTCTCCGAGAAGGCTCAAGGACCTCCATCAATTCGGCCTCCTAATTCCTGGCCGACATCCGAGGAAACGTTGTCCGACCGGAGCAGATTATGGTGTCCTTTGACGTGGTTTCATTATTCACGTCCATCCCACCAGACCTGGCACGCGACGTTCTTCGCAACCGACTCGAAGAGAATTACGACGAGACGAACAAACCCCTAAAAATCGACCACTTACTGCAACTGTTTGCTTTCTGCCAACAAACTTTCTTCACCTTCAATGGCAGAACATACGAGCAGATCAAAGGAACGCCAATGGGTTCGCCAGTATCCAGCCTGGTTGCAGAACTAGTCCTGCAGGAACTGGAAAAAGTCGCCTTCGACCACTATGAACCTGCATTTTGGCGCCGGTACGTGGACGACACGTTCGTCATAATTGAAAGGAGCAGACTGGCCGACTTCCAAGACCTGCTCAACGGAATCTTCCCAGACATTCAGTTCACAAGGGAAGAAGAGCATGCCGAACAGCTGCCTTTCCTTGACGTTCTCATCACACGCACATCCAACGGCGAACTCAACACCACGGTGTACAGAAAGGCGACTAACACGACTCAGATTCTCAACTACCACAGTAACCACCCAATGGCGCATAAACGCAGCTGTGTTAGGACACTCTTCCAGAGGGTAAAAACGCACTGCAGTGAACCAGAGGGACGAGCACGAGAACTTCGGCATCTTCGGGACCAACTGGCAAGGAATGGATACCCGAACAGCTTCGTCAGCCACTGCCTCCGCACGCGCCCACGGCGACCAAACGGAGGAGAGCCGCCAACACTCCGGCACCCTCTGCCATATATAAAGAACGTATCCGAAGCGATGGAACGTATTGCTGGAGAGCTCGGCGTGGGTATCGCTCACCGTCCGACAGCGACCATGCGCAGCAAAATCATGCAAGTGAAGGATCGCCTAGACGTGGGTGAACAATCGGGCGTCGTCTATCAGATCCCATGTCGGGACTGCCCTCGCCACTACACAGGACAAACCGGCCGACGACTTAGCTCACGAATAACGGAGCACAAACGCGCGGTCCGGAGAGGCGACCCGTTGTCTCAGATCGCCACTCACACCCTGGAGGAAGGCCACGAATTCAACTTTGCGAGCATGCGGATAGTGGCGCGGGCCAGCAATAAGACAGGACGTGAACTGTTAGAGGCCTGGGTGTCTGGCATCAACTCTATCAACAGGCACGTTGAAATACCCCCCTGCTATCACGCGCTCCGTTCCCGCGGCCAAGGGGCGAGACCCAATTTCCAGCCAAGGGTGCACGCAGTCACGCCACCGTGAGACGGCGTGGGACGCAACTTATCGAGAATACCACCCGCTGCACTCATATCTCTCCCCCCCCCTTCATGGCGTGACTACAAAAACCGCTTATTTGATGTTGCCTTCTCACAGTCTCTGACGATGGCCTCCTGTACGAGACCGAAAGCTCAGACTAATAAACCCACTGTCCCAGAGAACGGATCTTCATCTTCTTTAGAATTTGCGTAATGTTTACAAAACGATATCCTATTTCTATACGCAAAAAAATGCACAGGAGTATCTTTCTGATTACTAGACAGCCGCAGGCTAATTTGATAAAAAGTTAAATTTTCATATTTAATCTGCTGTTTTGTGGTGTTATTGAGTCAAACTATTCCTCCTTGAGTGAGTTTATAGTAGATATATTAGTTAATAACCAATTTGCTCGTATATTCGTGATCGCCGTTACAAATTCTACCTCCAACTTCCTCCAGAAATTGTTAACCGGCCAGATTTATCTCTTTACGTTTGCTTTGAAAGGGATGTCGATAATATGATCATAGAATTGAGCTAAGGATGATAGTGATTCGTAGCGCAAAGGCAGAACATAAAGCCCGCATGAGGCCTGATAGGATGGAGTTACAAATCCTGTAATAGCTCAAATAAGGAACAGGGGGAATCGTAAAATTTGGTCTGTAAGACGAGCATATAAGTACTTAAAGTTTGCAATATTTCGTCCTATGAATATTTTCGGCTGGTTACTTTATCTCTGCCGAAAGCCCTGTTGTTAGACAACTTATGCAAATTTCTACTGAACGAACGCCTTTAAATGCCTCCCATGTCTAAATTCTGTCTTAAAAAAGTTGCGCAAAGTGCAATATACCAAAAGACGTGCAACATCTCCAATGAGTAAGTGATTATGTTGTAGCGTATGCAAAATCTAAGAAATCATGATGTCGGACTCTGGGAATAATAATTCCAACATCCATTAATTTTCTTTTAAGGCAATTTTTCCCGTCAGATTGTGCAACCAAGTTGTATTTATAAATTTCAAAACCTCAGCAATTTTAACATCTTGTAGAAGGCTGTCGGCACCTTTTCAAATGAATATTTTCACTGAAACTCGTTTCACGTGTCTTCTTGTGCTACCGTTACCAGTCACTTTCTCTCCCATTAGGTAGCGTGCTATAAATGGAGTTAAAAACGTGGTTCATTGCAGGGTCAAAAATTGTGTATGCGGCGGACCATAGGGAGATGAAATTATCTAAATGACTGCTTTTTAAATGTTCGATTACAGGAAACCGAGCAGAGAAATGAATTTTTTGATGTTTTTCTAATAAAAGGGTTTGAATTTGTAAAACAGTAAGAAAGTAAGAAATGCAAAAGCAAGAATTTGACTAGAATTGAATTAGATGTCCTGGAAGGATCGTAGTCATAGTATACGTAGGCCGCTCGACCTATTTATTTTGGCCTCTGCGTAGTAACACTACTTAACCCAGCTTTCCCATTTGGGAACATATTGAGAGACTTCTGTAACAATTTTAAAATATAACGCTCACTGGATGTGGGCAGATTAGTTCCGTCAATACTTGAATTTTTATTATCTAAGATTACTTTCGGTCTTATTTTTAAGTAATTAAACTACCTTCTGCGATTAGTTTACAAGCCCTTTCCCTTTTTGTCAGAGAAAGCCTGATGGGACATCTCAAGGCTAGTTTACTTACGAATGAGCACGGTCATACCAAATCAACTCACCATTGGGTCTTCGTTGAATAGAACAAAGGCTAAGTTCACTTTATAAGACGCCCGCAGCATTTTAATAATACATCGCCCAGAAATATGTTTACACACTTGTCTATTTAACGGCGGGATACCGGCATTTCAGCCCGTCATCAAGAGCGGAAAAATAGTAACTTGAGGGGTTCAATTTTGAAGGACTTAATATTCCATTTAACTTGCCCGGAACTCCTTAATTGTGTTCTCCTCTATCCATGGATTTTGCTATGTGGTAATACGTGATCCGGTTATGGTACCCATTTGTTTTACACGCTGGAGCGTGAGAGTGCCATCCGAAAAATTGGCATCTCGAGTGTATGGAAGACTGGGGCTTCCTTGAGACAGTTTTCTACTTACTCAAAAGTGCAGACTCCCTTTTTCAGGACAATACATGTTTTATGAATCATCCATATTTTTTAAAATTACTTGTCAAAACAGTTGCGTAATCATCATCATCATCATCATCATCATCATCATCATCATCATCATCATCATCATCATCATCATCATCATCATCATCATCATCATCATCATCATCATCATCATCATCATCATCATCATTATTATCAACAACAACAACAACACCTATAACTTTCGCCCATTGGGCCCTTTTATAATCAGAACTCCGATAATTACGTACACCTGTGTACAGCTACGAAGTTCGCAAAAAGCTTGGTATGACTTACCACTTCATTAGCAAAATGTTACCCACAAACCTTACGACGATAGTCAGGAATAGATTAACACTGGCCTTTGCAAGCTAGATGGCACTGGCGATTCTGACTAAAAATATCCGAATTATGCATCCTTTTCGACTACTGAAGGCGCAGGCAAAAGCTCCTAAAATCCCTTGTCCCTCTCCTTAATTAGGTGAAATTTAGTTAAAATAAGGGAAGAGTAAAATCCAGATTTGTCGGGCTTTGCGTAATCTAGCAAAAATGGCCTCTGTTAAGGGTAAGCGCTAATTTGGAGTAGACTATGTGTCTGAGTTTCCAAGAGAATAACCATTAATACGATCTTCTGGGTCTTCGCTGAAACAAATGGCATTCCTACACAGTCGTGCCAGAAACAGGTCATTAGTTTTCTTTCACCTGACCTTTTGCGATCTCATTCTTATTTATAGAGAACCGTGACTAATTGGTGGGGGGGGGGGTTATGTAATTACCGTCAGCAGAGCGACAAACTCTAACAATCTTCTGACCGACTAATTACCTTAGCCACCGATTTTTCACAGGCAGCTAAGTGAGTTATGTTGAGAACCAGATTCTTCCCACAGTGTGTTATCCCTCTCTCAGAAAAAAATTATTTGGTATACTTTGAGGATTTGGATGTCAATCTCCTATTCGAGCCAATGTCAGGAGAATATAGTGTTTCAGATAGGGTTTAGGAATAAAAAGTGCGAAGTAGATTTGCTTGAAAATTGAGAACCGAAGAGAAGCAATTCACAGTATCGGGTGTGAATTAAAAATCTTGAGCCAAATTTCCGACAGTTTACTACTTTCTTATTATGCTTATTGTTGAATAAAAAGTAAGCAGGTCGCATTAGAGCTGTTGAACTTAGTAGTGAACGGATTTGTATATACCCCACCGAATTAGCTTCCAAAAAGTGCCCCTTTAATATACTAAAAGAAGCATGCAGTGTAAATACGCATTTTTCTATTTCCATACCTTTGAGAACAGCACGTTTCCTCTCCGAGAAGACTGCAATTACCACCAATCAAGTATAACATGTGACCGTGCACCAGTGATCATGGGGACGCACTCCTGTTTGTTTTTGTTCCCAAATTTTAATGATCTTTTGGTGACGTCTGAAAGGAAAAGCGCTCTGCGGGTCCTAGAGAACAGGTCATGAACATCATGAATATCTCATGTCCAAGTCCATCAAGTAACACGTAAATTTGCTCCACAGCTGAAATGAAAGATTTGTTCATAAGGAAAGGGCACTCATCGATCTAACCTGACTACAGAATAGAAATGCGCGTAACCATTTTGCTTTGCGCTCCAGTTCGAAATCCTCACAGACGGTTGCATGACAACGAGAAGGCGATAATAAAGTGTTACCGACAGAAACGAGGACAAATTTGATACCTTCAAAGATGATGCCACTGTAACAGTCATTTCCGGCTTATTTATCGTCGTCAACCAGCAATAGTCGCATCAAATGCTGTACTGTTCAGCTGAATCAGAGTTCGTATCTCAGGGGTACAAATGGCCACTGAGGTATGGCCGACTGGCTCTATGTAAGCCAGAAATCACCATTTCAGTATGGTTTCTGTCTATGGTGGTAACAGTTCTGTCATTACTGATTTTCAGTTGCCATGCAGCCGCCTGTGAGCTGTTGTCCCTCCAGCTCAGACATCCTCCCTAGTAAACTAAAAAGCCTGTCGCATTCGATAACAAAAGATTTGAACAGCTGGCGACTTGACGTTGACCAACCCCTCTGAAAACTTGTCAATTGAGAGAAAGAGAACGGCACCACTTTGCTCAACAAGCGCGTCAAAATGACGACAAAAGCCGTAGCTACGCGACAGGAGCACAATCACCCGATAACGGAAATACTGTAGACACACAGCATCTAACGTTATCCTGAAAATCACATAGTTCGTCGTTCCTGGTAATCCTGTGCCTGCCTAATCATCGCTGTCAATTTTCCCCAGCAAACCCATCCTCAGTAGTCGCGTCAGCTGCAGTTAAATTTAATTCTCTCTCTACTAAAAGTTAAATCGCAGTACACTCTCAAAAAACTTGTAATCTCGCCCCCCCAGGAATAGCACAATAGTGGGTCACAATCCAATCACACTTTAATGCCAGGGTCTGCATAGAGTTGAAACAGAGACCCATCCACGCCAAATAAATGGACATTGCGATAGCATTCTACTCATACGTACAGATATATTTAGAAGTAGGTGAGATTCTTAGCGAACAAACCAACATTTATTGCGTAAATTATCGAACCTGATCTTGCAGCCCGCCGTCAGAATTTTCGGGTAACGTACAGTTAACTATTTAATAATATCTAACAAGTACATGGCATCTCAACCAATCTGCCGAGTGAAGCATGCCTCGTCTGAGAGCATTGTTTCCAGAAATTCACGGCCTTTTCTTTTTGAGCAGGCACTAATAATGAAAGTGCTTTGCGGAAATTTGCGGCCAGTGTGTGCAGGGTCACCTCAGAAGACCTCGTCTCCTCATTGTTAAATGATGTCTGTATATAGGAGTTGAGACGGATTGCCCAGTTTGGCCATAGTAGACAGCATCACAGCAGACACAGGGGATCTCGTAGATGACAAATTTTCAGTCGAAGTAGCCAACCCTGTCCTCAGAGTGTACAAGTTGCGTGCTCGAGGTATTTGGTGGTTGGTGTGTTACTTGTATCTGCTGTTTTTTCAATTATATTTAAGCGGGCTTAGATATATTTTACATGCACGAGAGAGTTCGACATGTGAATGCTTTTGGAGCCTGGGTGACCTTAGTGTTTGCGATAATTTTCTCTTTGAACCCTTGATACCACGCTTCCGTGATAGTGTCTCGAACCTCACACACGCCACAGAACCATAAAGATCGTTGGGGTATGATCCTTAGCACTGGGTCGGAGCAAGTTAGCCCGTTATATGACAGCCTCCCAAGCCCCAACTACTGGGGTTGGTGCCACTTTAAAGGTATTTTGGTTGTTTGGGGTTGAAAACCAGGTGTTTAATCCGAGCTATACCAGCTCCGTCCTCGCCCTCTCTCTCTTCCTTCTCCATATCTCCCTGCCCTCGGATGAGATAAGGTGCAGGGGTTGAAACAAATTAAGGTCACAGTTTAAAGCACGCACACATCAGAGGAGTCATAAAATGCACATTAAACAGTAGTTACTGGAGTTTGACCTTCGTTCCTAAGGAGAACTGATTTATCCAGTCAGCTGGCAATCTTCCAAACCATGACTTTAACGTACGGATATAATTTAAAGAGCGATATGCTTATTGCAGTGATGAACACACCTTCAGTTGCCCTGCTGACGAGTGTCTGCTCCTCCCTCTTCCAATGTACCGTCTGCATGCCCGAGCCTGTCAGCGACCTGTTAATGAGATTGGTAGTAGTGACCGACACAGCCTGAAGGTCTCCATCTAAAGCGTGCAATCGCACGCATGCATGTACGTGGTTGACACCTCGCACGGACCCAGCACATCCTGATAAATGTGCGTCAGGAGCCAATATGACCCACGTTATGGCCTAGCGCATCTGAAACGCAACCCCGTTGGGGAAAAGGGTGTTTTACCTACAGCCTACCGACTGTTGGCGGGCGTGTTTCTACCGTGAAGGGTACTCATTGAACAGACAAGGATGCAGGGTTCAGCGTGGACGCTTTGTTTTCGCTTTTTGCCACCGTTGGTTGAAAGGCAAGTCAGGTTGCCGGAGAGGAGTTGGAAATGTAACCCTCGACTCCGTATTTCGTCTTTTCATCAGTTAAGCCCGTATGAAGTCAAGCATAATATCAACAACGTTTCCGATGTATTTTTGATCGTATGTGACCTTGTGGAAAGTCCTCCATGCTATTTCCTCCATATAAGCGGATTTTTCAAATCAATATGATTGGTTATTTGGATTTTCATGGTATTTTCCGGCAAGCAATCGTAAAGGGTCAAATCACAAGCCCTAATAAATTTTCCAGAAACGAATTGAAGTTCCATATCGGACGAAAATAATTTTTGACGTAGGAAGGTACGACGCAACCAGTGGTAATAAGTGCTAGCGGTGTTTCCGCAAGTAACCGACTGGTGCTCCACAGAACTGCGACTTTTAAAATAACAAGGAACATCTGAAGGCAAGACCAAAAACCGTCGACGTTCTGATAGCACCAACTCTGATCAGTCATTATTTAGACGCGAATTGGAACTTCGGTTTTGAAGGATACTGAACGATTTAATCCAGTGGCTTACGCTCTAGTGATTTACTCTGGATGTCACCACGTATGAGAGGCGACTACCGATCTGGCTTGGTCCCAAGGCGGAGTACAGACGCTCTGTTTTGCCCATAAGGGCTTTCCTAGGACCTTTGCAAGTTGTCGTAGAACGTTTTTAGTCAGTCTGTAGTAAGTTCAGCTCGATAGACTGAACTTTGATATGGCCGCAAATTAGGGAGCAAATTGATGGCCGTCCAAAGCTGTCATAGCAAGAGCAGTGCAGTTTTACCGTTATTTGGATTTACATTCAGAATTTGCTTAGCGCGCAGTCGTTTAGTCGCTTAAATGCAGCCTTCGGTGAATGCCTACCTTCAATGAGGCCCTACTCGCGCAATGTCGGATGAAACTAGGAATATTCTGATTTGCAGCCGTGTGGTACTTTTCCAGCCTGATCGAATGAATGAAGACGCTCTTTGTTTTCCACATCGAACTCAACTTTAGATTTATCTCAAGCCGGCTACTTGGAATCAGTGATTTAGAGGAACTACTGGCAACGACAAATGAAATTAAATCGACGATTTCCGGCATAGATGTCGTCATAAACCAACCATGTGTCGGTTGGCTGTCATATGGAGCCTGGATTTGAATCCAAGTTAAATTTGTACGCGAACTTTTTAAGTCAAAGAACATTGTTATGGCGCACGTCGGACATACTCGAGGTTTAGACCCGGGACCAGTTTACCATCTAATCAATGCTCTTCGACTTCTTATTTCTAAAACGTACTAGATACTAAAATGAAGAAGAAGAGAGGTCGAGCACCGGAACATTTCGTTTATTGTTCTGAGCTTTAGAACTCGTGTAGGAGTCAACCGTCAGAGATAGTGGCAGCTGCGGAACAAGCGACAGTTATAGGGCATGTAAGCCATTTATCTACCAACGGCGCAAGACTGGAGATGACTGCGTGGGGCTCTGTAAGCCGGCGCCAGATCGATAAACCGATTGACTGAGTTCTCATCCGAGGCCCAGGCTCCAATGGATTCTCGGCCTGTTTTGTTTCGGCCGTGGGCGACTATTTTGGTGGCAGCAAAGTTTAACTCATGACCCGTTTTGTAGGTGTGGGCGGCCACCTGTCATAATGCGTCGCCTCATCGCACAGTCAGCTTATGTTCTTGCATGCGCGATCCGAGCATGCGTCCAGTCTGGCCTGTGTAGTTACAAGGACAATTTTGACACAGGATGCGATACACCACTCCAGATAGCTCTTCAGGCTTTAGCCGGTCTTACATTTTCATGACCCTACTGAACCTGTGGGCTTTGGAGCGGTGCGCCATTCCAACACCTAGCTCCGCAGCAATGCGCTCCGTTGCTTCTGAAACGTCCTTGATGTATGGCGGAGAATGTCGTATTGTTGGTGGTTTTGATATTTGGGTCCTCTGGAGGCGACCGCGTAGGCAGCGACTTATGAATGCCTTTGGGTAGCTATTTTGCACAAACTGGTCGCGGAGATAAGGGGCCTCATGTGCTCTTTCCTCCGGTTTGCTGCAATGAGCTGAGATCCGTTTGAAGAGCGTCTTCACACGGCTTTGTTTATGAACCGCCGGATGGTTGCTGAGAAAACTGAGAAGCTGTGTGGTGCTCGTTGCCTTCCTATGAACCGTCGTTTCAAGTTCACCGCTAAGGGCCCACCTGACGAGCACATCCAGGAAGAGCAAATACTGTTCCCGTTCTTCTCCCCTTGTGAATTTTATATCAGGTAAGACAGCATTGAGTGGGTTTTGGAAATGTTGTAGCGTGTCCTTTACGATAACAAACGTGTCGCTAACCAACATACTGGCTGATGCTCGACGAAGGTAATCTCTTCTAACTCTTGTAGAACCAGTTCTGCCACTAAACCGGAGACCGGTGAACCCATTAGAATTCCCTTGAGTTATTCATAGGTCCCTCCAGAAAAGTGAAGAACGCTTGTTGGCAGAATTCAAACAGCCCCATGAGGTGTTCAATTTTGAGTGCACTCTGAGTCTCGTCGTACGCTTATTCAAGTCTCTTATGCAAGACTTCGCGGGCCAATTTGGTGGGATGGGTGTGAATAACGAAGTCACATCGAATGACATCATGATTTCGCCCGATTGAATCCTCCGATCCCCGAGGTCTGTAAGGAATTGAGAGGCTGAACGAACTGAGGTAGTCTAATTGCCTTGGAGTAACTTAAGTTTTGAGCGCATCTGCTGAAATATTTTGACAGAACACTAACCATCTAAGTTCTAGTTTCTACTGGTCAAACCCAGACCATAGGTTGCTAAGAGGTCGCCCACAGGAGAGGGATTGTTAAAACCAACCCGTAAAAACAATCATGTCACTGCATATGTCCGGCTCTACCAAGGCACAATCTGTTCGGTCAGCCTGACTTAGTATTCGAAGGCTCGTAAGCTCTTAAGGCCATTTTTTGCCGCCTTCTTTGATGCATAATTTATTTAGTATTCACTGGTTGATTTTTCTTTATCTTTAGTCTTGTTGCTCCTTACATAGATCACTTGTAGTAACCCTTAGTTTTCCTCTTCACTTCAATTCACAGCCCGCTGAATTTCACTTTTTAGACCTCAAAAATTCTAAATTTGTACAGAGATACTTGCTGTCCAGATTGCACCATAGCCTTGAAAATCAACCCCACCGTTTCCTGTTTTACAACCTCGTTCAGCAAGAGGTGTTGATTTTGGCTACTTCGGACTGTGAAACTGTGGCAGCCCGCTCACGTGATCACCATCGCCGCTCTCCAGTCTCCGAGTGGGTCACAGTGCTGAGGATACGGATAAACTAACCTTTGACAATCTCGCCCCTTTTCCTTAATTGTACTTTTTGTTTTCGTGTAACAGACGCAACACCGCAGCTCACCTCCAACATTACATACGCCCATTGTGTGTGCAGGTTGTGAGACTTTTGAATATTGATTTTGTATGCCTAAAGAACTGTTTGCGAGCACAATAATCACTAGTGACGACTAATTTATCGCGAATGTTCACTAATAAATTGTATCCACCAGTCCAACTACGGGCAGCAGGAAAAGACCAGTAGGCATGTAAAATTAATAATCAGAAGTCTTACGACCTAATTACCATACGCGCATGGGATGCGGAAGGTGAGCTGCGGTGTTTTGCCCATTAGGTTAAAGCAAAATGGGCTGATGAACTTCACCCAAATATTTACACCTGCGAATGTTGGCCTGCGCCTATAGACCTAGAATATACTGATTTACTCCAATCTCGCAGTTAATTTCTGAGGAAATAAAAAGCAACAACAAAAAGGGCAGTTAAGAAAAATGGTGAGATAGTCAAAGGTCAGTTAGTCTGGATCCTCGGCACAGTGACCCAATGACCGCAAGGCAGCGGACTGCCACGAAACCGCGATTTTATGAAAACTGACTAGCCAAACTAACTTATTTGTAAAAAGCTCGACGATCTCCGCAAGGCTCAAACCCGCAACTGAAACAGTAAGTTTTTAGCGTAATGTCGAGTTTTTCATAAAGAGGTGATCAGGCACATTGTTTAAGTCTACCAAAACACCTATTAAGTGACCATTTATTGTAATTCGGCAGCTTGTATGACGAATAGTATTGGCAAAGAAAGGATTATTGCGGATATTTTACACGAAAAAATGACTACCTCATAGATGCGGTTTCAATGTTGTACTGATCTTAGCGATGCCGATAGGTTAGAATGAACAGTTTAATGGAAATCATGTTCAGTTGTTGCAAAAAAACAAGTCATTGACTTTCAAATTTGTGCTGTGAGAATCATCACAGTCACTTCGGACCAATGTACCTCTCCTCCCCTGTGATAAACCTTTGACAACAGAGAACATTATAAACTTATATGTGATAACGTCTTAAGTGAAATCAAACGCGGACTACGTTGTATTATTGAAAGCATCTTCATAGTTGTATAAAGACCGGATACAGTCGAATAAGATGTTGTGACGGTTATTATCAGCATCAGTCCCGTTCTCTTGCGGCCACTTTATTTAAAGGAACATCGACTGCATTGATCTTCAGACTCGGTAACTCAAGGGGTGAAACTTTCAAACTTTGTTAACCATATGCCTTCGTTTATTTATAAATTGGCAGTCATATCGCTGTAAGCAACGGTTGGCCTGCTATTCTATTGTAACCCATACGATCCACCCTACCCACTACATTCTACACAACTTGACATTGGTATATTGCCGAAAACAGCAGGGACTCTAGCTTCAATCATTTTGTTTACGTACGCTTGAAAGCGCTCTTCATGCTCAAGACAAAAGTGGCTTCTTACCAGATGCCTTGATATTTACCAGCTGCGTTAACCTAGCAAAACTGAGGCTCTGTAAAGGGTAGTGATGCTGTCTGTGCTGGCCTTTACCGCGCAATACCAGTTTCTTTTATCTGCTGCAGAGAACGATAACATTAAGGACCAGAAAATGACGCAAATGTTACTGGACAGGAATGGCAACTTATATGAAGCAGACCTCAGACTTTGACGATATTCACAAAGTACACAGGTCAGTCGCGTGCGTAAATAGTAGTCCCTCTGCACTGTGAAATTCAATTTCCGATGTGAATGGTGATTTGAGCTCTGCCCCTTCGCTTAACGCTGAGAGTTAGCCAGAACCACCCCCGTATCTTCATAACCTGAGTGACTAAATAAAAAGTCTGTCCCACAACGTAATTTTCTTCCCATCTCCTTCCTACGGGGGCAAAACACGCAAACCATCTCTGGATAAAAACTAGACCCCAGACCCCATGGTGAGTTCTGCGAGAATTGTGTTGAGACTGGAATGTGTCATATAAATGCAATGAGTGAAATGGCTCAGAAAACTGAGGTAGAAGTTTCCGACTAGCCTTTGGCAACCCTTGAGCATACGTTACGAGGGTTTTTGAACTGCCATGGCATAACTGTCCTCCACATTTCAACAGGTTCTATCTGTTACATTTTGGTCGAGATGAAAGAACAAAAAACCAAGTCGCACTTTAGACTATTTCTGTGTAGGCTGACTTAAGTCCTCCACGACTACCTTCAGTCGAAAGTCGGCTGCTTCATTCGCTGCGCTACAGAATTTAACAATGCCCGACAGGAGGCCTCGGGGCAAACAGTGAAGTTATATTACCTAAGTGTCAACACATGTGTTTTGATTAAAATTCCTACTTTGCAGTTTGCGTCCTCATCGCTGATTAAAAATAGCTTACCAGAGCGATTTGATATACGATTAGGCCTTCGACAAGGGTATCTTATGTCACTTATCTTATTTACCTCAAATGCGGTCAGAAGTATCACGGAACATTTCTGCGGTTCTGATGATATTGAAATTAGGCTTCAATGATAGTTGACTAACTCAGTCTGTGCAGCTGAATTTGTTCTTATAGCGTTTTACTACGAAAACTTGCAAAATATAGTGTGTCTCGGGTAAACGTGATCACTAAATTAGCCAGCTAATTAGTCAGTAGACAGGGCATTTACATGCTCTACTTTATTACAACAAGGAACTAATCAAGGTTATTGCATGGTGGTTTGGACATAAGAGCAGTTTAATGTTAGGAAGGAGAATCGTCAAATAAAACGGAGACTGAGCATAAAAGACCGCGAAACGACCACGACCTCTGACATGGTGGACGAAGGTCCGCACGCCCACCCACACCCATTAAATAACACTGTTTACTTAGAGACTGTTCGCAAAATGTGTGACGAGGAATAAGGATATCCTCAAAATCGATCTTGACGGTAAGAAAAAATCTATTTTTGAGTATTATTTATTTTATTGGATTTATTTATGATAATCGGCGTCCGAATAAACCGTCGAGAGCGGAAATCGCCCGTGT
>CACRXP010000183.1:511204-525707 GCA_902702965.1 Spirometra erinaceieuropaei | reverse complement strand
TCGATGAAAAGTATCATTTAAATAGTAAAATTTTCTCCTATTGATTTTAAATGCTCTATCAAACTCAAATATATTTTATAGATTACACGCGCAAAAGTATTCGTTCTCGCACTCGTTTAGTGGATAATCAAATCCACTTTAAGCTTCTCACTTTAAGAAAAAATATCTTTTAGTTTGAAGAGTTTCTTATTATGTGGTTTTTAAGACTGTGAAATGTTCCCTCACACAGCATCGCTTCTGTCCACTTATTAATGCTGCTTACGAAACATATCACAAAGTCTATATTTATGCCAAAGTTCATGAGTCCCAGATGACGTCTTCTCAATAGCACAAAAAACATGTGATTTTCCCCACCGACAAAGTACACAGTTTGAAGCTTCAAAAACTCCAGCACAAGTGAAACCGCAGGTCGAGTTCAGAATTATTCGAAGTCCTCGTTTGCCGCAAAGATCGTGGGGGCCCAAAAAACCAAAGTGTTCAGGAATGCGACAAACACGACGCAAGTACTAAATTTCAACAGTAACCACCCCGATCGGTCACAAAAGCAGTTGCGTTAGGGTGCTATATCGACGCGTTGAGACGCACTGCAGAGAAACGGAAGACAGGGTTACTGAAGTGCAATATCTTCTACGAGTACTGAGAGCCAGTGGCTACCCGCGCAACTTTGTCAACCAGTACGTATGCAGACAAAGCCAGGAACCAAATCCCACCGGCCCTAAATTTTGGCGAGCGCTTCTGTACGTGAAGAATGTCTCGGAAGTCGTCAACCGCCTTCTCACTCCACTTGGAGTTGGGATTGCACACAGGCCGGAAACAATCCCCGGGCGCCAAGTAATGAGGTCGAAAAACCCGCTGACAAGGAAGGAAACGCCTGAAGTCGTTTACCGAATCTGGTGCAGTTTCGGACAGAGCAACTGCGTCAGAGATACTGGGCGGTTACCCCGGACGCGCATGGATGAGCACGCAACGGCGGTGGGTAGGAAAGAGGCCAACTCTCAGTTTGCAGTTCATTCCACGGAACCCGGCCACATTTTCAAGTTTCAAGAAATCGAATTCCTCGCAAGAGCTGACAGTCGCCTGAGCCGCAATCCACTCGACTCATGGTTCTCGGGCCCGCAATCCATCAACAAGCGCAATGAACTCCCGGTACCATATTCGGTACTGAGACATTCCCTGTGCTGGGGAGATAACAATCGGGAGATGGCACCCAAAAAAATCCGTTACCTAGATGTAATACCTCTGACAGTGGACTTAAACGCCTTCAGGCTATATCAGCGGTTGCAGACCTACTTTAACGCGCTACTTGAACTTTCCGCGACGGCCTAACATGGGCTGGTCGAACTAACATCGCAGGAGGTTACATGGACGATGGTCGCTGTTACCCAACCTTCCCCATCGTTACACATGTACACCTGAATATACTGCATACATTCGTATTATGGCAGTTTATTACATCACAAAAACACTTTTAAATAGGATAAGTCTGCATGACAGGAGACAGGAACAGTTCCCAGGCACCTGTCAAAAACATGGCATTGTGGCCAAACCAAAGACGATACTGTACTTTGTTTATGTGAGCCCACACAGCTCGACCACATACAGGGCCTCCCTCGGGCAGTTTCCTCTTCAGTCTACTCCAGTATGCCCCAATGGCATTGGTGTGGCGTCCGGTGGTAGGTGGCTTGAAGTTCTTTGTGTGGTTAATAGAGAAATGTAGATAACCTTATGAGGGAAGATGATTATACGCCTTCCACTCGTCCGTTACTACTATAGCTGTCTTTGGCGACCCATTTTATAATAACGGAACGGAGAACGGGCCAAATTCGATCATTCACCTGTTCAACTAAGGCTTTCTGCCGGCTAGTATCGTACATCCCGACCAGCCACCACACATAAAACTCCTATTACCACCTGTCCCGTAAGACAGGCTGCTTTGGTTAGGCGGATTTTTTGGGTGCCATCTCCAGATTGTTACCGCAGGGGAATCAGTCACGTGAGGAGGGCGCGGGCGCTCAACTATCATGGTGACAGTGGACCAAATCTGCCGAGTAATCATCACGTCAACACAGGTGATGAAATTGCGGAAATTAACGACTCGGACGCCGACCGACAAGCCAACATCGCCTTAATTACGACCCCCAGCGGTGATCACGGAAGCTGTTAATTATAGTACGCATGTGGCCCCACGACAGCTATGTACTACCTCAGTCTTCGTGCCTCCATTACCTTTATTTGCAACCGTCTCTGATGATGGCTTCGAGTGAGAATCCAAAATAGCATGTCAATAAACTTCTTTCTCCAGTGATCGAATCTTCTTCTTCTGAACTGCTACCTGAAACTCGCCTGTTCAATTCTATCAGCAGTCTAAAATCCTTGAAGGTCCAAATCCCAGGCGCTCCAGACCCGGGGTTAGGTGTTGCTCGCTAACGATGACCAGCAAGCTAGAAGTGGCCATCCCGGTTTCTTCTGTCTCTGTCTACGCCATTTTAGGTAAGTACACGAACAGTCGCTGTCAAGGGAAACAATCGAGACTTGACGCACAGGGGCAAATTCCATTCCTCGTGTGGTTCTTTATATATCGTCCAATTAGATGAGAAGAAAAAGTGATCTCTGGAGCCTTACTTGTATTTTCCAGACGTTTTAAAAGCAAGCAAGCTTCCAACCTCGGAGTTATGTGTCATGTGCGCCTCAACGTATTATTTATAGGTGGTGGTAGCGGTGGTCCTGTTAAAATGGGTCTACTTCTCCAGATCGGCAGAGAGAAAGGAACCGGTGGAGTCGTCAGTCGTCATGCCGCCTGATGGTGGGCAGTGCACATCGTCTGCATATACACAGAGACCGTGGCGGAACGAGGAGGGGAAGGGGGTGACTGAATGGTCTCAGTCTACGTGCCTCTGTAAGAAGGTCGACGTTTGGACTTTGAAGTCGTCGCACATACTTGGATTGATCCCAGTTGTCGTCCTAGACTAGTGATCTTGTTTAAACCCATCGATTGATTTTTCGCCTGCCGGGATAGCAGATGATACACCTTTGTCTGCTTTGAGTCGTGGTGTGCTTACGTGTGTCCGCGGTGTACTTGCCCGCGTTCGAATTCACGTTCGGCTCCGAATCACATTTGCTCCTTTGTTCATTCATCTGCTTCTTAAGGGTTTTGTAGGCTACGAGTAAGACCACGCAACGGTGGAAGTTTGTCCGTGTGCCTGATCTCGATTATCGCCCTGGTTACGCGGTCATTTCCTCGACCCAGGATTTTGGTATTTGGGGGGGCGAACGTGTGTCCAGAGTTTGCGGTGTTCCGCCACCAGAGACAATGGGTGTATCTTCCTCACTGTCCTCATGTGTCCTTTAACAAGGGTTTGTAGTCGTTTGTCGGTCTGACCTATGTCGTTAACTTGTCAGGAGTAACTCTGGTTATGGTAGATGAAGTTTGCCATTTCATCTCGTTGCAGGAGATTTTAGGTCTAACGATCAGAGGTCGAATTGCTGACAGCGAACGATGGGCGATGCCGATCCTCAGCGGTCTTAGGAGACAGGAAACCGCCTCACAAACACCGCCAGTATATGGAAGCATTAGTCAGATTTTTGACCCTTCGGTCGCAGAACTTTAGCTTGACCTAGAGTGCCTTCCGCGTTCGATAAAGTTGCTAGAATACTCTTTTTTCATGAATAGGTGCTGGAGGTTAGCAGAGTTTTGACCTTTTGACGTCCGGCTAGCTTTTAAATGTTGCTTCCCTTCTGTAGAGAGTTGCTGTTTAACGTGTGCTGACTGTGGTAGCGTAAGATTTGGTGCGCATCGACGGCCCTCCGTATACCTTACCGTTTCTATGTGCTGGTTGTGTTTTCGGTAGACAAGAACGTCCAGGAATGGCAGCTGGTTGTTACTTTTTGCCTCTACTGTAAACTGGATATCTAGGAAACTAGATTCATACCATCATGGAATCCTTGGACCCTTTTCTGCCTAATGCTGGTAAAGGTACGGTCGAACGTCCAGTCCAAAATTTTAGCCTGTAGGTAGCGAACACCAGGGTCCAACTTTTTGGAGAACCGCCTCTACGAATAAACCTTAGAGCGACAGTCTCTTTGACATCCATCTAACCTGCTCATACACTGACCCTTCGAAGATGCAGTAAGTCTTAGGAGAGCAGTTAAGGAGTTGGATTAGATGTTCGCTGGCCATTTTAACTGCTGGATTCTGCGGGATCGGACTGAAGAGAGAGGTGACATCAGATAGCACCATGACCTCGTCTTCGGTGAGCCGCTCCAGGAACTGAGTAACTTAATAGATAATTGGGGATGCGTCCGAGGTTAGAGACCTCAGGTTTCGGAGCAGCCATTTAGTCAGATTAGATATCGGTGGAACGCGTGATGACACCACTGGCTGAAGGGGACATCGAATGTGTGTACTCTGGGTAGTCCGCAAAACATTGTTGTGGCCGCTTCTGTCGGTTTAATGTCCATTCGGTCCGACTCAGAGATTGTCTAGCTTGTCTGACTTTCCAGTTGGGTTCTCTGCTTTTTCATCCGTTTATCATCACATAATCAGTACGCACTTCGGTCCTCCAATAGGCGTTTGGCTTTCTGAGTATAGTCAGCCTTATTTATTTTAAATAAAGAATGTTCTTTGTCTCTTGAGAGCATCACAATGCCAATGTCAGTCCCCAGCTGCTTAGGAGTTTTTTTCTCAGCTCTGGTAGTGACTCCGCATGTTTTGTGTGCCATTACCAAGAAGGTGACCTACCAAATGAGATGCTTTGTCTCGTCGGATTCCCCGGTTTTTTTTTGAAAATCGATCCGACTGTGATCAGGGCCAAATCGGCAAACTCCATAAATCCGAACTTTTGGTTTTCGGGCATCCGATGTTTGGGGAATAGATGGTATACTATGGTTTTGTTTTCCTCCTGAGAGGAATGCTTATATTATGGAGCTTACCCACCAGCTCAGCATCTCTTTTTGTTCGCAGTTCTCTCGCCCGTCTACGAATCACCCGTTGCAACAGCGTTGTTCCATCTTCGCCGTTGAGCTCAGCGCACAATGAAACTGGTTGGTTCAAAACCCCGGTGGATTTGCGCATTCGAAGACCGCAGTCTAGGTGCGTCTAAACCATTCGCTTGCCATGCTGTGTCACCCACCGTTTTTCCAGACTTGTGTTCGTAGATTGCATTCCTAATCGCAACCGGAAGGACAACGAGCCCGTGGTTCAATCTGCAGAGCGTTGGACTTGCTGGTCCTCAATGAAGAACGAATGCGAGATCTAGACTCAGATACTGAAAACCTGGCTTTGGATAAGATTGACCGTCGACAGCTCATAAGCCAGAAATGATCATTTTACTCCGCTTCGTCCTCGTCGACAGCCTTCTTTTGCCCATACTGCTGGTCTCTTTGTGACTGCCTATGGGGCTCCAAACAGAGCCCCAAAGTACAGCAGGCAGAGCATAACCCGGTTGGTTATTGTACTTCAAATATATGTGTATATCTGTTTAGACATGACCTGCCTTTTTAAAGTTTATTAGATTTCAAAGTCAGTAGAACTATTTGCTACTCCTGTCAGGATTGCAATGACAAGGCTTGTTGAAGCTTTTATGGCGTAATAGTATAGCAGGATAATGGGGGTTTGTGCTTAAGTGCAAGCGAACATCCCAACCGTCTCCATAATTACAGAATTAAAAAATTTCAACGTGTCTTGTTTCCAAATGCCAAGCACAGGAAAAAGAACTTCCCGCGAAATGACAGCGTGAAAAAAACTTCTGTGTAGTTATGCAAATGGGAAAACTGGCTTAACAAAAGCGTCAAAAGTCAATGCGAAATACAGGCTACTTAACTCACAAATTATTTTCGCAACCAATACTATACAGTCGTCCATCGTAATTTAGTTTCATCAACTTTGGCACTGTAAACACGCATAAACGAATGTCTCTACTCAAAAACCCGTTAGGTAATATCGCAAATCGGCTCCAGCAGCGTCAAGATTATTAGTGTCCCGAAATGCCTAAGGGGAAAGAATTATTCTGGTGGTTGCTTATTCATTGGCCTGGATAATAGCTTAAAACCAATCAACCATATCAATTAATTGATCTCCCGAAATGTAGTCCAATGAAAGTTTACTGCTAATTGGACTCCAAAATCTACTTATACAAATTAGGCTTCCATGCGAACGATGCTACTCTGCACCAGTATTTTTAAATGTTTCAAGTTTTCCAGGGCAGACCTAACTATAGGCCAAGTGTACATGAAGACCTGATGCAACGGTAAATTCACTCAATGCCACACAAAGAGACTATATTTGGGTTTTTTTAAGTTGCGAAAATTCCCTTAGATTAATTCAGAAGAGCGTTTTGCGAGCATAGGCGTGCATTCGATAAATTCTCAATGGGTTATGGACGAATAAATAAGGGCAGCTCCAAAGTCCCCGCTGCCTGTCTAGTATTTAGCGAGTCTGGAGCCCCAGACGCAGGCAGACTGCTCTCGTGTTAATTGTTAGGGTGGGGTTACCCACGTGTGACGTGCAGGTTTTGTAAAATGACAGACGAACAAGGGGATAAAATTGATGAAATCTCATTAGGGGTACCCGTTGCCGTTTTCCGACCCAGGTTGATTTATATGCGTGCTTAGAGCACTAGTACGCTGTCTAAGAGACTTGAAAAATGAGTTTGACAGGCAGGAGGAGGGTGTAGATGGGAGCGATACTAAGACGGTTTGCATGCGTTAGGCCACAGAAGGTTTTTGGTGTACAGCGGCAGACTGATTTTTCGGGAACGCGAAGAGCTCTAATGGACCCCTTTTTGATTAGTCACTATGGGGCTGTCCTTCTGGTACTCTAACACCTCGACACTGCCGCTGCAGTTTCGCGCTCAGAAGGAGGACAAAAAGACACTGAAAGGACATGCTAAAAACTGCCCTCGGACATCTCTAAGTCCCACACGAAGTTTGAAAAACCTGTCTGCCAAAGAACCCGGGTTAGTCAGTTTAAAGGTCCACAAGATGAATACCAGTAGGAAGAACCACAAGAGTCCGGGCCGAAAAACAGAGGGAAGGCTTCATCAGCAGCGACAGCCAGCACCTGACAAAGGTCATCACAAGCAGTGAACACTGGAGACCCTAGTAGAGTACATTGGACCTCTACATTCAGGACAAAGCTAGCGAGACCTGAAACCGATCTCAGAATGGTGAAGGTGTCAGCGAGTAATAATAAGCAAGAAGATAGTATGTGTGAAGTGTTGGCACAGACAGCTGTACAGGTCGATATTCGATCCGTATGTCTCCCGAAATTCCGCCAAGACTTAGTGTTCTCCCCTACAACTCAGCTTCAATCCTGGCTCACTTAATCTGTAACATGTGCACTGGCTGCACTTTGGTATTCACGTGTTCGGTCGAATGAAAGTATGTCGTACATATCAGTAAATACATGGAAATTTTTTATATTACATTTCGATGCTTGGGTCCCCAATTCTGAGTCGGCGCGCACTCCGAAATTTTATGGCTTCGAAACATTTGTGGACCGAAATAAAGGTCCATTCAGTCTTCAGTGCAATCACTTTCGCCTGAGCGGAATAGCCAGTCCAGGCCAATAAATAATCCTCACTAAACTGCATTTTCTCCAGCAAGGATAGAAGACATTCTTTAATTCCTGGGTCGCATTTCCACTAACCTGTTCTGTTCAGTCCATTTTCTAGAATGAGCTAGGGAATATGACCTCCCATGTTACAGGTAACCTTGCAACAAATTCTAGGGAGATGCCTATTTCCGTGCTCTTGGTTTGGCCCTAACCTTAATCCTTATCTTCCCAATTTTAACCCCATAATCATCCCTCCCCTTTGAATTTAGCGTAAGACCACCCGTAATACGGGAGTCCATATTCCTGTTTCCTGCCGATTTTTGTAACGAAAGATGGGTGAAGTTTGATCTAGAGTCTTTCTACCATACGAGATGTTTTTCTTTCACCTGTTGGACAACTCATGTGTACCAATTCTATAATTAGTAATCGGGCCGTAAATAAAAATTCAACCATGGACTCTTTCATTTCGGGATATTCAGACCGCATTTTGCTTTTTTTCAATTTGTTGGCTTTGCATTATTTCGTCGCTCTTCTACACACCTTTGGCTGTACAAGTGGGTTTTCAAGAACTGAAAATAAATGTAGATAAACACTCTTCTACAAGGGGCTGTCCACAAGAGCCTTTTTGTGCCACAAAGTTTATTTAACCGTGGGGTTCGGTTTCCCCCCATCTCTAGGAGAGAACGGAGAGGGTGCGCAGAGCGGACAATCGACTGACAGTAAGTCAAATAGGAGGGACACTGGATAAAAGAACCGATAAAAGAATCGCGTGGGCGACCTTAATAGGTGAGAAGAATAAAATGATTAGTTGCATAAAAATTTGAAACAATATTTGATGAAAGACTGCGTTAGCTCAATAAGTTTCCAGGTGGCAGAGACCTGCAGGTCATTCGGTTTGCTCAATGTCAGCATATTGCATGTAATCGTATTTTTAATTTCGTAAGTATTGTTTCAAGAGTCTTTGCAGTATCTGCTTAATCGCCGAAATTAGTTAATCACTGATTGGAATTATCGGCTTGACACCCATGTATAAGGAATTGTCTAAGAACACAGGCGCATGGTCCTTGAAGACAATCTTGAGGTATTTCATAAACCTTCGCATGTTGGATATTCATTAGGAGCGAGGTCGTTCAATTTTCCGTGATTTCCTGAATATACTGAGCATCATGGTTATACGCTTTATGGCCTTAAATATCAAAACTAACATCCACCACTATAAGTATTATGGACAATGTTTGCTCCTAGAAATTGTCATGAAAATTCGACCGTTGCGAACGACGATTTCTACGGTATGCCCCGCAGCATGGCCGGCTCAGGGACGTTGACTTACACGTGAATTAATTTGTAGTAATAGCAGACATGTGCAGCATCGTCCACACTCTATAGTCCCTCGCCTTCCTAAGCCCGGTGGTAGGACTAAGTTAAGACGACCGAGCGCTGTGACTGAATAGATAAGGCAGCCCATCTACGAGTGCCAAACACGCTTGGTCCGCATATGATGGACCAGTTTCCACAGAAAAAAGAAGTAACCGGCTCGGATCCCAGCTGACTGGGAGCACAGCAGAAGTTGCATTCAGAGGGAGCCATTTCAATCAGACTCTCCATTCTGAGAGGAATGATTTGTCTCGTTAGTTGGCAGCCTTCCAGTCCACAATGTTTAGCGCGTCTTGATAGTTCGGATGCGTTTCAGAGTGCTTACACTGGAGAAATTGACTCAAGTGCTGTGGGACGGAGTCTACAGAATCGGCCGCACTATACCTCCCGGCTCCCATGCACCAGTTCACTGTCCAAGCACGTCAGCCATCTGATGTGGAGCTTGGGTGCAAATGGCTGGTGCAGTGTGAGTCTGCCCTAGACTTATAACTGCACCTCCGGTGTAGGCCGTTTGTTATGGGATATGCGGACCCCGTGGAGCCCACTTAATGCGTGTCGTATCTTGTTAGTACAGTGCAACTCCCATGTGGCTTGTTTTAAAGACAATGATTTCCATGCAGGACTCCCTCCACAAACATGATACCCAACTCTGAGTTTCAACAATTCAAGGATTTTTTGATTAAAGAATGAAAACTTACACGTTTATCTCCCCTCACACTTGAGCATCCTAAGCTGTACATTTTCTCTGAGATGAGAATATATCCACCTCTAACTTCTCCCAACTCCAGGTACACAGCATAAAATCGCCTCGTACCGCTGTACGTTAGATTGCGTCACAGATCAGCTAGATCAATATACGGTATGTGACCTTTCCCAAAAAAGGTGTCGAAATTTACGAACGATTGTTAATCCCTCGAAAACCGGCAAAAACGAATGGGTGAAAGCTTTGCAATAATAATGAACGACTATGCAAATCAAAAACTTAAACGTTATGCTAAAGTCAACATAACATTGTTTATAAATACCAACTTTTTTCAAATAGCGGAAAATTCCGAAAACGTCAAAATCACTGTAGCTGAATAAACTTAACTTTTCGATGAACAGAAAGTATGCTCATGCAGAAAAAAGTAAATAAAACGGTACAAATAGGATAACGTTTAAAAATATTCCTTTCGTGAAGTCTGCACTTAAATATCCTTCATGAAAAAGTGTGATGTCGAGTACGGCAGCTAGACGAAAGCCCAAAGTTTGAGTGTAGAGTCCAGCATCATTTTATGAGAATTGACTGTACTTTTTCTTTTTGCATTTTTAAATTCTGTTGGCCAAGAAAAACAGGTTTTTGCTTGACTTGACTTATAGAGACGTGATAGAAAAAACATTTTTCATGAAGTCACAGGTTAATAGGTCAGTTATTGACGAATACATTTAAATAGAGTTTTCAGTTGCAGTCGTAAGTATACGATCTTAGGCGCATTAAGGGGACTTGACTTCCGACAAATTTCGTTATGTTTACGTTTGGCGATTGAGCACGATGAGTTCGGCCGATAGCCTATAACTTTTGATTCTCCTCTGTGTTTATCAAAACTTTCAAAATAAGATGATACTTCTCGGAGGCACTGACCGAAATAGTGAGTTCTTGGACATTTTTCTGCTCTTCATGGCCGTTTGGGTCATATTTGTAGACACATCTGAATAATAAACCCCATCTCGCAGAAAATCAGCGTCCAAAACTAAATTTGGCAATGAAAATGCCCTAATTGAATTTTGAAGACTTTTTCTCAAACGTTACCTCATTTAAAAGCTCTTGAATTAGGCATTTCGCTGACGGATGTTTGCGTACCCTAACCTTTCGAAGGATTAGGGCAAGGTAAAATAAGGACGTTTGATCGACTTTTTCTCTCCCCTAAAAACTGGTGATAATTATTTGGCTGAACATGAAAACATACCTTTCTTTTACATTGGAGCCTTTTTCGCATAGTTGTTTGCCTTTAGACTTCGTTCTAAGACTGTAAATGCACAAGAGAGTGATCGTATGAATACTAAGATACTGCTAATATTGCTAATCTTCTGTCAGTTCCATTTTTAAATTACGCATTGGCAAGAATTGAGCAATGTAAAAGTATTATAGCGTATGCCTAAAAGCGAGCATAGTCATTTTTCGGAGGTTTTTTTCGCGGCAAGTTATTGAGTATTTGCAGAGGGCAAAAAGCATCCGAATTTTTAAATAAAGGATTGTCAATAGGGAGTTTTTACTGCCTTTTAAAGCACGAAATCACGTAAATTTGCGAATCCGACTTTTAAAGTAAAAAACCGGTTTTCTTAAATTGACCCATTTGCTTACACCTTGCTCTGTCTGATTTACGTGCTGAAAAAATGATTTTCAAGTGCTGCATTTTCCATCTGGTTAAACTCTCGAGTTTAAATGGCATTATTCTCATCGAAAAACATATGCGGATGGGCACATCTAGTCTCGGATACGTACTAACATAGGAAACCGCCAGAATACAAGGTAACGTAGATTTCCGCTCAAATTCGCAAACACTCTGAATGATAAAATTATTTCTAAAAATAGTTTGCGTGCACAGAGGACATTGCCCGAAATAGGCTAAGTGAATAAGCAAAGTGCGCAACATTTTAGTTACCCATAACTGATCGCCCAAACTTCCGTCATCATGTTTTATGAGTTAGATCACATAGGAAGTAATTCAATTTTTACTAATCGTTTCCAGTGAAAGTTCAGATGCAGACGTGTCCCTGAATGGAAAGCATCAGGACAAACGGTAAGAAGTAGAGCACGTCCCCAGCCGTGTAGAACTTGAGCAAAATGAATAATAACTTCGAGCCTCGTCAGTACTTGCGTGTACTTTCGACAAAGTGAATGAAAACATATTATTGATAAAAAAAATTCTAGCACTTTTCAAATTCATTCTTCCAAAGTTTACTTCAGATTTCGGACCTAGAAGTAGTGACAAGTGACAGAAAGGTCTAGGACCTGCCTGCATACGTCAAAGAGACATAAGGCCGAGTGCAACCTATAGCAAAGAAATTGAGACTGTTTTGGAACCGGAGGCCCTAGCACTCCCACTCAGTGTAATATGAGCCACCCCCTTTTTTCTTGCTGTGTAAAATCCTGGTCAGTGTACGTTGTGCAGCAGTGGGTGTGGTGGCATGCCTAGGTGCAGGTTTTCGTCATGCTTCCTCTCCCGCCTACGGTCTTCTTGACTCTTTCATGACACCGAGCACAGAAGGGTGTGGAACAGAGTGTGGTGGATGCCAGGTAAGTTTACTACCACTATTAAAGAAATCACGCGCAAGTCACCGCCCCTGCTCCCATCCTGGTGTGTAGCGTCCGATGGGCATTATCGGAACGACGACTGAACTGTCAACTATCAAGGGCGAATTTATTACTCGCAAATAAGTAAGAGCCATTTGCTTTCGAATTGTCTTTGTTACTGCTGACATTTGTGATCATATCCACTTGCCTTAAGCAGTCTATCCATTCAGTGAAATACACATGCGCAGTCAGCTTATATAAAGTGAGGATCACACCGCGGCCAATGAATTTTTCACCTGCCTCTTAGAATGAAATTACTTCTCTGTTATTACTGTTGTTACCTTGACACAGCATTTCAGAACCCTCTGAGAAGAGGATATGTCTAAATGTTTTGCAGTCTTTGAGCATCATTAAAAGTAGATGCATTCTCTCTACTACGTTGGCATGTTTTTATGTGAATTTATACAGTCTCTACAACATAAATCGCGATGGCGAGATTATGCCATACTCGATGGATGAAGGGCTGTACGTTATGTGATGGTAGGGGATTCTGAACCTCATCTTTCGTCTTGAGGAATTATTACCTATGGAGCACATGGGAAATTGCATAGTCACAACTCAGGTTCACCATGGTAGATTTTAAGTTGTGGTTGTGTTTTTTGGCCTCGATCTGAACCTATCTTGGCGGCCAGTGTTATTTTATGGATAATTTATCTGTGCCTTTAAATATTATTTTTTATTGATGCATTCACGATTCCTGAAGGTCAAACACCAGAGTGCAAATTTCAGCTAAACGAAAACATGTTTTCCTAAAAGGAGAATTCCATCTCACGAAAACTGCTATACGAAGTGGTAGAGTGTTGGTAGAATGAAATCATTTGTTTCCTCGGCAAACAGTGTGTGAGCGCAAATTGTATTCTTCAGCACAAACATCTTCAAGTTCTGTTCGGAAGTTCACTTAAATTTTTGTACTGAAATTCACTAGCTTCATCGAAAACTAAAAAGGTTTAGCATCGAAGCTAACTGTTACTGGAGAATTTATAATTATATTGATGCTAAATAAGTGTTCAGTAACTTTTGCACACCCATTAATGTGCAGTGGCTTTCTTATAAATGCAGCCGCAATCGACTGAACAACATCGTCAAATAAGTGCACAGCACTTTTGTACATCAACACAAATTCAGCTCCGGAGGTATTTATATTAAAATCTTATCTTTCTCATCAGGTGGAAGGACGAAGAAAGCGTTCGAAAATACTAGCATCCACCGTCAATCTCCTGACCCACTAAGGTCTTTGTTATTCTGGAGACGTCGACAAATATGCAGATAGATTTATGTCGACTTTTAGAGCTTATCTTGTGTTAATTTGGTTAGCTATAACCTTAACTATCATCTAGAAACCGAGGCGAAACATGCGTAAGCACAGAATGTAGAAACTTACAGATTAAGCCCATCGGACGGGTCATGGGCAGTTTATCGAAACAGGGTTCATCAGCGTCTCGTCAACTGGCATGTCCTTCGTCTAAGATTGCGTACTTAGTGATAAATGAGTAGGTTAACAGCAACGCATTGGGGCTTTGGCAGATTTGAATAATTCATTTTACCCAGTTGTAAAAAAATTCGGCGACCCCGGCGGAAATCAAACCTACGACAGCAAGGGGAAGCCTCTAGCACAGCCATCGCTCTAACCATTTAGCATCGATCCGCCGGTTTCCTGAAGATAACAGGCTTTGAATACGGGGTAGATGCCACAAACGGGAAACCACCTGCCACACCGAACACCGCCAAGCTATAACAGCGAAGGGATGATAACAGACATACGGGTAGGCTGGAACAACGCTGTTTCGGTGGCTTATTCTGCCTTTATTCGCCCATTCATATATTTGGTCTCTTTCCGGCAACAGAACCATAAGCATGCACAAGCGCGCTGCACTGGCGAGGTCTATCATACGTGGTCGGGTCCGGCAGAATAGGCGGTTAACTGTTGGTGACCTCTGCCCGTCATTCTGGGCTTGCTTGCGTTGACAACTCACCGTGCCTGCTTTACATTGCTGTGGAGCACACGGAGGACATCGTCGGGCACGACTGTCGAACTGTTACTTCAGGAAGTCAGTGGGTCGGTGTGTCCTTATTCCCTTTTTTTCTATCGTAAGCATTGCAGTACTATAAAGCAACACGGAGGGATAACTGCCTCGTCATCTTCAAGATGAAGCGCTGTCTGCAACCCCGCAGGAGGCCACAAAGCAAGCTACCGTTAGGCAAGCTGAATACTGCTTTGTTGTTTTTGCCGGCACCGAGTTTAC
>CACRXP010000183.1:487978-509005 GCA_902702965.1 Spirometra erinaceieuropaei | reverse complement strand
ATTGGTCCCTAACTAACTTTAAGGGGAAATACTGCCTATGAAGACGGTTGCATAAATGAGAACCCTAGGTACTGATGATTTATCGCTCCGCTCAGCCACCAGTCGGTGAATAAATCTGGCTTCCTCATTTGAATTTCATTTGCCAATGTGGGTTTTTCACTCGAAAGATCCCCTCTGCCTAAGGCACTATGAGCTGTCGTTTTTTCAGTCTCAATACCTTATAAAGACTGCCTAATAGGGGTTTAACACATTTGGCGGACAGGGTGTTGTTTACTTGATGGTCCAAAAGGGGCTGTTCAGGCTTGTGTACCCCCACTTGTAGCACTGAACGGCTTTGAAAATTGAAAAAAAGGTTGCAATTTGTCATTGCCTATTAAAAATTTTGCCTTGTAACGCACAACAGTTATTATATTTGCCTCTACCTCGGCATTACCCTTTCAAAATAATTTAACAAATTTAAACGGAGTGGCTTGAGCCCAGGGTAAGACTGAATTAAAATAAGACTAACCTACAAGTTCGGGGCACAAATGGACAGCAGAGCGTTGTTCTTTACCCAACTGTGGACTTTTCGACATTCTTTTGGAGACTGGAATGTTCGGTCAGATGTGGTTATGTAGCCCTACCCGAAATAAGCAAAGCTCAGCCACCTGCAATACGGGACCATTGGTAATAGGGATTTTTACAGGTGCAGCCGGGGAACGCACAGGCGACGAGGTCAAGTAGTCGCATGCAAAAGAAGAGATATAGAGGATGCATTGCTGTACTTTGGGTGGTCGAGAAATAGTTGCCCTAACCCCTAACCCTAGTCCCTAATCCTAACCCCTTACCATAAACCGCAACCCTAACCCCTAACCATAACCCTTAACCCTAACCCCAACTGTATCTTGTCCATCAGGTGGGGCTACATAATCACATATTAACGATTACTCTTTAAGACGTTGCCTGCATAGGCTTCAAAAAAGACGGAGACACTGATGATGGTGCTCTTGATGTGGTATAAATATTTTAATTGTTTGAGTCGCATAAAAGAGCTTTTGTTCCTGTTCATCCGGCATATGCATCGAGTAGGTTGGCGAAAACTTGATCGCCAGTACAAAAGTCCAATTTTTAAAAGTAAATGTGATGGGAGAAACACATTTTACTTCTAAGATATGTTTAAACACCGGTTCACGTTGCATAAGGTCGTTATATCCAGATCTGCCTACAGTCCATTATTATTGGGATTACTTTGCATACACGCAGAGAAGAATCGTTTCGATAAAAAAGAGACACGTGCAGACAGTCATTACGTGGTTATTTCCGTTTCACATTATGCCTAGCCGTATTCCCGGAAAAGGGTTTTTTTCTTCTCTAATAGTTGAACTTCTGGCGTTGCGAAGAAAAGCCATTAATAAGTCTATTGAATATGAGTAATAGTCGCGATCAGCTGCCATTTCATTTGGCGGGGTCTAAACTATCTTCTTGATAAAAGCAGAAAGTTAGAAGAATGCGGAGATGGTTCCCTCAACGGTAGCTAGTGTTGAAGCAGCGTAAACGCAGCCCTATTTTAATGAAATTTTATATATCCAGAAATATTTGTTTATTTACCCGTTTCGGAAACTCTGGTTTACATACAAGATAAGTTGACCAATGTGAGTAGGAACTGTAAGAAAATTTGGTTCTAAACTGGATGTTTATGCATGATATTTCATGGCACCAAATAAAACTTACAAAGGACATGTTGTCTTATTTACAAATGCCCGATGCTCTTCTTTGGCCATTTCCCCACAAGCTGTACTCTAATATCCGATAAATTTTATCGTTCTTGACTATTTATTCCGGACGAAAACGCAACCACGGAAATACTTTTCGTGAAGATCATGAGTAGACCTGTAGACCGAACTCCACAACATGACAACATTTCAAGCCACTGCCCTTAGCGCACCGGGATTGTCTCAGACAAGAATCCCACACGCAGAAGAGGAACCACGTGGAGAAGTAGTCGTGGAAGGCACTTTCCGATTACGTGCTTGCGTTGTGTGATGTTGGGTGTGGTCATGTGTGTTGTATGTGCTAGTGAGGAGATGTGGTAGCATGACATAGTCAGTGGTGTTCTATCGCAGGATTTCACTGAGGCGCATCTGGCCTAAAAGGCTCACAAGGTGAGTGAATGTGTGTGGGCAGTGTGGGCAATTGAGGTGGGTGCGGTGGGTGGATGTCGTTGCTCATGGCATCGGTTCACAGGTCTTTGTGAGATGAATTCGCAATTGAATGACCACACACGCTGAATCACAGAATCGTCGGCAGTTTTTAAGTTAATAACTACAGGAGAGTCGATCAGATGTCCTATCGGTACGTTAACTAAAACTCAAGTATTTAGTTGCGTCAATTAAGTAGAACAAAAACCATTGCTACTCAACTCACTTTCTTGGGATGTTATCCCGTCAAACAAAGCAGATACAGAACATAAATTTTCTGAATATTTGTTTTGTAAAAAATATTAATCATCGCTATTCACAACATTACTCACACCTATCGGTGTTCTATGCCCAATGTGGCACTTCGTTATTTTACACTAGTCGCTCACAACAAAGTTTGGCGACCTATATTAATAGGCTAATTCAGTAGTGACCTGACTGTTTCCCTGAAATAAACAGACAGATTGACCGGCAACCAAGGACCTTACCCCACCTTAAGACGTTTTCTTACTATTCCAAACGGCCCTTTTTGACTTTACTAGAATAACTTCACCTTGTCATGGCCGCACTTACTCATTCAAAAGCCATTCCCGAAGGCCGCTGCCTGGCACTGTGGCATTTTCGGCACTTGATTAGCGGTTTTTCGTTATTTGGGTTCACACATCAAGGATCTGCCACCTTCATTTGCGTCTGCCACCTTCATTTGTCTGCCACCTTCATTTGCGTCTTACCTGCTTTCCTTCAGCGGTCTGAATAGCAACCTGCTACCGTTTATTTGATCTCTCCATGCTCTAACATTTCTCCGGTGTTGTTAGTGGATTACGAGCTCCTATGAACATGAAACAAAAAAAATACCTTAAAAGTGTGCGTAGGCCCTTTTGGCAGGTTGGACTACAGGTGCTAGTGCATTGGTTTTTTTGGGAGGAGCATAAATGAGTTTGCCGTTGGAAGGTTCAGGGATCCGAACCGACGCACGCAAGCGTGCATTTACGCACACACCATCATTAATTATCGTGCGCACTGCTGGTCCGATAAATCATTACTAGGGTGCTTGCGTGCGCACAACGCAAGCAGCATCCTCGCAGGCCGCTGCGTCCATCAGAGCGCGGGGCTGCGCCTGCGGCAACAGCGGCCGTGGCGTCTGAGTCATTTTCAAAGCCAGGACAGTCCCCGCAAGAACACAGGGGTGGCGCCCCGAGGAGTACGGTTCTCGTGCGTGTGTTTGTTGAACTCTCCTGCCTGCAGGCCTGCGCTGAAAACGCACTCTCCTTCTACGCATGTGCCTATAACCGGGATTTCGACCAAATTGGTTTCCAACGGGACCCCGGTAACGGAATGCGTGTGCGCACTTGAGAATGTTCATACGCGAGTATGCAGAGTATTGGAATCGCGGGGGCAGAAGCGCGAAGATACACTTTACTTAAAGGTGATTTAGACCGAAATCCAGGTCAGTAATCCGATAGGCCGGTCGTGGGGTTTGAAACCACTTGGAGCGATGAAGGTTACTTTGTCATCGGACCATCCACCGTGGGTTGTCCAGTAGCCAATCTGAACACCGGGAACCCACAGCAGCCAGATTACGAGTCAGTCAAGCGTCCCATGCATCCATCAAAACTGAAACTGCATTGCCGACGCTAAAACGTTTATGCAAAGAAAGCCCTAAACACGTCTACAAAGAACTACATCTTGTCTAATTTCAAACTTGTATGTTGTCTTTGAAAATGTTCCCTCAATTTCTTTTACAGTCCCTCCTCCCTTCCTATACTATCGAGTTAATTCAAAAAGCAGGGCTGAATATCCAAAAGGTTTCCTGTGTGCTATTTATACTTCTGTCCGTTTGTTCACTTCTCTTCATATTGACAACGCTGCTGCATGGTAATTTACAGTGTTCAGTCAGTCTCTTTTGTAGTATTGTTTACTACTAGGCGCGTCTGCGCTATTATAACTATACCTAAATAGCCTTCACTCCCGCTCAAGTCAATCCGAGGAGTCCGAATGAAGAGTCGACCTTATGTTGGCGATTTGACAGAAACTCAAGAGTAATGCCCTCCATGAGTAAGTGTTTAGAATAATGAACGATTATTCTTTTATATTCCTTCATATTTGTTACACCCTCTTATGCAAAATGCCGCTCCTAATATATTTGGATTTCCTCAGCTGATGCACGTGCGTGACTCCGTAATCGGATTCCTACCTTGTCACAAGTCACCAAGGGACTGACGCTCAGAAAGCTACCCAGTAATGTCATTTATATCTAGACGAAAACAGGTTCCTCGTCAGCAATCGCAGTAGAGTTTCACCTCTTGAACTTTACGAGTGCGAACACCTGAAAGAGATCTAACTATGGCATCTTTTTAAATTGTACCGCCCCACTAGTTCACATGACTTTATGCAGGAGGTTAAGGCCAGCATAAGAACAATCTCCTCCTCGAATGGTTGCTGTATCAGAGCGCAGTCGTACTAATTGACTGAAGGAATTTCCAAGGAAGAACAGAGCATCATAGCTTACATAATAACATTGGTTTGCCATATGTTCGTCGGCACTGCAAGCTGGGATCGTGAATCATCATCACTATGCATACAGTAGGTGGATTAGCTCATGAAATGTAAACTGAAATTACGAAATGCGTTTTCGTTTCAAAAAGATTAATTAGGTAGGGTTGTAAAACTAATTAGTCTGCAGTATAATTCTATAATAATTCAGTTACCTCAGGTTGCCGGCTTTCGAAAGAACTTCCCTCCGATCGCATGCAAAAACTACACTCTGTGAAAAATGACTACTTATGTAGCATGCATTTTTCTCATTGATCTTCGATGTCTCCAAAAGTCGAATTATTGTTCATGAAAAACATGCATAAAAATATTCATGTTTTCACTCATTCGGTAGAAAGTTACGTCTTCTTTCAATTGTATACTCGAAGGAGGATAAAATTATGTTTTTAAAGTTTCTAATTGTGAGAGGTTTTATACCATAAAATGGCCGATCATAAAACGTCATGTCTCTGCATTTACCAATTTCGCTTGTAAAGTTAACAATATGGATCAAATCCAAAGTTAAATTTTATAAACCTCATATGACCTCCTCTTAATACCGTAAAGAAATGTGTGGTTTTCCGTACGCGAAACATACAAAGCTTGTAGTTTGGAAACCCTGGATGCAATGTGACGGCAGAGTGGGTTCAAAATTATTCGGAAATCGGAAAAGATTTTAAAAACCGAATAATAACCTTCCTTCGAGTATAAAATCAAAAGACGTAACCTTCTATCGAATGAACGACAGCATGAATATTTTGATGCATGTTTTTCATGAACTATACTTGGACTTTTGGAGACATCGAAGATCAATGAGAAAAATGCATGCTACATAAGTAGTCATTTTTCACAGAGTGTAGTTTTTGCATGCGATTGGAAGGAAGTTCTTTCGAAAGCCGGCAACCTGAGGTAACTGAATTATTATAGAATTATACTTCAGACTGATTAGTTTTACAACCCTACCTAATTATTCTTTTCGAAACGAAAACGCATTTCGTAGTTTCAGTTGACATTTCATGAGTTAGCCCACCTACTGTAATACTTAAATAGTTATGTTAATGTTTCATCGGTTTTATTATGTGTCGTTTGTCTTTTTGTCCAGTGATTGCCTGCCAAACGTGTTTAGAGTTAATTTCTGAGATATCTGCAATTACCATATTCAGAACAATGTTTTTATATGTTGCTGGCCTTCAGTGGTTTGACACTCCCCCACAAACATGACAAAATAAACCTCCCTACATTTTCTGGAAAGAAATCATGGTAAGAATGAAATATAACGACACTCCTTCCCATGAAATTAAAGTGCATACTGCACTGTATTCCCTGGAAGCGGCAACCTCAACATCCCTCTAACGTAATTGTTGAATGTTGTTCACTATGTTTGCGAGGACGATATCAGCGGAACCAAACCCGAATAATGTCATTCCATATTAATGCGTACATTCCTAAATCGTGCATTTCCTACTGAATCACGAGTCCTCAATTATTAAAACTTGCTAAAATAACCGTTCGACGTTAAAATTAAATTATACACCATACTGATAGAATTAAAGATCCATTTTGCTGCTTTATAGAGCCGCCACAATTTTTTCTGTAGATTTGTGGCGTACCCCGCCACCAAGCAGATGAGTAAGATGAATATATTTCAAAAATCATATTTTTATGCATAAAAAGTAAAGCGTCGGCTGGAGCACAGTAGTCAAAGGCGATGAATAAGGTGAACTTACTGTCAAAAGTGTTGTTTTTGAAGTCAATAACCAGATGCAAACATCCACCCAACGACAGTCGGCGGCAACCCTGTAAAAATGGATTTCAGCCGGTGGACGGTTTTACTCTAATGATATAGAAAACATCCCCATGAAGACTAAATTAGGCGATCCTTTTCTCCGTTGTCACTGTGCTCAAGGCACGGGACTGGGTGTCACTATTGGGTACAATTTATCACGATCAATCAAGGTGGGCATGACACTAACCAAAGGAACACTAGACTAGGTATATTAAAACCCTCTCACAACCAGAAATTGTTTACCGCAAGAGTCAGGCAACAAAATGGGAATTCGTAGTTGGTGCTTTGTCAGTGTTATCGAAGCCAAAAGTGTCACTTGTATACCTTAATCCATATTAATAGGCGTTTTGGCAAATTTAAACTGCTTCCTTTTTACACATCTGTGAAAAACTAGGCAACCTTGGTGGGATTAGAACCCACGACAACAAGGAGGAAGCTTGAGTACTGCTAGAGCGTTGGCTGTACTCAATCCCTCCCCTTATTTTCATGGGTTCGAACCTCCCCGAGGCCGCCGGACTTTTCGCAAAAGAGTAATAACCAATTATGTGCAATTTGCCAAAACACCTATTAATTACGTGAGCCTGATAGTCATCTGGTGTATTCCAGAAGGTTTACTCGGGAAATCTTGTTGGACAGTCAGTTTACTGTCGATACAAGCGAAGATGCGAGTTCCAGAAATAAATGATCCGAAGAAGAAGCGATCGCTGGAACAGTCAGCTTGCTGTACCAGATTTGGTGAATTCCATACGTTGCAGTAGACTAGGCGGGTACCTTGACCCAGATGGAACTAGACTCACGTATCCCGTTGGGACCTGGTAGCTCAGGTGGCTAGAACGATGGTTGAACTCAAGCCTTTCCCTTTCAGTCTTGGGTTCGAATCCCATCGAGGTTGCTGAGTTTTTTACAGATGGGTCAAAGTAAATTAATCCATATTCAGTCTTGTTTAATTTCCGAGGAAATTAATCCGCGAACATGGAGTAAAGTCTCCGAAACAGACCACTTCGGGTACGATCCAAGAGTTGCTATGAATAAGTGAGCTGAAGTCTATCAGCTACTACGGAATAGCCACGTAATATTTAAAAACCGTCAACAGACAGCCAGTAGTATACAACTGTGTAATTATTTACTACAATGAAGACACAGGTGCTAGTTGAAAGCCCAGACACATGTGTTTCACTGATCGTGTGCCTCTGCCTGGCGCACCTTCGAGGGATTCGGCTCATCAGCTGGTGCCTCAGTATTCCACGTGCGTTTTCTGGTATACGAACTAGGCAGGATAGCATTACCGACAAAACCAAGGGAGACTGGAACGGACATTTCTGGCTCATTAGCCGTCGTCAGCCAGTCATACCCAACCCCGAAGTGTGGCACACCCGAGGCTCGAACTCGCGACCTGTTTGTTAGAAGTCCACGCCTCTAACCACTGAGCCACGAGCCCGTTGCCCTGTCGGTGTTCGATCGGGAATATACAATGGTAGGGAGCGCTCACCGACCGTTCCTGCGGAACTCACTCGTTCCGTTGTGCCTTATGGACTCTTTCTCGAGCCCAACCAGCAGTCGCACAGCGGCGCATGATATAGGCAGAACGATATTACGGACAAAGACAAGGGAGACTGTAATGACCATTTCGGGCTTATTAGCCGTCGTCAGCCAGTCACACCCAACCCCGAAGTGTGCAACACCTGGGGCTGGGTCCCGAGGACGATGGCTAATAAGCCAGAAATGGCCATTCCAGTATCTCTTGTTTGAGAGTCTGTGTTGTAGAGACTGAGAGAGAGAAGAACGGCAGGTCCACCACTTTCACCCTGCTTGAGTTGGATGACTTTGCGTCTAGGTTCCACCTTACGGCCAATGAATTAGATATAACTGACATTCCTATCTAAAAATCTCAACATTTTAAACAATACGATCATTAAAACAAAAGACTGCGCCAAGGGCCTAACATGATATCTATTCAACTTCAAAAACTTTTAGAAGACGATTTGGTAAGCATGAGTGTGCTTTTGACAAATTCTCGTCGGTCCAGTGGATGTACACGTGAAGGGGATATATGTAGAACCTGTGCGATAATACAAATAGATTAAAATTAGCTCCTTCATGCAAGTTGGGTGTGGGAAAAAGGTGCGGGGGAGCAATATGATGCAGTGAGTTAGAAGGCAGTGGGGGTTATAAAAGGTCAGAAAATTTTATAGCCAACATCTTATCCTCACCCAACTTTAACGGTGCTGGCTCTAACAGAACTTCCCAATAGTTGCAGTGATCCTTCCCTGATTCTGGTCGGTTAGTGACGGTTTATTTCGCATCAACCTTATTTGTAAGCTTTTGCTAAACTTCCCTCAGTTTATCAGGGATGATGATGTGAAGCACTAAACTAAGTCATCATGAACTATGTGGCCTCTAAAACAAACCATAATATATACAAAATCGTCCTTTGGTTGTAAAATCCGCTCCTCCTGAATATGATATTTGCAAGTGCGCGCTTCGGGTTGAAAAATATCTCCGACGTTACTTTAAAGGCGCATACTCAGTCAATGGTTTAATGCAGGAAGAGAAAATGTGCTGTCAGAGCCTGCGCCTCTTCGGGGTGTCTGTACGGAGACCTAAAATACGAAATCACGCAAGCCGCGCGCTTAAGGACTGGGAATTCCTGTCGCCAGTGCTCGAGGCCTTATCGGAAAGTGACGGCAGGGGGGAGCGACGACACCTCGCCGGAGTGAAGTACCTTAGGGAGTATAAATAATCAATTCCTTCGGATCTTCTGTAAATCGCACTTCCAGTCACCACAAACTGTGAGGCTTTCGAAGAATTTCAAGAACGGTTTGCTTAAGAAAAAGTGCCAATTCTTCCTTCCATTTGTGTGAAAGTGCAGACAAAATAAGTCCGTAATCTCAATATCTGACGCTTGGTGATCAAAGTCAGCCAACTTATACGTTAGATTGAAAGCACATTTGGTAGAATACATTGAGCAATTCTAGACAGGCGTCATTATTTGAATACTTAAAGTCAACCCTGAAGCTTTCTTCCATATGCTAACACTTATTTCAAATGAGGGATATTTTAAGGAGATTTCTACAGATTGTTTTCTTATACATACCGCGTCTGACAAGCAGTTTGAATGCAAATGTTTACGTTTAACTACCTTGCGCGTGCGTTAGGCACACCACAGAATGCTTTAAAGGCTGAGTAAACATTGTTCTAACTATACTAGATAGCCTATCAAAATTACTTAAAGATGACCGATAGTTCACTTGCACATTTGATAGCTCCGCCTTTCATTCCCGGCTGTCATACTGGTCATTTTTAAAGTATACTATTTCTTACCCTCCCGTGTTATTGTGAAACACAGTAAACACTTTCGGCCATTTATGATACGACGATCGTGCCACTACTCTGACAAGCTATCTAATATTTGGACATTTAAGGCAACATATGATTTTTCTTTTATCTGCAGCTGCAATATTTATCTCGTAATTCAACGGTAATGTAGGGTTTAGGATAGTTGACTGTGTGAGCATGGTAAATCCGGGCGTCTTTAATTAGGCAGAGATACTTAAATCCGCGGGGTAGTGGAGACGAATAGACGCCAGCCTCCACCTTTTGCAGAGGGTAGGACTATCTCCCCGGATGTTGCAGTCCGACATGATCCTCGTCAATGCAACACTTTTTGCTTTGATTTCGTTTTTTGCACATGGACGATTAGGTCATCTCTTCTGCTGGTCTACATCACAGTCCATTTGTGGATTGATTCGCGAACTAATCCGCGAAAATGCATTTTAGTCAATTTTTGCTTTGAGTAAAACAGGGAAAGGAGACAATCGACTAGGGTTTAGTCTTCTTCACATACGCATTCGACTTGTGCGGAGGGTGACTTACTTGGTTTATATATATAGGTCTGTTTTGAAAGGCAGGCATCTCGAAAAATAAAATCTTAAATCACTTAAATTATTCAAGAACTTGACGGGTTGTATTCCATAAATTTCCTACACAGGTGCCCCGATTATTCGTCCAAAATAAAGTTAATATTCAGAATTTTTAACTTTCCAACTTGCCCAAAATCAATGCTTGCCAGGCATTTGTGTCAGTAGACGATCGCTACATGTCATTTGAACAGGGCCCCAGGACAATTAGTTTTATAAAAGTGACGAAGGGACAATATCCGTGGGCCGGACGCTCCAGACTGTTTTTCTTGCATTCTAGTGATTGCCATCCACTCAACAATCCTTGCCTCGGAGAAGGCTTCCAAGACAGCAGTCCAAATTAAATGCATTAGGCCGTTTTATTCGTGTTTCGATCGTCGAGTTGAATAAACGTTGACATCAACACCTTCGTATTATTCATTACTGTCTTGATTGCTGTGATGTTTCGTCTATTTGCAATAGTGTTACAGAACCAGTGAAAAATAAGATTGTTGGAGAAACTATATCTAAGAGAAGGCGGATATACTAAAGTTGCTGCAACTTCCCTATTGTCACATCAAGGACTCTTGAATGTTATAGTGGTGGCAGTGACGCGCAAAAGTCCATTTCTACGGAGTCCATTGGACGTATGCGTCACTGGCCCCCTATTCTATCACATAGACCAAATTACGACAAGAAGGACTTCAAAATCTAACCGTGGCATGCCGCGTTCTACCTTGAGGGAGTGCTTGAGTCAGAGCACGGTCGTACTCTTCCCAAGGACACGAGGTTTCACTGTCCCGATCAAACTCTTGATGTTCGGTTGGAGGGGGAGACACCTTTTAAGTGTTTCTGCGACCGAGTGGAACACCTTCTTCGACCCATACTCGCAGTCGGAAAGGTCATAGATTGCCTAGCGGAAAGACGAAATAAAAGTTTGCAAAGACCAACATATTTGATAAAAACTTTATTAGCCCTTATAGAAGTCGGTTTTCCAAATTTCGCAACTGCTGGTACAGACAACGTGGTGATTCGTTGTCTTGTAAAAGGAATGGATGCACCGGATTTATTAGATTTGCTCCGCGTCCAGTCGCCGGGTGGTCTATAACATGATGTTGTACGGGCAGATAGATACTGAAAACGCAATGTCACGATGGTTAAGCCAATCAACCACAGAGAACCGGGGCCACCGGCTCAATTGCCCGAACGCTGACAGACCTCGGCGACTGTGGCACTCATCAATTGCAGGCAGATACAGCTAAAACGATGGTTTAAGCCACCACGCTACGCAAACAGTCAAGTGACAAATTCTAGACAAAAAGGCTTTAGAGGAATACAGACGACATAGCCGACTGCGCAGGAGTGGCATATGAACCCGGGTATTTTTCTATCATCTTGTAAGTGCTGATTTCCATTTCCTTTTATGCCAATTTTATACTGAGGGCTTAGTGGTTAGTTGGACGGCTGACGCTGGCGTGAGGATATCGCTAATCGATTCCCGAGTGTTATCAGGTGAGTTCTATATGTATACCGTTGAGACAGACGGTCTTCCTCGTCTGATGATGGCCGATGACTTTCTACTACCACAGGAAGGCGCAGCAAGCATTTCACTCTATTTATCCACACTGATATGGTACAAACCTTCATAGTAGCTCACCATCTCGCAGGGAATATGCTCTTAGGCACCGATACTCTGTCTAGACGGGACAGGTTATTAATGTTAAGGATTGCTTAGTTCTGTTTAGAGGAACCCCTAGCCAAATACAAGCGTCACTCTCATTTAGCGGAACTATAGTCTGGACAGTAATTCTCGCATTAGTGCAAATCCTCCTTATAAACATCAATGGTATTCTGTCTAAATGGGAGGCACAGCAAACGGGACATCTCCGTCCTCAGACCCTTTTCACTCCAATTTCAAGATCCCTTTGACTGGGACAAATGTTCTTCATGGTGGACACACCACTGGCATGTACTCAGCAAAATCCATTTGGTAAACATCCCGCCGGACACCTGTATAATTTCAAAAGTAAATCGCCTCACTACCACTAAGTGAATGTATACTTGGCACTTTAGCTGGTGTCCAGTGGTTCGCAACATTGGATCTTAAATCGAGCGATTGGCACGTCTAGCCTGCACCGACTGAACAACAGAAAAATCAACATTTATTTTTCCCCATGGACTGTTTGGTTTTGCGATCATACCATTTGGTCTGTGCAGTGCCGTCACCCACATTGCAGATGCTCATTTAACTAATCTTTGCTTGTCCATATCTTCAGAGATGTTTGATTTACGTTTACCATGTGAGGTTTTGGTAAGACGGTGAGATAACACTGAAACAACCTACATGCAGTCTTAATGACATTCCGAGCCGCCGGATTTAGACTCAAGTCCACAAAACTGTCAATTTCTCCGTGACATGGTTAGTCATTTAGGATATGGGTTTGCGCTATGGGCTAACGTGAAACCACGGAAAAATAGTAATTATTCGGTATTGGTCAACTCCTCAGTCACAGAAAGTATTTAAAAGATGCTTGGAATTGGCTTCGTAGAATCGTCATTTTATGCACGATTTAACCGATATAAGAAGATCACTATGTAGGCTGACAGAGAAGAGATGCAAATTTGTTCGGAATGTTGAATGGCAAACGACTTGACATCTGTCGCAGATTTTTGCCCTTAATACGGAAATTGATGTCCCAACTTTCATCATAGATGCTGACGCCAGTGGGTACATGACTGACGAAGTACTCTCACAGATGAACAAAACAAGCTTTGCCAGGAAAACCCTTTTTCTACCATAACGGAACTACCGCATGTGCTGTCGAGACCTTCTCACCGTAATTATTTCCATCAAACAGTTCCGCCCCTTGTTATGCAGGCCATTCATTGTCTGCCCCGACGCCGTCCCCGTCCCCCAGCAAGGATATAAGGAAGAACCGATGTTACCATGACCAACCCCTTCTCCACGAGCCAGGGCGCACAGATGGCCTGGAAGTCACAGGCATGCCATCACCAACAAAACCCTTCAAGACTGTGCAGCAGCGTACGTAACTTACTTCCGACGATGAAAGGTTGTTTATTTCCAAAACGTCAGGACAATAAAATGCTGGTTCCTGTAATCGCTTTATCTTCTCATTTATATGCATATACCTTCAGTTCAAAAAGGAACCGATTGTACTCATGAATATTTAAGTTGGTGGTGCAAACATATAGCCAGATGAAAAAACTAAGGGAGAAGTTGGGTTATCACACTAGACCGTTTATGGTGACGGTGACACTTCCACCGTTGTTGCCGACGATGTTTACCGTGTTCGCCGCAGAATTATGGGCGCAGGGACGGTGGTTTGTGTGTGAGTTAATTTACAATTACAGTTGCCTTGCTTAGCACCTACCCCACTCCCATCTCCATCAACCACCTTAAACCGGACGTCATGACAGAGAGAGAGTAAGACCGGAGGCGAGATATGGCTCACTGGTTGACTAAACTAGACAGCCTGTATGTGCGCGCCAGACACGCCAAGTCCAGCCCAGGTTTACACACGAACACCAAGGGGGCGGCTCAGATCCAAACCGAGTTGGAGTACCATGGAGACCGTACTAAGAAGGAACTCTTGCAGCCTGACTCCCCGTCCTGAAAGAAGGACCATGTTATCCCATCGGTTGACAGCCTTCCAAACCACGAATTTTAGCGCATTGTGGTAGTTTAAAGGCTCGTCGAAGAGTCCGTAGTGTAGACTAGGTTCAGAACGCCATGGAACCGCAGTCCCCAGAGTCGCCCTACTCTTCCATCCCTATCCAAGGCCGATCACTCATGCGGTGCGGAAATTAAGGTTAGCAAATGTAAGAGATCTGGATCAATTATCTGATCAGTGGAACTGAGTGGCTGACGTTTCGAAGGGCCTGGCCGGAGATCCATTATCAAAGCGTTTTGTGCAAAATATTGACCAAGATTTTGAAAAAATGGCTGAATCAGTTGGCCTTTCGCTGCCTTGGCCTACTGGCCGTTGTCTGGGAATGTAGGCGGCCTCCTGCGTTGTGGGTCGTCACCACAATGGGGGTCGGTTGCACCTGTGCCCCCCATTTGGGTGAATTAGTCGAAAGTCCGTGTTTGCTAGGCATTTTAAACTCCGTGTGGCCGTCTTGTCCTGGTCATGGCGTACGTAGTGACGTAGGATTTTATAGGCCGTGGGAAGGTCTAGGTACCTGCTGATGGAGTTAGCATCTGAGTACCAAGACTCAAGTGTGAGACGTTCTGTCCTTGATGTGCCCCGGCTTGAGACGGCTGTTCCTTGGAGGTCAGCACTGTGGCCAGTTTCTCTGATGTGAGTTGCAAGCTGTGAATTTGCGTCTAGTTTCCGATGTGCCAGTTTGTACTCGTGTAGCCGGGTCCGCAATTTCCGTCGGGTTTCCCCAATATAGTTGCCCCTAACAGAAATCGGACGTTTCAGTTTTTTCATGTCTGAAGAAAGTCTGTTGTTAAAAACTTGGAGATTTACGAGTACACCTCGGTTAGTCCATGCGACAGTTCGATTGTCATTGCCAACGATATCCACCGTGTGCTTCACACCAGGGTGAGTCAGGGACGGTGACCTTCGCGTGATTTAGTTTATAATGATAGTAGACTTGCCCAGCATCTACCGCACCCTCTTCTCCTCCCTTACCATGAATCCGGTGTTAAGTCAGAGTTAAGAAGACTGGAGACTTGGGGGACGTAGGTGGCTGCCGCGGTCAAAGACACCTTAGAATATTGACCACATACGGTCACTCGATCACCTCATTATGTATTTTGTTCTCACTGATATTCAACTGCCTATAAGAAGTCAGTCATGAAGATGACCATGGAAAATTGTAAACATGATCGGTTTCCGCTATCCATTAGTGTAAGACCTTATTCTATTTGCATGTAATTGAGCTGACGATAGTTAATGCTCCCGTTCGCTTTAAACCGGCCTCTTCCAATGTTAGGTGACGCTTTCGTGGGCTTGGGACAGTTGCCTTTAAAATGGTTGCTCGAGTTTAACTTTCATATAAATGATTTGGAAAATTCAGTGACTTATTTAAATGTTGTAAAGAAGGAGAATTCATATACAGAGCTACAGTTTCGCTGTCTTTCAAAAAAACGAACATGCATAGCCCTTTAAGTAAAGGTTGAAGATTATGACAAACGCCGTCTTGGTAAGCAAGTTACATATTGGACACTTCTAGCCTGATTTATTCCGGTTATTAATACACGTCATATAGCCAAAAATGTGAGTCAAGAATTTCACCAGAACGGTCTCTGCCTTGATGCGTGAATTGTCCCGAGTCTCAGTCCGTAGATTAAGCGCTCAGAAACCTTTGTTCTCAAGCACCCTGTGGCAGATGTTGCGTGTTCCCATTTTATTGCTGTCCGGCCAATGAATCACTCATTACGTCCAGTAAACCTCCTACCAACAAGTACTTCCCTCCTGGACTTCCCGCTAGCATAGAGGACCGGATGGAGGGGGGGGGGCGTGAGTCAAGGGAGACAGAAGCGGAGGGAGTCCTGCACTTTTTAGTGGATGTGCGAGAGAGGTCCTTAATGGATACCCTGTGCTTTTCAAACGACCCTCCCCAGTCAATCCCGGCTCTGTTACCCAATCTGGCGCTCATTTACGCCTGCAAATGGTGGCACAGTTAATCAAGGGATTTAGCAAATATAGCAGCTGTCTTTACAATGGACAGAATAGAGTTACTAACTATTCACCTGAATAGGGTCATTGCTTGAACACACGTCAGAAGAGCCTGGGCATGAAGGTCTCGCGGTTGACGCATGGACTCACGCGCCACCTGGTTTCCACGAGCGATTTTCAAAGTGACATGCGACTTTCTCAAACCGATCAGGATTCTAGGGCCAAATATGGGACCCCAGTTCTTCTTGAAACTTCGGCCTTCGTCCATTTCTGACGTTCGCCCTGCTACAAGTTATGAATAACGAGAAGATATGATGAAAAGAGGGACTTGAATGCTATTCGTCACGTAACTAAGACTATGGCTAAACGCAACGCCCTTATATCATTCTTTAATCAGGCAGATCAATACATTCCGCTCTCCTATGGTTTTGATTTTCACAACAAAACGTTCGCCGGATGACTAAAAATCATGGCATTGCGTCTATTGACAACTCGGATCTGGCTCAGACCTTAAATCTTGAGCCTGGTGCATGACTGACAAAGGGTGAAAATATACCAGGAATCGTCATTTTCGTCTTTTCTACTTTTGTCGGAAAGAAATCATTTGTCTCGGCCATGGTGTCTTCGATGACCTAAGTCTCGCAGCTTAGAAAACAACCAAAAATAAGCCACGTATTTTAACTAATAAGCCAAAACTTTCCGACATATTTTAACAACTAAATGCTCGTTAGGTGAATTTGGCAGTTTTGCATAGCTTGTTCCAAATGCGATCAAAGTCACGGCGCCCGGATCGAAGTCTCGTGGCCCAGGTATTTGGCGCGTTGGCCGTAGACAAGCCTTGCACTTACTGCCCTGTGTGTCTGAACCCCACCGAGGCCGCCGCCTTTTTTTATTTTGGTCGGATGAACTTAATAACTGGCAGAGTTTGCGGGAGGAACTTTCAACGAAGCTGTGACGTCCTTCACTGTTGATACTAGCTTTTTCCGCCCGATAATTTAAGAAGCTTCGGTAAGATGTGGTTTGGTAGCACCGCTTGAAGGACACAATACTTTTGAGGTTGGGGTTAGGGGTGATGGTTAGAGGTTAGGGCTAGGGATTCGGGTTAAGGGTTAGGGTTAGGGCTTAAGGTTTAGGATTAGGGATTGTAGTTAGGGAGTAGGATTAGGATTAGGGGTAAGCGCAACTATTTCTCAACCATTGAAAGTACAACCACGCACTCCCAATAGCTTTTCTTTCGCATACAACTAAGTGACCTCGTCGCCTGTGCGTTCCCCATTTGCATCTGTAAAAACCCGTATTACTACCGGTCCAGTATTAGAGGTGACTGAGGTTTGTTTACTTCAGGTGGGGCTACCAAACCACATCTGACCGATGTTTCTTCTGTGTCACATGCTACGTGAACTTATTCAAGGATCTAGCGTCTTTAGACCGTGTTTTACACTCGGGAACCCTATACGTAAAGGTAAACTTCATAAAATACTTGGAGTAGTCTTGTAGATAGGGTATTGGGAGTAGAACCAGTGTAACTGAGTTAGCGCAGGGCCCCAGTACCCATGCCATCGACTAGCAATGGGTCTTAAATCAAACTGTCCCTAGGAAAGCCCATGACTATCTCCAAATTTCTCAACCAGTTTTGCTGCCGATTTTGCCCTCTTACGCCCCGTCTGGCGAAAGCGGATTTGAGCGTATCCCGCAAAACCCCAAAAGTTTGTAGAATGTATGCTTCTAGCCATTTTGTAAATTTAAAACGTCGACAGGTAGTATCGGAGACTTTTTTCGTTATCCCATATAACCCTCTTATCTCTCTCTTCCTCCTACTGATCCCGACCCTCTATGTCGTTAAATACTTCTTATGGGATGCCAAATGTTGTTCAGGAAATTTGTGGCTTATGGGCCTGTTTTGACTTGCCTAGAGTTACGCAAAATAGGAGTCCACCAACCTTTATTTAATGAAACAGCTGGGCAAAAGATTAACTTTTAAGAGGATGAAAAAATCAATAAAAGTATTAACAGTGAGCACTAAAGAAGGGGGAGGGGTGGAGGAGGAGGAGGAGGAGGAGGATGGGTGGGGAGGGAGCGAAAAAACGAATAATGTAATAAAAATAAAGAGGGAGAGGAAGAATAAGCGAGCTCGGAGGACTTCCGTTTAGTTTCCCTGTGCTTCAGATGCACACAGGTTTCCATTTTCAAAGGTGAAGTCGGCGCCGCATCTCGCACTGGGGCATCGCTGACTCCCAGGTCAGCTGTTCAGGCTCAAGAGCGACTGTTGTTGTGTTAGTAACTACTCTCCCACGCATTTTCCGAACATTCAATCGGGGATCGGCATTGAGCGGATTAGGGAACAAGAGATCTGGCAATGGCAAATGGCTTCGCATAAGCGCATCTTACTTGAGATACGGTACGCTTTTGCGCAGGTTATGTTTGCTGTCACAATGCTGTCATTCGCGATTTTGTCGACCGCGGTGCTTACACGAGGCCTCGTGGCGTTGACACCAGATTGGGCTACCCTAAAGCCCTTGTACTAGACCACAAATGTCGATCTGGCATTTCGGTCATTCTGCTGGTCCAAAATGTACACTTACTACAAAGAGGAAGTGTACTGAATTCACTCGGCATTTCGCCACCAGCTACAATGGATCAGTTGTTTCCGTTGTCCCGGCGCGATCTCCTGCGGAGGTTTGCAATCGCCTGCTGGCCTCTTTGGCGTGGCTTACTTCTTGGAAACCATTCAAAATCCGATAGAAGAGTCCTGAAGGTTCGCTTAGTTGTAGAAATGCTGTGGACTTCAGAATCGGACACCGGAATGCCACCCCAGGCCTGTTTTCGAAGCCAATCAACAGAGGTACCAGAAAATAAGCAACCATTTCAACGGTGTTGCTCATATGTAGGGGTATCTTCGAGATTTAGGATCCATTTAAATCCGATATTTTTGAAATGTTTTTTGATGTTCGGGGTTAACCAATTAGTTTGCTCAGAATAAAGTGCGTAAATAATAGTTCCTTATTTTAATTTGTACAAAATTTTTCCCCTTTAAAGTTGTTCCGAAATGTGTATTTTGGTTCAAAGTGGTCAGCGGTTCTTGCACTTTTAACGATAGATTGAATATTTTATGTTCCCAATGTCTCCAACTTGCAATTTATGCATGTTGCCTGCATATTCAATCTGCCATGAGATAACGTTTCTGATGCCGCCATTAAGCAGAATATACACGTAAAATTAGACAGGAGGTATTTGTAGGATCAGTGAAACTTCAACCGTTAAAACTTATTGGGTTGTTGACAAAGCCCGAAAAAAATTGCACAGTGTGTGCATACATTTCCGCCGAAATATCATGTCTTCAAAGCGCGAAATAAGCTTTCCGCTATATAGAAATTACCTGAATTTGATCTATAGTTAATCCCTCGGGAAGGGACAACGTTAGGGCTGAGCCTATAAAGTTTGATCCCAGCCGATTTACGCCAAGCTAACGATTACTTTCTGGGGAGGCTAAAAATAAACCGCAAAACATATGTATAAATGTTATTTGCGCGGTAGTGTCCTTCAAAATTGGATCATTCATGGTAAGCGAAATGACTCTCATTCGAAAGCTGATATGACATGGTCTGAAAAAGTGGTCCCGTATGTTCTATGCCTCTTAAAATTGCGGGTTATTTATGGCAATTACTTCTAACCATATGTGCATTTGAGGATTTAAGTCAATTTTTATACGTTTTGGAGTCTACCCTTTTTCAGGTTCTCTGTTATAAATTTAGGACTTCAAACTTCACATTCATCTGAGTCAGCCTTAGAGAAAAATCAGCCTTTGTTTTGACCAATGGTTTAGTTGAATTGCCTATCCACATTTCACTTATTTCGACGATGCCATTTCCATGATAGGATGAGTAATGATATTACCCACGCACATTAGTTCCCTACTTGTTACTTAGCTCCGGAAACGAATGTAGCTATGTTTCCTAGCGCCCTTACAGTTTTTCGGTTCCTATTAGTGTTGATTTGACCGATTACTTTGATATCCAAATCGCTTTTCTGACAGGCTGTGTGCCGCATGGTCAATCCTGTTTCCATTTTTTGTCCAGATAACAATTCTTCCTCCGTGGGACTGGTTACAATGGAAATCATTCGGAGTCACTGGTTTGGAGTGAGTCTCGGACAGCCAGAACATGGGGATTCCGGATGCTTAGCAGCAATAATGAGAACATACTATTTAATAACGGACTGCAAATTACTCCCGCGTGTCTTCTGTAAAGATCATCATTGGTCTTACCCACAGTTACCACTACGGTTACATAAATAAAAGGGATGAATAACTTCCGACTAGTTGTTATGAAGCCGTACTCATCGGTCGACCAGGTTCCAAAGACTTTACGGTCAGCCTGCTTCAGTCACCATAGTACTTTCTGACGATTTACGGGTAGTGTAACTAAACTAGAGCTGAATTCGACATTTTTTCAAAATCTTACACGTATAGTGTTTGGTTTACGAATTTGCAGTGAGTATTCCATAGCGAGTCTAGTCCTCCCGTTTTGGTTACTGGTAATAAAGCTGAGCTGAATACTTAGAAATTATCAAGCATTACCGGCGTCATACCAGAAAATAGTCCTAAAAATATAACATCGCTAATTAAATGGCCTTTCTATCACTTATCATAATTGGTATTTAAGAAAAATTTTCATTAGGGAAATGTAAGTGTTTTCCAGCTTTGGTATACTTAACCAGGGAGAAGGAATGAGCCTTGAGACTTTCATTAGGGTCCTGTGAAAAGCGTCTCACTCAATTACAAAGAGTTTAAACAGGCATACCTCGCAAAACCCCATCAAAAAATCCATTCAATATCAGTTTCACGCACTAAGGTTTGCAAACTGTGAATTTGGGTTTAAAATGTGGCCCAAATTAACGGTGTTTCCTAAGCCAAGTGCATAAAAAGACGAGGTTAAATGAATCGAGAGGGTACATCTAGTGAACACCATGTGTCACTATCACTATAG
>CACRXP010000183.1:452556-478495 GCA_902702965.1 Spirometra erinaceieuropaei | reverse complement strand
TGGATTTTACCTGTTGCCTGTAGCATCTCTCCAGTACAACGTGTCACCTTTCTAATCACATTGTTGATATATCTAAGGCTCCCGAAATTGATATTCTTTCTTCGTTTAGGCTTTCATGGTCATTTTAATTAACCATTTTAGTTGTTTTACGACCTGCATAATCCCCATTATATTTAATTAACCTCAAACCTGGGAAACATTTTGATAGTGGGATTGATAGTATATTATACTGAAGCATGTAATGGACCACTTCAAGTTAACGACGTGGTCCGGCATTATCGACTTGAAGAAGTCAAAGGCTTATGTCAGCAGTTCATGCTAACAAATGGAATTTCAGAATGATGCGGCATTCGCCACCAACTATTCTGCCATCTAAGGCATCAAGGTAACTCTTCTGCTAACTCAAAATCCCCCACCTCCGTGTCGCAAGATATATCCGGACTCATCAGTTCAAATCATTCTGCTTTACATAAAACTTAACTGCTTGCAGTATCCCTTGTCCTCCTCTGGATTTCTATCAGAGTATAACATACAAAGGACACATAAACTACATGTCCTTTTGATCAAACGACTTTGAAAGGGAACAAAGTCTCCGTAGTATAAAGCCAGAAGCAAACGCATTTGCCTTTATTGCCACGAAGAGCAACCTGTCTCATCCGCAGTGTACCTGTGGGATGCCTTTGTTCCCAGAACTACCTGTAATCCACGTTTTCTCCGAACCGTCTCGTTTACATCGAACAGGTGTTTTTTCATCGACGCAGTTTTCGTAATTTAATATTTACACCCTCCAGCACGCCCGTATGAATGACCGAACGCCGCCAAAATTTTGGAAGTAATGTACGATTCACACGCCCATCCTCCCACGAACAATCTTTTAAAATATCTCACAGCCATGTCTGATAAGTCACTTCAACTCTACTCGATGCTGTATTATATCATTGGGTTAGAGCAGTTGTTCATCAGCTCTGCCTTAATCAGTACCTCGGTACTTCCCTGCCACATTGTTTTGAACCCCCTTTGTGATTAAGTCGGAAAATTAATCTTTCCATTTGCATATAATTCATATTACAAGAGCAAAAAACAAACGGAGGCAACAGTTGAGGTATGAAAAGGCGGTCTGTTCTAGTCCTCTCAATGGTGAAGAGTACTTCTAGCGAACATCATACGAAGTGGGGCTGCTCAGTACGTATGAGATATGGACGACCTTGAAGGACGGCTTGTGAGTTCATTTACTCGGTCCCTTTGTATCAAAAGTTTGTAGAAGGGGTCATCTTCCCCAATAGACAACGACTCCAGCGATCTCAAGTTTTTCCACCTTTATGTCTACTTTCCAAAGGTCAGGTAGGACATAGTCAATTTTGTGTGACTGTTGACAAGTTGGTTAATATCCAGGCCTATTGCGTGCTCTTTAACTCCTGACCACCATCTCGACCCACAAAAATACCGAGGCCACAGTTGAAGACATGCCCAGTCTGTGCGGCATGGATCGCCCAACCGACTTCGGGTGTGGCTTTCGAACGACAGACTGCTGTTCATGCATCTGTGTTCCCAGTCGCAGGCTGAATTCCGCAAAGTAATTCTTTCTCTGCAGTTGCTCAGGGGTCGGTGGACATCCGATGCTTTCTCAGACTAGAAGTGGGTTGTTTGGCCGCCTCACCTACCGAGGGAGTGTTGCTGCAGGCCTGTGATTGTCTCTTAGCCCGAATGACCCCAGAAGTTCAGCTCTGGTCTCAGCTATATACTATGAACACGGAATGGTACGTCATAATCCAAAATAATTGGATTACTTATTCTGATCCCTTGGGAGCATCCAGTTCTTTATAAATGAGACATGTGGATACCTGTTTTCTCAGAGGAACTCTCAAAAGTGCTTGATCTCCTCCATTTCTGCGGCTGCCATACTGCAGCGAGTCTTCATTTGACGGCATAGCATACAAGCATAGCTTCGCATGCGCGGTAATTCAGTAGCTGCTGCATGTTGGTCGGTTTCGCATATACTGTGGTAGGCAGTTGTCCGTTTGGCTTGCAGCGGACAGCATCTAGGGACAAATGTCAACCTCCATTTCTTCTTTCATTGTGAGATGTGGATCGGGGATTATTGAGTCCATTTTCCCTTCACAACATTTACTTTTGTCCTGAGCAATGCTCAAGAAATTGTCCGCAAGGTAACATGCCAAAGCTTTCAGTTTCTGCGTTCAAACATCCGTTTTTCAAGATTTTCGAGAATCAAATCAAAACTAAGATCGGCGGTTAATGATCCTACTGCTGTGCCCTTAGTTTTTTCATAAATAGTCTGGTCAGAGGGAGAGAATGTTCCAAGCCCCTATTAAATACTGTGACGTGAACTAGTGGCGGTTTTTATCTTATTTTTGACATATAAGGCTTGTGGGCGTTTTGATTGTAATGATCTGTGGTATGGACTCCAAGAAGGTAAAATAAAGAGGGCCAGTCTCTCCAAAAAAGAGACTTGATCGTCGGGACAGGTATAGTATTGGTTAGGCATTTCGAATTCACGCTTAATCCCATTAACGGCTGACACTGATTTAGGGAGCAGAACACACGAGTAATGCGGCGTTCATTGGATGTTCTTACTTGGTTCTTGGATGACTGGGCCAACCACCTGCTAACTATTAGTGGTCGGGCGTTCATCATTAGCGTTGGTGACGGACGTGATAACTACTCAGCAATTTGGCTCACCGGTACTGTCACTGGAAACAGTTCACGCGCGCTGTCCGCGTGACTTAATACTCCGTCTTAACAAATTCTTGGTGGGTGGCGAGATCACTGCACGCCGTGAAACATGCTCATCATCTCTTGAGGGCGAAGGTTCGTTTTGCCAGCATACCTTACTTCGGAATTTTGACATGGTATGCTGTATACCACTTTAGTTTGTTTCAATGAAGGAAGCGAACCCTTTAGATCCATCACCTCCTGCCTGACGCTCGATTCCGGCTTATTGGCTGCACCAATTCCAACATGATTCGGGATCCCTGTCGTTGCCAGTGAAGCGAGATAGAGCAGCATCTGGTCATCCGTTAGTCGATCTTGGATAGTTGAGAAGAATATGTCCGCCGAACCGGCCCTTCACTGACGCCGTACTAGTCCGCGACCTGCGCTGCCATCGTCTCCTGCAACGGCCGCTGGCCACTCCGTACTATGATGTTATATTCAGTACGAGAAATCATCGACCCGAAGTCTCCGTTGCAAAGAGAGAGTACAAAAACCAATTACCGACTTTATTTTCCAGCATAGACCTCGGAAGACGATTTTTCAAATAGAACAAGAACTTTTACGACTTAAGAATACAGTAAATGTGTTATCTCATGAAATGTTAGTCGAAAAGATTACATAAGTAGGATTGGAACATCATTCTGGGATATTTTGGTAATGCCAAGGTGCCGGATTTTGAACGAGCCTATTATTGGCCGTCTTCAAAAACTACACCCTGCTAAAAAACTGCATAAGTTGTATCATTTTTCCACTTTCTTTTCGTTACCTTTAAAAACTTAAATATAACATATAGAAGACAACGCAAACATTTTCTCTCCTGTACTTATTTGGCAGCAAAACTTCTACAATTTTTTAGCCGGAGAGAGAGTACCATTGGTTTTTAAGGATATTTCAATTCCAGAATAATTTTTGCTCTACCTGCCGTCACACTTGCGCTTAGGATTTCCTAACTACAAACCTTATACATTCCGACAAACGAAAAATCACACATATCTCTATCCTTTACAGACTTAAAAAAGTTGTAATTGACGTGGACCAGATTGTGTACTTTATAAGTAGTACTGATTAACATTTTGATGCAATGCTATACAAATGGGCATTTCGCGGTCTCCAAAATCATATAATCGGATACTTTTAAGAGCAAAAGATGTTCTCTCTCCGAATGTAAATTTGGAGAGGAGGCAATTTGCTACCAAATGAGCACAAGAAAGAATACTTCTGTGCGTGTTTTCCACATAATATATTTACATTTTCAAGGGTATCGAAAATCAACGGGAACTATTTGTACAAATCAAGTGTTCTTTTTTCACAGAGTATAGTTTTGCAGACGTCCAAAAATAGTTTCATTTAAAAGCTGGCTTCTCTGCGTTATCGAAATATCTTACGATTACGCTTTATGATATGTAGTAGTGCGAAACTATTGGAGAAATCTTTTCGAATCAAAAACATATTCCAGAATTTCAGTTAACATTTCATGAGATATCTTTATCCTGCCCGCCGACAAGGGACGTTAGACGAAATTTATAGATGGTTTAGCCTGTAGCTGAGATAATTGTAAGAGTTCTCTACAAAACTCTGGAAGCTGGAGAATGTGTCCTGAACTGGGAAAACCGTTAACTTCTAATTTTCCGTTTCTTCGTCTCCATGGCTTTGTGTATAAATCATGAATGTCCTTCGTTTGCATACCTCCAGTTACATCTTAAACGCTTATGGAATCGCGGACCTAAACTGTAAAATCTCCTCTACGTTTCCAAAATATTTTAAAAACTCATCTGCTCATTCACCAAAGCGGACAGCGATTTTCAGAAGACAACTTGACGACCATATGTTTGTTCTTTACAACTTTTTGTCAGGCCAATACTGTCATATGGGAACGGGGTAAAGATCACTTGTGCAACCCCACTGTGTTTAATATGCATAACTAACTACCATATTTGTTTTAGTGGGTCTTGGTTAAGTCTTAAGTTCATAGCTACAGAAGTCGCTCTTTGAGTTTTATTTAACATACTGATAAAAACAGGATGACCTCTTTAGTGACCAATTATTTAGCCCTTGATGGCTTTCAGTTCTGGCCCCTCCCCATAGTCCATTTCTTCCAAATGGTTAGGTATAACTTTTTGCGTCGTGTCGGCACTCACTATACGACGCGTGCTGTAAGGATCGTCGGCTGCGTTTTGGTTAACTTTGCGACGATTAGATCATAAACGCTCAACTTACACGATATCTCAAACCGTATCTGTTATCCAACGTCTACGCAATGGCTTGCTTTCTTCTTCAAGAATACTTGTGCGCAGTCGCATGCATAACCAGTAATAAGACATTTGCATTCAGTTGAGTTCATGCACAAAAGGTTGCTCACAAATGGTTGTTAAATCGCGTACAGGAAGGGGTCCTTCAGGTTCCCTGTTATGGAAGCTGTTACACCGGAAATGCTTCCGCAATAGGCTATACAGATATTCCCAACTCTTTCTCTAGAACAACGCTGTCTAGGCTAAACCACAGACGATATTAAAGCCCGTCTACATGGGCTTATATTGCTCGACGCGAAACCGGAGCCCTAGAACATTCTCCCTTCGACACCGACCGCGTCGGAATACATATCCGTCGGTGTGCAGCCTCAATACTTGCTGGCGCATTTGGCGTCCATCTTGACTTTCTACCACATGAGACAGCAGTCCCCGTGCTTGGCAGTACACTACCACCTTCTCCGACTTTGTAGCTTCAGTTATTTGCTCTGCTTGGGTCAGGAAATAAAGCTGCGATTTTCTGAACTTTCTGAGACCTGGGGTCGATTATCCGTATTTTAGAAGGAAAACACGAACCGTATTACCTCCTCTGTTCATGATTGCATTTCATTATTGTACATAAATTTTACATTTGAATATTTATTTTCTCTAAATTTTTATTTTACTGTAGTCGGTTGACTTATTATGAAGATACAAACAGGCGTTCATAATTACGTTATTTGACCTTTTCCTTGTTAATTAGGGTCTATTTTCATAGCTTCCCTAGTACTCAGGCATCACGTCGCCTCGCAGTTTATTTTCGCAGTTGAAATATTTGGCAATTACCCTTCTTCTTGCCTACTGTTTGTCTATTCCATTGGTGCCTGAGCTGTCACAAATTTGCAAGTCGCGGGTTATTTGATTACCCTTTATTTGTTGGGAGTTGTTTATTGTTTATTTTTTGACTAGCGCGCTCAATTCGGTTACTATATATAGGTGTAGATGAGGTACTTCGGTGGGAATCTGCATATTTTTAAAGTCTTGTTGCGTACATTTCGCTTTCCCTCCGCGGTGATGCCCCCGCTTTCGTAAATCCCCTACCACCACCATTCGTGTGTTACACTGGCCCGGGGCTACTGGTGACAAAGTGCGGTTACACAACTTACCGTTGGCGGGAATGGGTTCGAGTAAAACATGTCAGCAGTTAGAGACAACAATTGATTCCGGACATCGTGTGGACCCCAGCGAAACTTTTTGCGTATTTTATAAGGTCCTATCAGGCCATCCTAAGCTACTGGGTCAGTATCTGTTGACAACAACAGAATCGACCGCAATTAGATTACGAGAGCCGGTCTTGTGCGCGCAGAAAAACTTCGTTCAGGCTCCGCGCTTACCGTGGTGAAAAATCGACTACATGTAACCCTCCGCGCGCTTCCGCTCCCACCCCGCCCGTGGTATTGACTCATATTACTTTTCCCCTCACCCTATTCCCACATCCGGCCTGTGTTTTAAGAACTTTAGTCGATTTCTCTAATCGCCGACATCTTTTACTTGACGCCTTTCCCAACTAGTCCTCTAAATGCTGTTTTGGGGTCCTTCGCCATTATAAAAAAGGTATATTCAGCTAAGAATGCGTTTGGGACTCAAAGTGAACTTGCCGGGGGGAGGAGAAAATATAAAGTGGCACTTTCCCAATATGACTGATAAACGTCCTTTTAATATACATTTGTTCTATTATGAAAAAGAACTAATTATTTACACCTCCAAAACTGCGCCCTAGCGTAGCTATGAGAAAACCGGCTTACGGACTGTGAGGGAGTGGGGCTGTGCGTCGAAAACAAACGGTCTTCCAGCTTACGGAAGTCGGCGTTCCCCCGTTCGTCAGTCGGGAGAACAGAGCGGCAAAGTTGTTTTTCTGTCCGGAAATGAGATGGGACCGACTGAGTCAGTCAGGGGACGCTGCATTCGGCTGTGTGCGCATAGTGATTGTGGTAGTAGAAGCGATTCCCACCCCCTCGCCGCCGGTTCAAAGGCATTGCGGTAACTCCGAAAAAGTGTATTCTGTCGAGCCAGTGGAGGGGCTACGATGTGACTGAGTGGAGGGATTTTTCTCGCATAGCAGCTTCCCTGGCCTGAATGTGGTATTGAGGAGCGTTTGGCTCGGTGTTCGGACAGGGAATTAAGATGAGGAAGGCTAAAACGGTCAGCTGTTCGCTTGTCTCCTTGGTTTCCCGCTTCCTAGGAGCAGAAGCTTCCCGGGAATCAGCGTCTGCGCTGGGGTAGTCTGTTGATATCGGAGAAACTATTACCCTGGTCTTTGGGTAAAGCACTCCTGAACAAGGCAAGTCTTCTCTTTTTTGAAGCGGAGTCCCCTCGTAATGAAAGGGCACATTTGAAACAGGTGACTTACACATTTATGCAAAACATGGCCTTTGTTATGTATAAACTCCAGGCGATGCCTTGCACAGCGACTTTATGTAGTATAACAACCTGAATTTAACATTGCTGGATTTTGGGATAAGGCGAGGAGGAAGCAACCAGAAAGAAAAAGAGGCTAATAGTAGTGGTCGTTTAAAAAGCGATAAGGAACAAAGCAGCAAACCAGGGGATTACGTTGATTCAAAAGGTTATTGGTTGGGTGCGGAAACAATAAGAAACTTAGGGAAAGGAAGAAGAACAAAACATGAACGCATCGACAACAGAGCTAGTATTATTACGATGCTCTCGTGTTGGATAAAACTAAATATAAGAAGTGGACAGATTCTCTCAGTTTTGCAATATAAATGAATGCATCTTGGCATCATTTTACGTCTCACTTCCCCACTTTAGTAAGATAAATCAGGTAAGGCATTTTAAGAATCGGTTAATATAAAAATACCCTTTTTAAAATCCTTTATAAAGAGGAAAAAATAATTTCGAAAATATCGAACTCTATTCTTACATTTGCACTATAAAGGGTGTTCCGTCTGACCGCAATGACTGAAGCAGGCATTTGTGTTATGTGCTGCGTTCGTAGTCTTGGATGAAGATGCTCGCTTTCATTGTTGACCTCAGTATACGTTTACTTCTGGCGTCAAAGTGTTGAAGGAGTATCGATTATATGAAGGAGTTTATAAAAAGGATAAACATGGTATGCGGTTACATATCACTTTGCACGCACAGACTGCTGTCCCTCACTTGAGCTTCTATCCAGCCGTCTCTTACGGTATAACTCGGAAACAAGTACGCACCTATGAGGCATGCTTTCATCATAGTTTTTGTATGCGTGTGAGAATTCGGTTGTTTTCTGAAAGGGTTCGACGAAATATTGCTTTTAGGTAGTTTGTGAAGAGCAGTTATACTTTCGTGAAACTATGTTCTTACACAGGGAAATATTTCAATTTTAAGACATCCATAGTAAACAGGCACTTTAGGATGGCTCTCTAATATATGCAGTTACACTACCGAACAACAGACTACAGTCTGACGGCGACAAAAGCAGCCGTTGAGATACTAAAGGACCCAGTCCGCTGCGTGTTGAAGAATTCCCTGAAGGCTCTAGGACATCTTCCGTTCATTCATGACTCTATTCTTAATGCCTAATGAACTCAAACAATCTAACAGTTTATGCAGCAGGCAACGTATACCTTAACAACGTCTTTTCTTTTCGCCTTGCCGTAATTTGGGGCTCAGAATTCCTTGTGAACAGAACAAATCAGAGATTTTGTTGGCACGTTTTCAATTACGTTCGTTTTAGGATAAGGATGCACTTGTCAAGTTACGGATAAATCACGTTATAAGCAAGCATTTGTTCTTCGGGATTCTTTCGCTTTTAATTGTTGGTTTCCTTGGGCAGTCGTCAGTTTTGCCCTAATGCTCCATAAAACTCATTCAGTTGGGCTTCTCCGACATCCTACAATTGCACAAGATGATTAGATCACTGCAAGATAGATTGTTTTCCGCCGGAGGTTTCTAATTCACTCGAAGTTACCATGAGGGCTGGCAACAGATAGGTGTATCGGACACAGTCAATAGCCAACACCGGGGGTGAAATTACGATCAATAGTGTGTTGGATACGGTCAGGGTAGCCGTTGTTGCAGAGTTCGAGCATTCTCTCTGAATGTTAGACCTGTTAATTTGAACGGGCACGTAGCTACATAACAACAGTGTTTTTTTTTAATACTGCATCTTTTCTGTGTTCGTTAGCCTTATCGTTTGCTGCCTCTGATGGACGTGACAGTGAATCTAAAATGTCAGGATAATAAGACGTTGTTTCAGTGACAGAGGCTTCTTATTCTTTGCGGGTCTTTGGAGACGTGATATTTTGTTTTACAGAGCAGTTAGAGGTGCTGTTGCTAAACGTCTCGTCGTCTGAGGTAAGTACTGTCAGCGTATTGCAGATTTATTTATTATTTCGATCATACAGTCACTTCTAAAGAAACTGCTCCTAGGATTCTGCATCTCCCATAGTGTGTCCTAACAGACACTGAAAATGAAATTGCCGTCTAAATCATACCTGGTGTTTTATTGGGGCTTTTTCACTTTGCTGCGCATACTAGCATAATGTACCTGCTCTGAAATCTTGGTCATCCGAACTATAGCAGGCTTGTTCCGTGAGCTAGAATGCTGGAGTATGGGCTAGCGGAGTATTTTTGATCTCGCCAAAAATAAAAGCACTATTTTTGAAGGAAATCCTTAGGCAACTATTTATCAAGTTTGGATCTGAAAGTTGAACTTACCCTTGAGTCAAACGTTATTAACCTAACAGAATAACCGCTTAGTGTCCATACCTGCAAATCAAACGTTCGTTTATTACGTATGTAACAAGTTGTTGTCTAAACGGGTGCACTAAAAGCCCAGATGAACGCCTCAGAACCGATGTGAAATGTCATGTACCGAAAGCTTTTTCAAGTCCATACTTAAATTCTTGATTGAACTAAAAATTTAACTTTAAGCTCTATGGTAGACTCTAGGAACTACACAAACATATTTAGATTGTCCATTGATTAGCCCAAAATCTTGAAATTCTGCCATGGAACAGAATATTAACGAAGGAGGAGTCTGTGAAATAGAGGTGTATGTTAGCTGCGCAAAATAAAATAAGTCCCTTTGCCCAAAATGTTCGAGGAAAAAAGAGCAAGATTGGAGCACTTGGCACAAACTCGGCTGACCGGCCGTTTGACTGGATCTCGCATCAAAGTTTATTCGAATGTGTACAATTCTCACTTACTAGCACCTGTCCCACCGCGCGTCTCAAAACTGGACGGCTCAGATGACGGCAGCGGAATTGTTTCCAACGTGAAATGATGTTAGATTAAGGCGGTCTTGGGAACCGTGCTTGCCTAACCTCTGGAGAAACAGTGCTCCGAGCTTCATGGCTCGAATGAAGTTTTTTAGGAAATGCTAAGTTATCTTGATTTTCAAGAAGCGAGTCCTGTGATAACGGTAGATTTTGAGCGAGAGGAAGATTCTGCCCGTACTTAAGATTAGATGATTAAGAGAGAGATTCGCGTCAATTTACAAATGACACAGAAACCAGATACAAAAAATGGCAACGTTGCGAAAAATTGGCCTAAGGAGAGTCAGAGAGAAAATTGAAAGAGACAAGAGCCCAATTAATCTGGGGTAACGAAAGCATGGGGGAAACGATCATCAGAGAGAGAGGAGAGAAAAGTGCGCAAAAAGGGATAGAAAACACGAAGTCCGATGCTGTAAAAATACATAGATAAAGGCACAAAAAGCGACACAAAAAGGAGAATGGAATGGTCATTTCTACTAGATAATATGTCATCATGCGCCAGCTGTAGCCTGAGTTTCGAACCCGTGACTTGTTGGTTAGAAGTCTAACGCCATAACCATTGAGCGACAACCTCCATGCCCTGTTGTTTGTGATCGCGTCCCAGGCCTGCCCGTTCGCTTTCTGTGTTACTTCTCCCTTGTGTTTATATTTTTTTATATTCTATGTGTGTTTTTTGCGTTATCTTATCCCTCATCTATCGCAAATTGCCGTGCGTATACGTATTTCGTTTTTGCTTTTTCAGTGCCCTTGTATTTTTGTTTTTGATTGTTTCATCGTCCTTTTTAGTGATGAATCGTTGAGATACTTCACGATTCTTTGAACTTTCCTTTGGTTTTGTTTTATTTTGCGTTATGTTTTCTATTTTCTCGCTCTCGGCTTCCTTTTATATTCACTGCCATTTAGTCTTATGCAACCTGTAGAATTTTAAAATCTGCATCCGCTCAGCTAAGCAGCATGCAGTATTTTTTACAGGCTTTCTAAAACTTTTTAATGCCTCGTGCGCGCGAATAAGTCTACACAATAGCGAGACTCGAATTACGCAGGTAAAACGCGAAGTGTCCTAGCCATGATTACATGCACCTCAAAGGGTAGAAGATTTCAAAAACCGCGATGAGTAAAGGTGATGTGGAACCGACTACCCAAGACTTGTCTAAAGAGCTGCTCGTATAATTGCTAAAACGTGACGAACATACGCTTAGATGCGGTCGACAATACCAGACAATATACAGGCGGAACAGTTGGTAGGAAACCACCTACCCTAGTTCCTAAAAGCCTCGTGTGTCTCAAGTGTGCTGGGGATTGACTTGAATAACGTGGGTAGATAAAAGGCACTGACAGCTAACCAAATACAGGTAGTCAGGCATCTCTGCAAAAAGCACTGGGTTGGATGGGAAGGTACTACAAAATAGGCACATTTTGAAAACTTAAAAGAGTCTGGCCTCATATAGTTTGCCTCGAAAGTTAGAGGGATCATGTAGGAATCGTGACGCACAGGTTAAAGCGACTTACGAAGTCGATGTAGCCAGGTCTGGGAGGGAGGGGGATGTAGATGCAGGCCAGAAAGAACCCTTGAGAACCCAAAGGAGGATATGGTTAAAAGGCATGAAAATGCATATTTAACCTGCTTTGCTTTTGGACTCATATCATTTCGAACCTTCAATGCCTCCAATCGGAGAGGCTTTTTACAATCTTTAATATCCTAGCAGCACTCGAATCGATTACACATCTTTGGAAGGGTGAGCAAGGTTTTACGCTCTAAGAAATTGTTTTACAGTCTTCATTAGAACAGGGAGGGTAAAAAAATCCTATCAGTATAAGTGCAGACACAAAGCCCTGGTTCATAGGCAACACCTTCCAGTTATTTAACTGGTTGTTCGAGGGTTAAGGTTCCCCATAAAGGTAGGAATATTTGTTTTTGAACGCAAATTATTCCGGAAAAGTCTACCGCTTCAGCTGGTTGTGAATTGTCGAGTTTGAGCAGCGCCATGCGGTATATTTTGTCTTCTTATCCACTTAATATGAATGGCGAAGTTATTTTTGCTAGTAAGGAAGTGGTGTTTCATTAAAGAGAGATAATAAAACGTTTTCATATCCAACAAACATGTTTGACGATTTCACATAGTTCACATAGTCATTTAGAAAACTAAAAAAATGTTATAGACGTATCAAAAATACGCCTCTTTATTCGACGATGTGCTCAAGTGAGAAAACAGGGCCCTTTACGAGGGGTTTTCAAGGACAAACGAAATTACAATGGCCATTTCTGCTTACAGACCATGGTTGTTCGGCCATACCTAAAACTTTAGGCCGATGAGACGCGAAATAATGAGCGGCTCGGCTTGGTTCCAAAAGTCGGAATTCCGCACTACTAAATCCTGAGCCGCTGTTCTGCCAGCTGCGACCAACGTACTCAAAACAGTCAGATTTAGTTGGCGTTCTCCAAACCTGCATGATCACAGAGCGGAAGACGAAAGTGCCCTTCTGCTTTGGACCTCAGGGTTAGGGCCCGTGCGGGTGGCAAAATCTGTCAACCAGTTGGCCATAACCGGACTGTCACTGTTCCTTCAAATCGGATAGGTGAACGCCAAGTCTTCACAGACGATAAAGCAGCATCTCAAGATAGTTCCTAGGCACTCAAATGTCACCCTTTCATCAACGACATTTCTAGTATTATTTTTCTACGCAGGCTGGACTGAAATCTTTAGTCGAGCTTACGTTGTCCGAAACCACAGAGTAGTTTACCGGCATTCTTTAACTACATAACAGGAAATTCTGTCCTCTGAAGCGTGTTAATTGTAAATTTGGACTGTTTTGACTTAAAAATCTACATCTTTCCTATTTTGAGAGACTTTGCGCGTTCACACTTCCAGCTTGTTTGTCCGGATTGTTATTTGAGGACGCTTATAAAGTTCTTTTTGCCTTCTGCGGAGAGCCGTCATAAAAGGCTAACTTGTTTAAGACCACATGAGTAAAATCAATAAACGTGCGATTGTTGGCGTAGGTGCATCTTCAAGCAAACTGCATTAGAATGCTTAGAAGAAAGGATTTATAGAGCAGCACTACTCGCATTCTCAGTTTCCATATTCCGTTGAGGTTTGATTTTCCCCAACCATATGAGACAAACTTCTGTCAATTCTTTTGAAAAATAACTACTTGACTTTAAACAACCATTGACAACACACAATAGGAGACTACGCTAATTCAGTAATGCATCATTTGGGTTTCATTGGCTTGGGTGGTTAGAGGGATTGTTAGCGAAAAGACGACATATCACGACATGTGGATTCAAGTAAGGTTATGTTCTGTGCTTATCATTATTAATCCCACCTACCACTAAATATATTTAGAGATTTCGGTCGATAGTGAGTTGCGCTGCCCACTGTAGTATTCGATAGTACGGTGTGAAGTATGGAACCTATTTCTTTTCAGAAAGAGTAACCGACTGAGGGGTTTGGGCCTAAATTGATAGATCCGCCATAGTGGCCCAAGAACGGACGGGCCTTAGCCATCAGAAAAGCAACGTAAATCTTGTTAGTGGAAAGACATAATAATAGCCACAATAACGGGATTTTATTCAATATATAACGCTGAGCAGTTATCCCCGGTATCTGTTAACACCGGCGAAACCTGGAGATGCACCGGTCATATTGGTGGATTCCTCAGATAAGGATTGCACCCGAGTGATCCGCTGTTTTTGTAGTTGCGTGTAGGCTAGATCAGAAACATTGTGTTCAGGTGCGCGTTTGTTTGGCTGCCTAAGTCCTGGATGACTGTGAATGCTGGAATTGCTTACATTAACTCGGGACGATCAGTCGACACGACTAAAATGGCCTTGGCTCTCGGGCAAGCATGTTTGGGTTAATCTACGATGAGCGTTGACGCCGCCTGAAAGGCCAAAGAAAGCCGAGGAATGTGTGCCTCAAGAATCTGGGACTAGAGGTCTGCGTTTTTTCTACATTCTTTGACCCGGTAGACAAGTGTACGAGCTTCTTACTTCGCTTCCAGCTTCCCTCAAACGGTGGCCGCGACGACATGAACGAAGTAAAATACTTTTACACTGTTTGTAGATGGAGAGTGAAGTTGGAAATAGGGTCGCGAGGACGTGTTTAACTATAAGCCCACCAGGTTTACAAGGGCGACGGAGATGCCCGCGACTCCGTTGGCGGACAAGAAGGGGCTGACATCGCGCGCCTGTGCACACCGCCAACACCGTCTTCTTCGGGTTTCAATGTATTAACTAATACGCATTTATGTACTCGTGCGTGGAAGTGGAGTTGCAAAGACAGCAATTCGAATTTCGGCAGTCGAATTTCAGGACCGTTTGCCATTTCTTTAGAAGGTGGGGGTGCACACATTGCCTAAGCATGTTATTTCGTGGTCTCAGCACCACGTGGGGTTATACGGTATGATTAGTCCGTATGCCCACCTATAAACCAAGTATTGTTTGACCATACCCCCAGCTAGGGTATTTTCGGACAGAACCTGAGAGCATTCGTGCGGAAAAATTTACTCCGGTTTCGCGCATTAATTTCTGAGGGGATTAAAAATCATAACACCTGCAAACCAGTGTCAGTCGCGGAGGCAGGAGTTTTTGTTACAAGACTCCAAAAACGTCGAAGATGCGGGCAGCTACTTGGTGACAGATGGTGACTTGGTTAACGGACCAATTTGCACGCTGCTAGTGGATGGTCAGGTGCGCCTCCATACTACATTACTTGTGGGAAGTGTGAGACCTAGAGGTGTGGGATTATTTGCAGAAAGAGGATGTATGTAAAAGGTTCCTGTTCACTTTCGATCCTGTGTCGAACCGCCTGTTTATGCCTAGTGATGAGTTTGGTATAATTGATTATCCGTTTCTAATCATTCGTAAGCAGGCAATTTCTGCAAGCAGCCTGGGAAAATGAACCACAGGTGATTGGATCCCGATTTTAAGCTGGCACACGGCCAAAAAGCCTTGGCCAGGAATTCGTACTTAACGCTTTATGACCTTTTTCTACAGATAACGACAGTTCGGCCGTCTGCTAATATAAGTGAAAAGGCAATCTCCAGGAAGTAGTCGCGAAGAGGGAGACACGATCAGTGGAGCAGGAGCTTTATTACCCTGACGTTTTGAATTCTCGTTCGAATCCATCATCAGAGAGGGAGTCAGATAAGGGTAGTTAATCGTCCAGGTATTTCAGTATTTATAGCATGTAGTTGCCACCGTGCGATGAGCGTGGGAACCGATAATCTTGACCGGCACACAAGGGAATAGCAACTTCATGGCAACGGCATACTTCAGCACCTAGCTAGTCGAGTCGTGATGCACTCGAAAGCTGTCAACTGTGATAGGCATGTAGCGGCCTAACAACTAAGTCCCATAAATACTGCAACACCTGGGCAATTTACTACGCTTATCTGACTCTCTATAATAATGGATTCGAGTGAGAATCCGAAATTTCAGGCCAATAAATCTTTTGCCCCAGTTCGACCGTCGTTATCGATGATGTGCACCGTATGGCCCACACCATGTTGGATCGGGGACGGCGACTTATGCGGGAATTACTTCATGGTGATAGTGGACTTATGGTGCATCTCCCACACTCTACCTTCCTCACCCTCCTGGGTCCGGTACCAAGGCAGAATCATGAAGACCGGAGGCGAGATCGGGGCGTAAACTGACAAAGCTGAACAGCCCACCTACACGTATCACTCGCGCCTGCTACGCACACAGTGTACCGGGTTTTCATAAAGACGAGGCAGAGGACGGCTCGGATCCCAACTGAGTGAGATTACACGCCACAAATAAGTTGTCTGCAAACGCCATTTTGAGGACGGCAGCCTAGCGTACCTTGAGAGGCTTAATCTACCTATGGTTAAACTAGCGTAATCAATGCCGATTTCAAACAAAGAAATTTATCTGAATGAGGTCGCGTTGCCGTTGAGCAGAGAACAGGATTCCAACTTACCGGTTGTACCTGGGGAAAACGAAGGTTTAGACTAAGAAGTCTGCCAAGGCCTATTTAGTTAGAGCATAGTCAGGATTTTCCTTTGATTTAAGGTTTTCAAACTATCCGTCATACAGGCTTTTTGACGCGAATCCCTATATATTTCGTCTTTATGATAAGGCTCCTTGATTCTAATAAAATACGACAATCGATGCGGTACATGATGTACAAACGACAGTGGCTTTAAGAAACTTGCGAACAGTGTGAAATTCAAACGCTTCAAAGCCCCTCATAGTTGTAAACATTTTATAGACTGAAATACGGCCTTCTTCAGTGCACTGCATTTGAAGAAAACAGATCTATGTTGGAAAACAGTATTCATTCGGAAAAATATCATCAAGCTTCCACAGCACTATAAACGATGAAGAAGGCCCGCAATACTCAAAAAGGGATTTGTTCGCAGAGTTATTTACATAAGAGAGCTGAGGCGTGTACAAAAGTCGTCTAAATGAGTTACGTTGGAAATATTTTCCGTGGAAATAAGTGTTATAATTTCACTAAGACAACATTTTTGGATATAAGACATATTCAGGGAGTTCAGCAAAGGATTCGTGAATTCTGGCACGCAATTCGGATGTATGCGTAGCCCCTGTTTATGAAATTTCGATTCAACAAATGTGTGACAGAATTTATCCATATAGGAATAGGCGTACGCCGGTCATATCGAGGCCAGGTTTTTCCTGATAGGTGGTTCACTGCTGGTAACCTCTCTCACATATTTGCGACTTGCTTTTTGAAGAATCGGATGTGCACCTATTGCCCTATGACCAAATACCTGATTTGCAGTGACAGAGGTGCTCATGATCTACCTAGAAGATTTCGCCTGCTCAGGAGGATCAAAATTCCAGGTGGTCCTGTAGTGACTGTTTTATCTCTTATTTCTGCTCAGTTCTTTGTGGTAATTTCCTTTGCTATATACGTCACGATTTTGTTCTTATTGAATTTTGTGTAAATCGATATTTATTAATCTTAATGACACATCCGTCGCGTTTTCGGCAAAACATGTATAACCAGTCAAAAGCGAAAGGTTTCTCTCTCTTTACCTTTTCTTACTGCAAGTTTCGGGGGAATCGAGGGACTTATTAGCGCCGCAGTTAAGTTTGGCCGAATATGACTTGCAGTTTCTTGCCGAGGAATCAAACCATCGACTGTTGCTTACTCTTTAAAGTCTTGCCCGCAAAATCGGGCAGAAATGTAACACTTGGGCGTGGCACTGACTGGCGGAGTTTAGTTTACTTCAGTTTACCCTGGAAATCGGACTAAGACTCTGTCGACATATGAGGAAGAAGCTAGGTCACAGTTATAGTAAAGACTATAAAAACCGAAACGACCGTCTTTTACCTCTGGTGTTTTCGAGATTTAAGCTTTACTGCCCAGGGCTACACTGCAGTTTGCAACTAACGGTATTCCAAGTCATGCCAGGGAAGGCTTTCAATTTGAACCTTAGTTACGCACTAAACAAACCGATGCTCCGTGCTTTAAATGGTTGAACATTAGATTATAAATAAACCGATCCTGGTGTCAATTTCAAGTCTGGCCCGTCTCTGGCCCCACGCCTACCTAGATTATCGCGGAAAGGACTCAGAAAGACATAGAAAGTTGAATACACTGTAGCCTTGGATCTGCCAATAATTTACAGGCCAGGTTCTGTTGGCAGAAATCGAGGATTTCATATCATGAGGTGATCCTGTTCACCGACTTGCATGAAGCACGCTTCGCACGTTTATGAATACACCCAAGCAGATATTTAAAAAAAGCCTTCAAACCAGGAACATTTTCCAAAAGTGAAACTGACACCTGACTTAAAACCTTACTTTATTAAGATAACATAAGCCTTCGCAATATGACCTAATGAAATCAACAACTGGTACTTTTCTGAGGAAAAGGGAACTGAGTTGGCATCAAAATAGAAAACTAAACGGATAAAATGCTTTACCTGGAGTGAATTTGTTCGACTTGTTCAACCAAGCATCAAATTACTTTTCTTTCTAACGCGGTGCATAAACTACTTGCGGCGGTATAGAAGCGTTTTGCATCCTGATTTGAGGTAATTTGTTAGTAGAGCAGCGTTGTAAATTCCACCCAAGAGTTGAGTGAATTTATGCATCTAAACAAATAATTATTAGATGTTGCTCCCTAATGGCCCAAGAGGGTAGCTTTAGCTGCACAGAAGATGCGCAAATTCAGCCAAGAAAATTGCATCCCCTCCCGCGGGTCAGCTGTTCTTCCAGGTGGGGGACAGTCTTTGCGAACGCACGAAACTAATCCCGGTGGCAACCTGTCCCCGCTTCACCACCATCGTAGAATCTGCGGCATGTGACAGCTGAAGTCTAACTGCAGCCGCATGGCCTATTTGCACGACGGTAGGTGTGCTGGCTGGGGGACGAACAGGGTAGGTGACATCTGTATCTAGGCCACTGGAGTGTGTGCTTGGGTGGGGGATGTACAAGCGAATTCCCGCTACATGACCCCTCCCCTGAAGGAGGGGAACCATCCACCTGGCTATGGAGAGACAACGACCGCAACAAAGCTATACGCACGTCGAAGCCGATAAAGTGCGTGCCTAAACCGAGCCCTGCAGATAATCGCGTAACGCGCTCTGAGATACTGCCAAAGTGGGTGGGCAGTGCTTCTGGCGATAATGAGGTTGCAGATTCCTCTGAAAGTGTGCATCTTGCACCCAGGTGCATAGTCGATGTGATTGGTGGACCCGAGAGGATAATACACGAAGGCCTGGGGCCTATATACTTCAGTACCGTTGAAACAGGAGGAAGTAAAACGAATGCTGGAAAGCACTTATTCGGGGAAGACGAGAGTTTGTGGCCAAATAAAATCTGATTGTAGCCATTTGCCTAGAGTGATTAGAAAGGCGCTCTAATACGACAAATTGCTGAAGTCAGAAAATCTGAACGTTAGGATGCGACACTGGAATTTATTTTATGCCATAGATGCCAGTTCATGACTGTGTGTGTTCTATCAACCAAAAACTGCACAACGTCTGGCATGCTATCCCTTTCAAAAATCGTCTGTTGATAAGCATATAGTCGCACTGGTGTGTGGTTTTGTGGGTGATGGGGAAAAAAATAACCTCAAGGACAATGATAACACCATATTTCTCTTCCATCTCAATGGTGATAATTCAGGTTGGCATCCTAAGACCAAATTGCAATTCAATCTTTGCTTCTTTTTCAATGGTATCTAAGCATTTGTTTGCCGGTGTAGGATTCGTGCAGAAGAGTTAATTGTTCATTGTTTGACTATCAGGAACTGCATCCACACACCGGAGTGATAAGTCGGAGGCTGTTATGGATTTTCGGTACCATTATACTGTGTATTAGGCTCTTGCGTCCATATATTGCAATTGAGCAATTAGTAGATCACGTAAGCCCTGCATGAAAATTGTCATTTGTACGTCTAACAATTGATAACTCCTCTGTCCTACCAAAATTTATACACGTTCAGCATATTAACTGACTTCACGCCTTCCCTACCTGCAAATTTTTATGGTTCTTTTTACGAAACTGAAACCCCGCCCTGAAACGGAACCTAGTCTACTGAATAACTTGGTTCCTCTGACCGTGATACACGCAGCAACTATGAAATGTTTCGTGAAGTCAATGTCAGGAGACCCCCAAAACAATCGAAAGTCGTTACAGCAAGGGAACGGCCGAAACTCGGTTCAGCAACACGGATATTCTAGACGCCTCCATCTGGGTGATATTATTAAATGGTTGGAAGAGAATTCACGGAGGGATTCCACCTGCCCACCAAGAACAAGAAATATGCAGTTGACGAAATTATATCTTTCATTCCATTTGGAATACTATTGTAAGTAAACAGGGCTAGTATCCACTGACCCGTTCATCCTCCACCTCTCTCTTTGTTCATTTCCTCTCTACCGATAGTAAATTGTCTTAACTTAGTAAATTTAGGTAAGTCCGATTTAACAAATAACTGGTATACAAACATCTTTTTGTATATGTCCTTCTGGCGACTGAGCATTGCTTTTATAACAGTTGGTGTGCTCAGACTGGTTCATATTAGACCTCAGGTTAAGCAATTTGAAATCCTGTCTTGAACTTCGAACTTATATGGCCCGTGACATAATCTTGGGTATTCGAACAGGCGGGATGCGCCGCCGAGTCATTTTCAATAAAACCTCAAAAAATCCTGAACATCAAGGGCCTTTTTGAATCTTTAGGCGGCTCATAAACTCATTCCAAAAGTTTACGGTTGGGGATGCTAAATACGATGTTGAGGGGTTAGCAAGGAATATGGGATCCAATATGCCTGATGTTAAATTCGTCCAGCGGGCAAAACACCAAATCCGATAAGCCTCTACTTCTGCTCAAGTCAATTCATCTGAGATTGAAAAAGTAGGTATTCAAATGCGTAACAGGAATTGAAATGTACGGCTTTGGGATCAGTCAAGTGACTAAACATATAGTTATAAACAAACTGTCCCAGATATTTTAATTCAGAACTAGTGTATTCTGGGTGTGGTGCGGCCGTTCATATCAGGGTGTCCGAAATTCTAGCTCTCAAGTAAAAATGCAGCTTTCATCTCTTAGCCACGCTGCTACGCCAGTCAGATTTCCTGCAGGCGAATAGGGGGATCGGAGATGGAACAAGGAACATAGCCGTGAGGCCCACCCACTAAGACGTCCTCCTCCAATAGTGATCTAAGTGAACAGCAATCCGATCTCTTTTGTCAAAAGTCCAATGTTTAATTGCCGTGAAATTTTACCAGCAAACATAAGCTATAGACTGAATTGTCTGCCTATGACTTGTTTTCTGTCGTCAGTCATTCATACGTTGAAGCCGGGTTGAGAATACCCGAGCTGTAAACCCAGGTCCAATTTATCATCGAGTATTTGAGGCAAACGCTCCAACATCTGAATCACAGAAAACATACTGCACACGAGCGTTGTTTAACAGATACGCCACAGCGGCCTCGAAGTTCGGCGAGGAGATTGTGTTATTGACTGGTCAAATGAGACGGAGACTAAGAGAAACATCCGCCACGCATGTTATGTTCTTGCCATAATGTCTAGCTGGTAACCGTGTTACAACTCTCCGCGATTGCATCCCCTACTGAGAACTGGACGGCAAGGGTGAAAGACCCAAATGTCTCGAAGAAGAAGACACGACCGCTGTAACGAGAGCCTTATTAAGCGGACGTTTAGGATTCTCACTAACCTTGTTATCGTACCTGCGGACAAAGTGTTTCACAGTTGTTTTGGACAGGACATACTATCTTCAAATAGCCAAAGGTTAACTGGAGGACCGTCAGTTCTATGCCCTTTGTGAAACCAACTCCGTAAAAATACTCACCAGAGAAATCAATGCGATGCTGGGGGGCATTGGAAAACTCGGGTGCAATATCACTGGTGAGAGCCCAGGACATGGCCTTGACCCGCTTCTGCGGCCTTCCCAAGGTGCACAAAAGTAGCGCTTCTAGCCGACCCTTCGTGTCGTGTACTCCAAAGCACGTACTGGCAAAGTGGCTATTCCGGCGTCCAACGTTCCTGGCGGATGAGATTGACACCACAGTCACTTCATCAACACAATACTTTCAGAAAATTAAAGTGGTGAGTCTCCTCCCAAGCGATTCCATAATATCCTCTGATGTCACGTCCCTTTTTAATTGTATTCCGCAGGACCTGGTAATCAAGACTATTGAACTACTCCTACGAGACAACTACGATGAAACGGAGAATGACCTTGGCCACGCCCAAATACTCCAACTACTGCAGTTCTGTCTCAAGACGTGCTTTACGTTCGGCGGAACAATTTACGAGGGAGTGAAGGGCACGCCAACGCGTTCTCCGATTTCAGGACTCATAGCCAAGTCGGTCTTAAAACCGTTGGAGTCGCTGGTTTCCCGACACTACAGACCGAAATTCTGGGGTCGTTAGGTAGATGACACCTTCGTCGTCATCGAACGGGATCAGATGCCGGAATTCAAAGAACATCTCAACGCTATCTTACCGGACATCCAATTTACGATTAAGGAAGAGGAGAACAACTAGCTGGTCATTCTTAATGTCCTCGTCTGCCGCAAAGATTGTGACGGCCTAAAAACCGAAGTTTTCAGGAAGGTGGCAAACACGACGCAAGTGCTGAGCTACAACAGCAACCACCCAATCAGTCATAAACGCAGTTACGTAAGGGCGTTATACCAGCGTGTGGAGACACGCTTCAGTGAACCGAAAGACTACGATACCTTGTATGGGTGCTTAGAGTGGATGGATACCCATGCAACTTCGTAAACCAGTGCCTGCGCAAATGAGATGGGAGATAAAATCCAAGCGGCCGGAAATTTTGGCGAGCCCTCCCCTACGTAAAGAATGTCATGGAAGCCGTCGGCCGCCTGCTCGCACCACTTAGAGTCGGAGTTGCACACAGACCGGGGGCAACACTACGGCCGGAAGACTCATCGCCACAGCAAGAAACGTCTGGGGTCGTTTACCGGTTCTGATGCAAATATGTCAGAGAAACTGGAAGAATACACCCGAAAGCGAGTAGCCTAGCACGCAACAACAGTGAGCTGGAACGGTGCCAACTCCCCAGTCACGGCCCATACGATGAGTCCCACTCACACATTCAAGTTTGATAAAGCCGAGATTCTTATTAGAGACGACAACCGCCTGAGCTGCAAACCGCTCGAGTCATGGCTTTCCGGTTCTCAATAAATCAACAAACGCAACGACCTCCCCGTTCCACATTCGGCGCCTAGACCTTGCCTAAGAAAAGTAGTTAGCCAGGCGGAGGGTGACAGCTGTTCCCCGTGTCAATGTGGCCAAACTGCCCAAGAGCCCACGCGGATGACGAAAACCCGGCATTTAGCCACTCGGCAGCGTGCGATGAGCGTGGGAGCCAATAATCTTGACAGGCATGCAGAAGCAAAGCAACTGCATACTGCAACATCTGGCCAGTCGGACCGCGATGCGCTCGGGAGCCATCAATTGTGATAGACATGTAGTGGCCTAGCAACTGCATACTAAAAATACTGCAACACCTGGGCAATCTACTGTACTTATCTGATTTTGTCTCGGGTGAAAGGAAAGCAATTGAATCTTTGTCTTCACGACAATTTCCTGAAACTCACCTCTTCGCTCCTATTGGCGAACCAGGGTCAGATGTGGTTATGAAGCCCTACCTGAAGTAAACAAGCTCCAGTCATCTGTAATGAGGGCCTGGTGGTAATGGGGGTTTTCGCAGCTGGGATCGGGAAACGCACAGGGAAAGATGTCAAGTAGCTGTATATAAAAAAGCTATTGGGAATGCGCGGTTGTACTTTGAGTGGTTGAGAAATACTTGCCCTAACCCCTAACCCAAACCATAACCTCTAACCGAAAACGCCAACAGTATTGTGTCCATCAGGAAGGACTACATAACCACATCTTACCCGAACCAGAAGTCTATCGCTGAGTCTCAACAGCGAAAATCTGACGGCCCGAAATTGAGCCAATCAGATCATGCTCTTAAACTGTTGGTAAGTCAAGTGGACTGCTGACTCATCCGAGTGACTTGACACTCCTCCAATCCTGCCGATGGCTGACGCTATATCAGTACACGTGTAGCGGCCGAGGACGTCAAGGGAAGCACACACCGGAGTAAGGAAACGCCGAGAAGAGATCTTTGCCGGGGTAGACCTGAACGGAACTGTTAGCATTCCTTGACGCACATCCATACACAGAAGAAGAAGAAGAAGAAGAAGAAGAAGAAGAAGAAGAAGAAGAAGAAGAAGAAGAAGAAGAAGAAGAAGAAGAAGAAGAAGAAGGCGTGTCGAATGAGGGATAAAGTGTAATATGACGAGACTGCATGGGGAAAACGTATAATACTCGTAATTGTACACGAGGGATGGTTACATCTGTAGAATGACCTGTCTGGGTGGAGAGGCGATGCCAACATGGCCAGCTAGTAAACCGGTGGGGAGCGCAGCGCTGGGGGCAACAGCAGGGAGGGGCTGAGGGGTTGCCGATGTAGCGAGGAGGCGAGCGGTACGGACGATACGTGACGTTACGGTACGGTACGACGAGGGGGAAGGGATCGGCAGAAGAGAGAGGGAGGGACACCGGCTATCTTCACCGACACGCGACTACGCCATCTCCACCCTAGGTCCTCGCGCCAAAAGTGTTCACACATTCAAACAATTCTGTTCGCGCCGAGGGGCGTTACACATGTGTACGCGTCGTTAGGGTGGCGTGCGAACGAGTCGATTATGGCGGCTCCCCCGACGATGGACATTACATATGAAAATAAATCGGCGGTTTTATTAGACCCATTGCACCGACAGTTAATTATCCAAATTTTTAAAACGAGCGAATCCGGTGATAGAAATAGGCATTTCAGCATATTTATCAATTAACCAAAAATGCTTTATTACTGCAGAGTCTAGCTAATGAAGGCCGTGCATTCAGAAAACAAGACTAAAGAGACTCAGCCTTCCAGATCAGAATATTAAATATAGATTGCTTGCACAACCGGCAGGACTAACCCTGATAGGTAGAATATCTCTCACGTACTTGGGTGGGTACCGTTAGTTCCCGTACCAGGGCATGGGTTTTCTGGTCAGGTGAGTTCTATGTTTCCGCAGGCTGCAGTAGTGAACAAAATTGGTAGAGGGGCGCCCACCAATCGTTTTGCGGGACTCACTCGTCCCCTTGTGTCTTGAGGCTCTTTTTAAAGCCTAACCAGCAGCCGCACACAGGTAATGTTATTTTGCGTATGAATGCAGTTTTCGGTCATTAGATAGTGCGGCTTGTTTCAAATGTTTGACAAAATATTAGTCCCACTGGGCATAAATTACATGAACTGTAAAATTCACGTATACTAGTGTTCTTATCCGGTGATAACCTGATTTCTGGACTAATTCTTAACTAAACGATAATGAAAAGGAAAACTTTGCTGTACGATGCAGAGCAAGACGCGTCACTGTGAAATGCTCTTCAAAAGACTCAACAAGCAGAGAATGTAGTTTATGTCGTCAGTACTAATGTATACGTTTTTATTTTCTCCAAATCATGCTTGTTTGTTAGTTTAAACCTTCATTTCCTATTTAACCACACAAACGCGAGCAAAGACTTGTCTCATGTTGTCGAAGTCGATCGATGCCGCTGCGGATATCCATTCTTTCGGGTCGGAGCACGATTCTTGTAATTTTTTACCACTTGCGACAGCTTGTTAGACTTTTTTTGAAATCATCTCAGCTGGGTAGGGACACTCTGGCAGCATGTTAGGTGACAGATGATAGGAGCCTATCCATCTCATCTAATAGAAAACGAAATTACAGCCTCTCAAAAGGCGTGGGTCAGTACATCGGGCTAGCTATTAAAGGCTCACTAAACGTTAGTATTACCAAGAATTTCTCTAAAAGCAACACTACGATCGGGCCACCGCGATCATGCCCTCACTTTCGAAGGCCAGTTCATCGCGCCAGTCTTTAGCCGTCTGATGAGCGACTACTTAGGTGCTGTGATAGCGCAAGTTCTCCTGAAGTAATGGGCGATCAAGGAGGATGTCCTGGTTTGCCTTATCGCTCTCGCTTCTAGCGTCCATCATGGATCAACGACCAGAATACGTCGAGATTACAGTGAGTTAGTGGGTATCTCGCGCACGCCACGCGTTTGTTGGCTCCCCATCACAAAACCAGAATTCATCCAGACTGTTCGTCCCACAGCGCGTGTAGCGTCCTTTGGACTTTTGATGCAAT
>CACRXP010000183.1:434826-451775 GCA_902702965.1 Spirometra erinaceieuropaei | reverse complement strand
ACTACTTAGGTGCTGTGATAGCGCAAGTTCTTATGAAGTAATGGGCGATCAAGGAGGATGTCCTGGTTTGCCTTATCGCTCTCTCTTCTAGCGTCCATCATGGATCAACAACCAGAATACGTCGAGATTACAGTGAGTTAGTGGGTATCTCGCGCACGCCACGCGTTTGTTGGCTCCCCATCACAAAACCAGAATTCATCCAGACTGTTCGTCCCACAGCGCGTGTAGCGTCCTTTGGACTTTTGATGCAATGACGCCATAAATTTGTAAGTTGTAGCGTGCCCGCTACGAACATACGGCACCCACAGGACAGGTTGTGTGAAAAATACAGCAACGATCGTTTCCAATCCGTTCCTCGTGGACTTTGCGCTGCCAGAATTGAGGTAATGGGGTCCATAGACGTTTGCGCATTCCAGAATCCACTATTAGGAGGTTATCGTCGATGGAGTACTCAGGCCCTCATATAATTTACCTGCATCACTGCACCGGGAATGTAGGTTGCGTCGGTTCCCACGGACGCCATAGCCTGGACCGCAGTATCCAGATCGGACACTCCGACGAGGTTTCTTTGAAATTTTGAATACAGGCGCGTCCCCAACGCCTCTCGGACTTTTAGTTTAAGATTACTCCCCATCGCACTCTGAAGCAACAAATTTACCGCGAGGCGGCAATCTCAAACGTATTTGTTGACTGTTCATGATCGGCGTCACAGTGTTTTCATCAGATTCTACGGCATTTTATGGGGAATTCAGTGTGAAAAAGCCCTACGCCGGTAGCCCTCATAGCATCTCCTCTGCTGGTTATTCGTCACACCCAAAAGCCTGCATATTCACAGCTAAACATCGCTATGCTTCGTCCCACCATCCACAACCCGTTGACGCGCCGGATAGCTGGCAGCTAGTCTGACGGGAAACTCGTCTTCCCCTTATGTTGTTATGCGAAACAAATTCGGCAGACACTCAAAAAACAAAATAGCGCACGTATGAAAGACTCAGGCTTTCGGCGGATGCAGGTTTTCCAAAAGTTCAAGCCCCAATTTTCACCGAAGATTGCACGTTTAAGGCTACATCAAAGACAAAACGGCAACCTAAGTTGAGTGTCACTGGTTATTGCTCTGAAAACTTACATGGGGCATTGTTAGTTCTACCTACATTTGCAACAAGGCCAACTGCTGTCTCGGGGATGCACTGGTGACTTGCACGTGAATTGCTTCCTTGTGAAACAGACTTTCAATGCATCTACCTCACTTTCTCCTCCCACATTCACCACTTTTCATTTGCAGGATAAAGTTAAGACGCGGGCACAGACCCAATGGCTGTCTAAAGCAGACGACCCGTGCACGTGTGCCAAACACTATCTCGGTCTCAATTCCACATGTAACAGGCTTCCTGTAAGGGTGGGGTAGGGGTGTCCCCGATCTCACAGGGCTGATATAGCCAAGAAGGCCACATTATGGAGGAACCATTGCAGCCTCTTTCCGTCCTGAGTAGGACCGAGTTATTCTGTCAGTTAGCTGCCTTCCAAGCTACGATTTCTGGAGCGTCGTGACGGAATCAAGCGAGTCTAACTTAATAAAGCGAGGAGTACACCAGTTTGTTTAAGTAAGGATGAGTTTCAAACCCCCCCTCTTTCTCTCTTCCATGAATCGGTGGTCTCTTTGAGCCTGTTGACCGACTGGCCGCAACCGGGGCATACTCAGACGGCAGTGATCCACCGACCGGCGCCAGGGACGTACGGCACCGATCGGGAAGTTCGTGTTAACGAGGTACTGTCAAGTAGGGGATGCATGACCGAAATAGCAATTAGAAGCTTATTTGCTGTCGTCAGCCGGCAATATCCAGGTCTCAAGCTGGAGACATGTTAGGCTTGAAGTTGGGTCCAGTTGGTCATTGATCTTCATGTGCTACCAGTTGAGCCACGGGTCAGCTGTGAGCAGGAATACACAACGTCACGTGGTGGCTGGCGCCCACTCAATTGCTGATTACGACATAGATTTTTTCGTTTTGATTTCAACTTTCATTTTGAGACCCTTGCCTACACATGAAGACTGACCACATTTTAGTGAAGAATGTGGCGAATTACCATGGCGGCGAGTACTCCAGTATCAGCCTCGATCTCGCTTCTCTCACACACACGTAACAATAATCCTTCTGCGTCAGTTCAACTTGGAATGAGATTGAGCACAGTTGTTGACAAAACTAAACAATCCGTCTACGTGCGCCACACACGAACTTGTCCCCAGTCCACATGTACCACGTTGCATCATGTGCAAACCTTCCACGTAAGTTTAATGTGTAAATCCCCACATGCGACGTCCCGGGATCCGCTCCGACTTTCAGGGAGGATTCTTTGCTTCAGGTCTAGGTTCAGGCTATTGAGTAGGATCTGAGCGGATAATCTGCCTGCACTGTCGTGGTGTTGAGTTGTATATTTTGCCAGAAGCGAGTCGATGCCGGGTGCTTCTCCGCTGGATATCCGTTGTACACACTTGACGGTTGCCTTTGGGCAGGGCGGACGGTTGACTAGAATTCGTTTATGGCTTCATCGGATGGTTAATTGGGAACCTCTCTGAAATGCTCGGATGAAAGCTCCAGAATTTGTGATTTTTCTGTTGTTCCACCAGAATTGACAAGTGATGCAGCTGAGAATAGTCGGGGCCTTGGACTGCTTTGACAGCTGCGAATAAACCAATCACTCATCGCGACCAGAGAATCATTGGTCAACCTCGGCCTTGGAAGTTTGACAATCGCTTTGCATCTCCCTCAAACGCCATCGCAGTGGTACGCGGCTTTGTTGGTGGCTGTCCTGTTGTTACCACAGATCGTGTCTAACTTATTCTTCCTTGTCGTTGACTTTGAACAAGACCTGGTGCTGACGATGTGGGTGGCAGGAGCATTTAAATGCGCAGTCCTGAATCACATCATACAGTTCGCTATATTTTCTTACAGGGCCCGTGCTTATCCCACGCTGAGAATCGTGCGATTACTAAAATCCCATAGGCATTCATTTGCGTCCAATGACGCAGTACTCGGTTTGTCTGGCTTTTGCTTACCAAAGTGACTCCTGCAGCCAAATCTTCGAGATAGCACTGCGATGGTACGTCCAGCAGTCTGCACCACTCACGGACTTTATCCCTCGCACATCGTGCTCTTCACGCCACTTGATGAGGACGTAGTCCAGCAGTTGTCGGTAAAAGTGAATCCAGGTCGCTTTTAGCCAATCTAGAGGCGACACAATGGACTGTGCACCATGCAAGGCTGCAGGAAACCATTTCTGTTTCAACGGCCGACCCCATAAAGACCTAAAATTGCACTCCAGGTAGCGTAATCTACACCAACGTGGTCATGGGAGTCATCATGGACAACCACCCTGCCCACCTTCGGCAACGTCGTGAGGAGGGTGTGCAGGCCTTTCAGCAATTTGCCCTCCGCGTCGTCGAGTCCTCTCATTGTAGGAGCACGGGCGCCAATGGTGGGAACGAATTTGCCTCCCCCGAAGTGTCACGGTCTTATGGTCATAAGATGATCGCTGACCCCCGCAGGAGGCATAGCAGTCGTTTCATGGTGTCCTTCTGATGGCAAATGCAAAGCCAGCGTCTCGTCGTTCTGCCTGTAAATGTCCACCCTAGGTGCATCCGGCACCCGCTTCCCCGACTGTCCTCGTTCGGAGAAACGGGTCTCCCCGCAAGCCGCAATGTACATTTTGCGCCGAGCTAGTCCCCCGACGACCAGAGTTGTCTTCCTTTCCGGTCGGTCAGCTATTGGATTGTATAAAAGCGAACATTCTAGACTGCCAGAATGAGTAGCCAGACGCATGGAAGTGTTCACGTTCCGTCTGACGGTTTCAACAGTGACCATTTTTATGTTCTCAACACTTCCTCCCCATCGTTATACAGTTGGCCAAGTCTATTGCCTGGCACGGAGGCAAGTGAGATGAGCAGCTCTGGACAAAAGAAGTCGTTTATAAGCCGTACTTCTTCCGCGATGAGTCGCGTTTGGGCGGCCAGCATAATTCAAGCAGATTTTGTTAAGGACGTCAGTTCTACTAACAGCACGACAACGCGTCTCAAACATTCGCTCAGGAAACCAGACGGTTACCTCTGTTTGTTGTCAACCGAAGAACGATTCGAATTTGCCCCGACGCCTGCCTGTAAGTCGCAAACTACGATTTCCATTGTTTTAACAACTACCCTTTCACCTATACTCACAAGAGTGGAGTGTTATCGTAGGTAAATTGGGCGACTGGGACGATGAAGATGACTTGCACGGAAACTTATTCATAGTGATAAAGAGTTGTTCATCGCCGGCCCCGCTCTCTCCTCCTACATGTATTGTTTTGTGGCAAGACTAGTCTGAAATGACGGCAGATGATTTTGGATGCTGAACTCACGAAGCAGAGACTGTGCGTCCATGCGTGCTTGCCCTGGTCCATAGTGAAAGACAGCTGGGCAGTCAATAAACTACGGGGAGTATAAGCACGTACTAGTCCTAAACGTCAAGATCTTCATTGATAAGGCAGCCTTTGCACGTGAAGGAACAGTCAAACGCATGAATTCATTTAGGAAGGACCAAGGCCCGGAGGAATGAAGCATAAGGTATGAGAAACTAGAATTTTTCTCGGACCTGGTACACAAGGCGATGTACAGAACACAAAGGTGCGACGGCACGAACTGAGGTACTCTTGATGGCAGATTAGAACATACGCACACAAAGTGCGGCGGAAAGAAGACTGCGAGCAGGGAAACGGTGCATGCTTCTTCCATTCACTGTCTTCTCCGCCAACAAAGACGATCGGGTTGAGTAAAGCACATGAAAGGACATGATTGTGCCCAAACGGAACCCTAACCAATGATCTCGTTGAGAGGGGAGGGATCTAGGTATTGATAAGACTGGATTATTAGTCCACGTCAAGCCGAAGCCTGGCACCGGGTATCTGCTGGTCGGTGGGACATGGTGTCGTGGCTTGGCGTTCCGGGTCACTCAGAAGCATCCTAGTTGCAGACTAGATGGCAGTTCGGCATTATCTCGCAAGAGGCAGGGCACAGTGCAGGATTCCATCGACCAGGTTAGCCTGCAAGATAAATTACAAGGCAGAATAAATTAAGGAACGTACTATTTATCGACAGAGGTTTTGAGACATCTTCTGGTAAACACAAACAGGGCTGTTAAGATACGTTACAGCGCTGGTAAAAAGATGGCTTGGCTCAATAAATTAGAAATCTATGCTCAGTTGTGCGGTATGCGCCAAAGCTACATCACCGAAACACGCAGGAGCAGTGAGGATAAAGGACGTCAACTCTCCATTTGCAACTTATTTCACGAAACCCGACCACAGCTTTAAGTGTGGCAAGGTCGAAACTCTCGCAAATGTTGACAAGTGAGCGACCGCGAGGAGTCTAAGTCTTCTTCTTCTGACTTAACGCCCATCAGCAAGCGCAATGACCTCCCCACTCAGTACTAAAAATTTGCCTTAGCAGATTAATTATTCATACAGGGAAAGCGAGCGTAGGCACTGCATTTAGTGACAGTACCAACGAACCAATGGGCTGAGTAATGGTCATGTCAACAACTAGCAATACTTACAAGATCACGGCCATTAATGACTCGAATGTGGACAACCAGGCTGTTTTCGCATCAAGTACAAACATGAACGATGATTTCGGGAGTTGCTAATTTTATTAGGTATGTGCGGGCGTAGCAGCTGCTTCCTATAGTTTCTAAACCTCCCTGTGCGTCTGCCACCCTTCCGTGTCGCCATCACTGACAATGCGTTTAAGTGTGAATCCGAAAAGTCAGGCCAATAAAAGTTCCTGTTCCGGCAATCGAGTTCCACCCTCATATTCCCGCAGTCCAATGTTCACTAATTTACTAAACAAACTTATTCGCGTCTGATATCTGTGAGCACCAAAAGATAATTTCAAAGCAATATTGGCAAAAATGTAAAGTTTCATAGCGAAAAAACAGTGACTTGTAGTTAGGAAACCGCTCTCTTTTTGGCTATGACTCGCCAATAAAATTAGATAACATGTGGGAGGAGTGGGGCAGATGATGCGAAATGTTTCTTCACTAGAATTCAAAAGGAACGTGAGTCACCATAGCTCACCCGACACATTGGTAATCGCCACTTGCGGCGGGCAAACTATCCTCAGTCAGTCAGTATCGGTCAGTATACTTGGAGTAAACGACAGAAGCCATGAAAACTCCATTTAGAGGGTACAGATTTAAGGGAAAATGGTTAAATTGCAAAACTTTTGCTTTCAGTTTTAGTAAGGAGAATTCATAAATCTAATAATGGAACATAAATGGGAAAGGGGTATGGTATTCGCGAAATAATTGCGAAAGACTTTGTTCGTCGCATTCGGACTGTGAAAATTTCCATATGGGTTAAGTATGACGCACAAAAAAGGATCTGTTGAAATCATGTTAGTAGTATATTTATAGTCATTTCAGTAATCCGTCAGATCATCCTTCGGCAGTTGGGGTTGCCTTTCAGCAGGCGACTATCAAGTTGAACACGCTCACGGTAGAGGAATCAACAACATGCGTCGACAAAGAGTTCCAGTGGTGAATGACCTTCTGTGAGAAAAAGGAGAAACGTTGAGTTGTGTGGCACAGTTTCCTTTTAAGCTGGTAATCATGCCGTCTGAGATTAGACTTGGTGCCAAGTCAAAAAACGTTTCCCAGACGACACTCATATTAAGTCCTCTGCCCTGACTGTAGTGGAGGGTATAGAGGTGCAAGGCTGTCAGGCACTGCTCGCACGTGAAGTTTTTGAGGTTATGAACAGCCTTTGTAGCACGCCGTTGTACACCTTCAATGATATCTATATCCTTCCGAAGCCATGGCCGCCAAGCCTGTGCCGCATATTCCAGGTGCGGCCGCACAAATGTCCCAGATATTTTCCCAAAGACATCTGTATTCAAGTGAATAAACGTTCTGCGTATCGCACTCATGACTGACATTGCCCACGCAGCGACTTTAGACCACTGCGTGGTGACGCTTAGATCGTCTTCAATGAATACACCGAGATCTTGTTGCACACCTACGGTTTTAAGTGGTTGATTGTCCAAGAGATACTGTCGTGAGGGTGCATTTTTTCTTCGCCTCGCTGATACTACGTGCATTACTGCACATTTTTTGCGTTGAATTTCATGCATCATTTCTCGCTCCATGCGTGCAAATTCTCTACGTCCTCTTCTAGTATCTTGACGTCATCTTCATCTTTTATCGCTCTCCAAAGTTTAAGATCGTCTGCAAAGAGCGCTATGTCCGATTTCACTTCTTTTACTAGGTCATTTACATAGATAATGAATAGGAACGGCCCAAGAACTGACCCCTGCGGGACTCTGAGCAGAAGCCACCCGCAGTGACTTTTCGTCTACGACCGTTTAGGAAATTTTGAATCCAGTTCAGAAGATTTCATCCTATCCCTACTTCTGACAACTTTTGAACGAGGCGCTTATGTGGGACGCAATCAAACGCTTTGCTGACACCTACTGGATGCCCATCATCCATGGCCTTTGACCAATGCTAGAGTGACGTAAGCAGGTTTGTGAGGCAGAACCTCTTTTCGCGGAAGCTATGTTTAACTGAACTGATGTGACAGCGGAATGTATCGAGTGATGTAATTGACTTTTTAACTAACTTTTCCATCAGTTTGCAGCAAATGCATGTCAGACTCATCAGTCGGTAGTTGGTGGGACATAGCTGTGGTCCTCCCTTGTGGATAGGTACAACGTTTGCCAACTTCCATGTGTCAGGTAGTTTGCCAGCTTCCAGAGATTTTTGGAAGATTATAGAAAGTGGTTCTGCTAATTCTTCAGTTAGCTGATGTAGGAGTGCACCTGGGATCTCATCTGGTCCAGTGACTTGGCCGGAGCCAGCTTATTTAGCTCTGCTAAAACTAACTGTGATGTAAAAAATATTGTGCTTATAAGTGGTTGGTTGGCGAGCTGTGGAAGAGGACAGGACTGGAGGGGTGGTTCCGTGGTGTAGACACTTTGGAAAAACTGGGAAAGAAGCTAAGCTTGTTGAAAGTTATCACTCACAATTTCGTTATTTTTGTACTTTAAGGTTGCCAGATGGTCCCGGTTTTTCGTATTTCTCCTGATATATGCATAGAATACTCTAGGTTTTTGCTGCGCCTCTTCCAGGAGCTTCAGTTCATAAGAAGCTCGTACTTCTCGGATAAGCCTTTTGCATAAGGTCCGTTGTTGTCTGAATTCCTGAAGTTTTCCTGGGTTCTCCGTTTGTAAGAAAATTCTCCACAATTTGCGTCTTTTTCACGTCTTGCTTATGCAAGTCTGACCAACATTTATGTGGCAGGGATGGACGAGGGTTTATGTTCTGTTAGTCACTGCTCGTAATCACATTTTCAACTGGCTCGACTCTAACTTGCCCATTATGCCTGGTAGGACAGGAAATAAGTTGTTACGGGACGATCTCTAACTACTATAATAAACTGAGGTGCTCTTGAGCTGCCCGAACGCAGTAAACATCGTGGCTCTGTAGGCTTCCGACCGTCAAAATAACTTCGTTCTTCGAAGTGAGGATCAGGCTGGAGTGGCTAATCTTTACAATGGCCATAAGGCAGTCCTCATCTATGAGAGATCCGGGTTATTGAAGTAGGTTCAGTGTGGGAAAACAAGTGAATGTGTGGCCAGCGTCGGAGAGGGGTTTTATGCCAAGGTAGCCGCTGGGTCTGCGCTCATCCATTGTCGTCTCGACCCTGTCTTGAAATTGGAACACGATGGGCGTGGAAGGATGGGGTAGATGCTGCGACAGCTTTATTCACTATGTCCTGACTCCATGGCAATTCACCAACTTCTCTACCGTGGCGGAGGCGGTCATCGTTGCATGCACCGAAATATCCTGATAGCCGGACAGAAATGAGCATTTCCACTGTCTCGGAGCAGGGGGTCTACAGTCCGCGTAGGCAGTGGCATGGCCGTCAATGACTTATTTACCGTCATCGGCCAGTGGTATCCCAATTTCGGACTGCAAATCTGAGATTCAAACCCGGAGTCAGTCGCTCATCGAGCTGCAATCTCATCACTGCACTGACGACCTCGCCATATGTCGACTGAGGTCGGGAGTATTTAGTCAAATTAGTGACGTGCACCAACCTGTCTTGGGTGTAGAACTGAAATAAGCCGTTTCGTTTTGCAATGGAGCTAAGTGCAGACAATCACATGGGGACTATCAAGCAAGTGTGAGAAAGTATAAGTTACACGAGATAGAAAACTGTCCAGAAGAGTTCAATTTCCCCCAGCTGTAAATGTAGTGGCCTGACAAGACCCTAGCAAAAGCGTAAACAGATCTGTCAACGTGTCTTCTAAATTTTTAAAGGGGAATTTTCACAGAAAGCCGAAACATTCACCTGAGGACCCGATCTTGATAACTGTTGGACGGACTGGAATCGATACCGGCGCTCACAGCAGAGACATTGTTGGAGGGGAGTCCGGCCTCGAGTTGTCGCTGCTCTCGTTGCTGTTCGGCGAAGCTATCGTCTGACTCCTGGACTGGCCGGATCGAGTGCTCTGGTGGTCGCTGCTTGGGTGCCACCTGTTGCCGTGGTTTATTGTGCACGATTCTTCGCTGGACAGGGAGGGTGTGTTGCCATCTCTTCGCGTCTCCTCCACCGTCGTGTATTTGAAGACACGTTGTCTCGGGACTTCGACTTTCGGGTTTCGCTGCCGTCGGCGTTTTCGTCGCCCTCGGTGCAACTGAAAAAAAATCGATACAATGGCCACATATGTCCGGAGGTAGAACATGTAACCATAGGAGAGGATAAGGAGTTTATGTCTTCAAAGTCATCGCAGCCACATATCCTGCCAACGGCAGGAGTGGCAGTCATTCGAAACACAAATGACAACCTTGAAGATTGCCCAAGTCAATGGCCAGAATTAACCCCGACTATATGTTCCTTCACTCCCTCTAGCTCCAACCGGTTAGGGGAATGATTTTAAATGATAACTGGGATGTATCTGTCAGTAAACCTTTTAATTAGCAATTGTGAAATGCCATCGACCGCCTGCAAGGACTTGGGCTTGAACTTGAACATAAAGCAAAACGCCCGTCTTCCATCCCGCAATAAAGTTGGACCGGTGGATGTCGCATCGTGTGACCTAACCACGGTGAGTCCTCTCTCATCTGTATGCGAAGCCTGATGTACAATGAGTGCCATTATCTACTTTGGCGGTTAAACTATTTATTTGACTGTAATGGCCCGCTAATTATTGCTCAAACGTATCACTCGACATATTCTGATCATTCCACTCTGCGGCCACAGATTGGTTAGGGGTTCATGGGAATGTCTAACAAATAGCAGGTAACGGTATATAGAGGAAAGGCCATGCGTCAGACATAATGTCTTTACAGCCACACTGGTTGATGAAAGGTTTACTAGATGTTCATTATTCGGGATTTTGGTCAAAATGACCGTAATGGTTCACTATTATTCTCCCCTGCGTCAGACATACGTTTACCGTGGTTAAAGGAAAACTTATATAGAAGGGGCAGTTAAGCCACGTACCAGACTTTCTGGAGAGTCCTTGTGAACGATCCACGCAGGAAACGATAACGGCATTGGATTGATTACTTCCAGCCCCCGACTGACCATCCTCTTGGTGACCGTGTCGGGAACGCAGGCGTACAGTCGAGGGGAAGTAAAATGGGGAGGCGGACTTGCTGCGGGCTCTCGCGCGAGGCGCGTTAGAGGAGTGAGGGAAACGGTTCTTATAGACGATTCCCGGTCCTGATGTGACATCCCTAGGAGGTACGGAAAATTCGCGTGTTGGTTCCGTGAGAACACCGCATTCCGCCGTGCTCGCAATCGCTGAGCAAGCTTGTGGACGCCGAGTCGTTGTGATCGGGCGGACAGACTTTCCCGCGCCGTTAGTGTGCGTTCGACTGGAGGCGCTCCGCGACATGGGACCCGGACTGACGGGGAGCCGGTTCCCAGCGCTGAATCCACGTTGTTGTTTGCCTGGGCTGCTTCCCCGTCTTCGTCCGCCCAACAGAGCACGGGGGCGGTCGCGAGCGGAGATATGAATAACTTTGCGGCGTCGTATGCACGGAGAAATGTCGATGTAAGCTGGTGGGTTGATGAGCTCGATGGGTCGAGGGGGGATGGGCACTTCGAGGTAGGAGGGCTGCCACCGTGGACGGGACTGACATCTAGGAGTAGCGGTGGCTCGGGCACTGGCAAATGGGTGTCTCTGTAGGGTGGCACTGGGGTTTCGCTGCTGGGCGTCTCCCCCTGAGCATATGGGGAGGGCGTGCGGGAGTCTGTGTCCGAGCAGACGGGAATGCAGACCTGTGGGCGGTGGCAGGGAGAGTGTGCGCCGCGGGCTAGCCACATTAATTGCTCTGCCTGCGACGGCCGAGTCGCCGCTACGAGTAAGGGTAATCTTGAAATTAAGGCGTTGTATAGGTGACAAATGAATAGGCAGCGAATAAAGATAAGTAAAAAAGACTCTTTAATGAAATTTTTGCCGGTGAGTGATCCCCAGCTTTGGAGGCGGCAGGAGAGAAAAGTTTAAAAGCTCTAGAAGAGATAAAAGTCCTAAAACGACAATAAGCATAAAAATCCGGAACAACGGTCCGAAGCATACTATTCAACTCCAGACTCAAAGCACAAGTGGGAAACTAAAAAAACACCAAGTCTGCGATACTGTCGCTATCAAATGCGCTATGAAGAGTGGTAAATGCGGCTTTTGATACGTGCCGTCTCTGAGCACCATGAGCGGATGTAAAAAACGAACTGCTGTCCGGTATCAAACTACAATCTACCAGAACATGCCAAACGATAATATACGTTACTTAAAGGATATTAGCAGCAAGCTTTTATCAAAAAATAAGGGTTGATGATCATGAAGGTGGTGATCTAACCGCCCGGACTTCGAAGGACGTGGTGACTGCAGCTAGAACATGCAGCTGACGCGAGCAAAAGGGGCCACGTCCTTCGAAATATCGTCAACAAATCCCTCAAATTTTGGACTTATGAAGCTTTTTTCGATCTGGATCATGCAACCAGGAAGTCCACGTTTCCTTCTATGGCCTTCCCAAGGTGCACAAAAGTGGCGCTTCTAGCCGACCCTTAGTGTCGTGTACTCCAAAGTACGTACTGGCAAAGTGGCTATTCTGGCGTCCAACGTTCCTGGCGGCTGAGACAGACACCGCAGTCACTTCATTAACACAATTCTTGCAGAAACTCAAACTGGTGGGTCTCCTCCCAGGCGACGCCATAGTATCCTTTGATGTCACGTCCTTTTTACTTATATTCCGCAAGACCTGGCAATCGAGACCATCCAACTACTCCTACGAGACAACTACGATAAAACGGAGAATGACCTTGAACACGCCCAAATACCCCAACTTCTGCAGTTCTGTCTCAAGACGTACTTTACGTTCGACGGAACAATCTACGAGCGGGTGAAGGGCACGCCGACGCGTTCGCCGATTTCAGGACTCATAGCCAAGTTGGTCTTAAAACCGTTGGAGTCGCTGGTTTCCCGACACTACAGACCGAAATTCTGGGGTCGGTATGTAGATGATACCTTCGTCGTCATCAAACGGGATCAGGTGCGGGAATTCAAAGAACATCTCAACGCTATCTTACCGGACATCCAATTTACGATTATGGAGGAGGAGAACAACCAGCTGGTCTTTCTTGATGTCCTCGTCTGCCGCAAACATTGCGATGGCCTAAAAACCAAAGTATTCAGGAAGGTGGCAAACACGACGCAAGTGCTGAGCTACAACAGCAACCACCCAAGCAGTCACAATCGCAGTTGCGTAAAAACACTACACCAGCGTGTGGGTACACACTGTAGTGAACCCGAACACAATACCTTCGACGGGTATTTAAAGCCAATGGCTACCCGCGCAACTTCGTCCACCAGTGCCTGCGCAAATGAGATGGGAGATGAAATCCAAGCGGCCGGAAATTTTGGCGAGCTCCCCGTGCGTGTAGAATGTCTGGGACGCCGTCAGCCGCCTTTTTACACCCTTTGGAATTTGAGTAGCACACAGACCGGAGGCAACCATGAGGCGCCAGATCATGAGGCCGAAAGACCCATTGCCACGGTAAGAAACATCTGGAGTCATTTGCCGTGTCTGGTGCAGCTGTGGTTAAAGCAACCATGTCGGAGAAACCGGAAAAATACTGCGGAAGCGAATGGCCGAGCACGCGACAACAGTGAGCTGGAACGGCGCCAACTCCCCAGCCACGACCCATACGATGAGTCCCACTCACACATTCAAGTTTGATAAAGCCGAGATTCTTATTAGAGACGACAACCGCCTGAGCCGCAAACCGCTCGAGTCATGGCTTTCCGGTTCTCAATAAATCAACAAACGCAAGGACCTCCCCGTTCCACATTCGGTGCCTAGACCTTGCCTAAGAAAAGTAGTTAGCCAGGCGGAGGGTGACAGCTGTTCCTCGTGTCAATGTGGGCGAGCCAAATTGTCCAATGGTCCACACGGATGACGAAATCCGGCCGTCAGCAACTTGACTGCGTGCGATGAGCGTGGGAATCGATAATCTTGACCAGCACACAAGCGCATTGCAAGTGAATGGCAACTGCATGCTTCAACGCCTGGCCAGTAGAGCCGTGATGCACTCGAGAGCTGCCAACAGCGACAAGCATGTAGCAGCTTAGCAACTACATCCGATAAATACTGCAACACCTGGGCAATCCACTACCCTTATCTGACTCTGATGTTGGATTGGAGTGAGAATCCGAAACGTCAGGCTAATAAAGCTCTTGTTCCAGCGATCGTGTCTCCTTCTTCGTGACTATTTCCAGGAGCTCGCCTCTTCGCCTGTATTAGCAAATGTGTTAACACTCCTTTAATTTAAATGATAACGCCATCTTACGAGGAGTGGGCTGGACGACTGGACAAATGTACGGAAATAGATCGGCATATCGGTATCAGTTTGGTGCAAAGCCACAAAGTCATGCGAACTCCATGACGTCCGACCATGTCTTCAGTTATAATAAGACGGTGTTTTCGACTTGAATGAAGTTAATGAAGATACAAACATCCAGGTGTGGGAGAAAAAGGGAGCACAGTAACTTGTCCGAAACAAAAGGCCTAATTTTAAAGAAGACTGAGACCGCTATTTATGCAGTGAAAGCTTTTAGTAAAATGTCTTCGCGGGTAGTCTATTAGTAGGTCAAATTATATCCAAAATCAACCGATCCTACGTGGCAAGCTAAAAGCAAACCCTTCGAAAACGTGAAAAAGACAGAAATGTAATATGTAGGTCGGCCAGGCCAAGAGAAGGTCAAGTGGTTAGGCTTAGAAATCTAATCTCTGGGATATTGAATGCCTGGTAAAGCGTTATGCAAACATTATCTATGTGTACAACACGGGCATGCGGTGGCTGCTCCGCGGGTCTTTAACTGACACCCAACTCTCATCTGGAGCTCCCCAACGCTAGACTCGACCTAGTGACCACACCCTAGTAATTGCCTCGACCGCGGAGCTAAGACGATGTGATTACCCGGTGATATGTGTCCCGACAGCCATACTCCGTTTCCCTTTCTATCCCTCCTCCTGCCCATTTAAAAAAGTCTTACGGAAGGGGCGACACGCAATCTTGTAGGTTGCTGTCAACTAAATAAAGCCGTGACCCACAGTGGAGTTTGACAAAAAATATGGAATGTCTAAGCCGATATGCTCAGGGGCAGCACCGTTTGCCCGTAGCGGGGGAAGGGGCTAGAGAAGGTACCCTAATGAAATGCTGGGAAATTAAGTCATCTGCAAGCAAACCGTGGCTCGTAGATGCAAAACTCACGGTCGAAATCCTACAAAACGCAACAACCCACGTCCCCATCCCCTGCCCCACACCAACTGCTGCTACATTGACGCTGCTCACTCTGGCAGCCTGGACTGTTCGTTCACTTTTAGACAATCCGCAGAGCACACGGCCGAAAAAAAGGACGAAACTAGTCGCCCTAGGACTGACCAGTCACACAGTGGATATCGCTGTTCTCAGCAAGATCCGATTCTTCCAACGGGATCAGCTGGAGGAAGTGGGTGCCGATTTTACCTTCATCTGCAGCTACTGCCGTATGGCAGAGCAACGCGAAGCTGGTGTCGCCCTTGTCATCCAAAACGACATTGTGGGACGAATGCCATGTCTGCTGCCGGGCATCAACGACCGCCTCAGGAGCCTGCGTCTGTCTCCTCGGAGAAGCAAATTCGCCAGCTTCGTATGCTCCTACCCTCCCCCAATGACCAAATCCGATTAGGTGAGGAACAAGTTCTAGGATACCCGCACGACCTTCCGGCGACTGTGCTGAGGACGGAGAGACCGATTGTCTTCTATGACTTGAATGCTTGCGTCCGAATAGACCAAGCTGCCTGGAAGGGAATGCTGGGTGCCCACAAATTGGCGGCTGTAAATACAGCGGCCTCCTCCTTCTGCAAACCTGCGCAGGACATCGTCTCCTCTTCATCAAAACCTTCTTTCACCCCCTGATGCAGAAGAAGGCAACCTGGATGCATCCCGATCGTTGTACCGGCAGTTACTGGATTAGGTTCATGTCCGGAGGCAGGATCGACAGGTCGTGATTGCAGCCAGGACGATCTGCGATGTCGACGTCGGGATGCATCACCGCCTAGGCATCTCCAAGATACGGTCCTGACTGAAACCTCACAAGAGACCACAAGGTAAGCGACCACTGGGCAAATTAAATACTGTTCTGTTGGACTTGTTTACTCAACGCCTATATATCAGCGATCCGTTGACTCAGCGACTGCAGACTCCGGATAACGTCACTGTGAAGATCCGACGGAAAGTCATCCATTCCACTACCCTGGACATCCTCGTTCGGGCATCTGGTCAATACCAGGACTGGTATGGCGACGACGTAGAAATAAGCGGCATACTTGCCGAGAACAATAAACTGCAAAAACCCTACACCAACCGCCGGACGGACGCAAACAAAGCGATCTTCTTCAGATATCGCCGCTTGGCATAACAACGACTGCGGAAAATGCAGAGCGCCCGGATGGACTGGAGGCTAAGAAAATGCAAGGCTACGCGGACCGCAAAGGCATGAAGAATTTATTTGCTATATCAGCGACGTCTAGGTCCCCGTGCCAAAGGAACCGCGCCGCTGTTTAACTCCGATGAACAACACTCGCGAAGGAATAGCAGATTCTGAAACGTTGGGCTGAGCACTTTAGAATAATTCCAAACCATTCCTCCACAATCTCCGACGCCGCCATTGACCGGTTGTCCCAGGTTGAAACGAATAATGGTTTGGACCTCCCGCCTTTCCTTCTAGAAACAATCGGAAACGTACTCCAACTATTCGGCAAGATAGCACCAAAGTGCGACGCGATCCCCGCTGAAGTTTATGAGAAGGGCGGCCCCGGTTGATGGGTTCCAGAAGGTGTAGCAGCAAAGATAAGTCCCCTGGGTTTTCAAGGATGTGACAATCGTTACTCTCTACAAACGGAAAGGAGACCAAACACTGCGATAATCACATGGAAATCTCGCGGCCCAACATGGCCTGCAAGATCTTTCTTCGCATTTTTCTCAATCATCTCGGCGGCTATCTGAAAAACGGACCTCCGCTAGAAAGCCAGCGTGGATTCCTAAAGAATCGCAGGACCGTCGATATGACTTTCCTCGTCCAACAACTGCAGGAGAGGCGGCAGGAAATGCACATTAACCTCTGCATTACCGTCGTAGACCGTCAGAAACCTTCAACACGGTAAATAGCGATGGACTATAAAAATCATGAAGAAGCCCGGCTGCCCTTAGCATAGTCTAGGAAATAATGACCTCGCTGAGTAAAGAAATCAGGGACCAGCTTCTTTTTCTAGACATCAATCTAAAGTCATCAAAGCAGCCAGTGGACGACAACTTTCTGAAGGAAATCAATGTGTTACAGATACTAAGCTATGAAAGAGAATTGAATATGTAGG
>CACRXP010000183.1:396410-412411 GCA_902702965.1 Spirometra erinaceieuropaei | reverse complement strand
AGACTCCTATGCTGACTAGCAGGAGAGTGAGGGTGGAATACATTGCCGGGTTGACAGGTGAGACATATCGCGACATTCCATCAATGGAGACCTGCACAAATAGGAGAATCGCAAACATTCACACGGACAGAGTAAAAAGTTGGAAACCCCAAAGATGTGACCGAACCTCGAAGCACTGAAACTGCAGAAGATTTTACTGCGCGGTGGGGTTCATTGGTATTAGCAAAAAGACAGATTAGGCTTCTGGTCTAGATATCCCGAAGATATCTGGCCTCTGTGAACAGCTAGATGGAAGCGTCTTTGAGTTTGGCTTTTAGATGACTAGTCGGCACACTAAAATGCCTGAATACGCGTCGGCAGATACTCGGCCATTCTAGGAAAGACATCACTGAATAGTGTTCAAACCTCACTTAGTGGCTTCGAAAAATTGCATTAAGATGGGCTTTTTGAAAGTGCGCAGGTAGGTTAGGGCACGGTGTCACTGTCTAAAGGGCTGCCTTGTCTCCATGCAGAAAGAGGCGATCAATTACCGCAGGGACATTAAGACAGGACAACGTGGGAGAACATGAAAGTCTCCCATCCATACACGATGATTCTAAGTCGTGGGAGGGCGTACTATTATTTTCGTCTCGTTTATAAGGTGGGAAGGGAGGTCTAGGGGACGCCAGAACCGCGGTAGCCCTCAAGATGCCCGCTGGCCATTTAGAAGATGAATATTACAGGAAAATATGGCGACACAAAGTTAGACTCTGCCATGCGAAGTTGTGTGCCGATCAGTCCTGAACTAAATAAAGAAAGACGAGGAGCGGTGAGGAGGGGTATCAGCATGGACGATCCCTTGAGAAATCGGATGAGCCCGTATGTTGTTATCCAATGAAAATCTCAACACAATAGTCTAGATTTCACCGGAAACTTGGCAGTAGCACAGTTTACCAGTAGGCAGACTCACTAAATAACTGCTTACTGGACAAGTGTACTACTAGGAAGTTAATGCTAATAGAACCATCATACTTAGCCGAGGCAGTAAAAAACTATTATTTTCATCTCGTTTATAAGGTGAGCAGGGAGATCTAGGGGAAGCCACAACCGAAGAACCCCTGACGATACTTAGCGCGTATTCCTAAACCGAGTTTTCTCATTCAGTAGGAACAGCTAGTTAAATGCAAGACAGTCTGGCCCCTCGGCACATACACATGGATATCACCGAGTTTTTCATCGCTATCAGCTGAACTATTCTAAAAGTCAACGTGTCATGGGGATCCTTCTCAGTTTTCCTGTCGATGGCGGATAATCACTCCCGACGGCAGTCCAGGAAGGCGAAAGCTCCTGACGCCGGATTTAGATCCTCAGTAGACCTACATTTGCACTAGTTGAGTCATGGTCCACGTGTAGCGGCTAAGCAGTGATGGTGTACGCTCAGTACGCCACAACTTCAGGCCATATGCCCAGTTGTTAGAAGCAGGAAGCCTTTCTGAGAAAAGATTTTATTTATTCTGTACAGAATAGTGAAGGGAAGTTGGTAACCGGACGAGGATGCGTCCGGCGCCGCGGAGAAGGCATCCTCAAGAGCGACGAGCCGTGTTTCGTTGAAGGTCGCCGCTGCAAACATTTCGTGACATATTGTTTACGCCAGTGTTCTGGGCTGTTTCCGCCTGTCTTACCAATCAGCGATAGTAGGTGCGTTGCTTGGCTCCAAGCCCACTCGAGGGTAGTGAGAATCCTCGCATGGTGCAGGCAGAGTATCGACCAGGTGCGTGGTGCAGACAGTGAATTGCAACGAGACAAATCGAAGCCGGGCAGACGTGCGGGCCATAGCAGGCTGTCGCTAGGACGTGGGTGCAGGGGCTAGCGACAGGCGCGACGTTGCCACTGTGGCTGTCCACTACACACCTTATGTCTACAAAGCTTGGAATAATCCACAACGCGTGCCGGTAACATTAATCTGTTTGCCTTGTTGAATTTTCTTATCATTGAAACGGCGGAAATATTCGTCCTCTGCAATGCTCGCAACCTCTCTTTAAATGTTCACATTTCATAAAGTCTGTGTCGAATTATCGATATCAATATCTAATATCTCCACTGAGATGCTTGCAGAAACGCACTCAAACAACTTAAAGTCTAAAGACTTGTGCTTGAGCTAAGACGCACAGATATGTCTCCCTTTTAAAACTCTGAGAAAACTGCCAATCTGAGTGGGAATTCAGACGTTCAGCTTTTCCTTGGGAGCCTTATCTAGACCATCCACAAACCAGTTGAATAGAAGTTAGCCAAGGTGTGAGATCGAGTTTGCGTTACGAATTAATAAACTGAGAGGTCGCAGAACACTTGCCCTGGGTTATTTAAGACACTGGACTCTCATATACTATTTTGAACCTCAGTTGTGCACGCCTAAAGTTGTTTTTAATGGTAAATTTATATACGTAGTGGCAGCGCGAAAATGGAGGTGAGTTGTCAGTCCTTTTCTCGGCAGTCTGTCTAGCCTGTCTTTAAACTAGACTCTCATACCTGCATGCAAACCAATACGTATAAGATTGTATACAGAATTACTACTGCAAATGATCCTTTACATATATGATGGAAAGCGGTGCGTCAGGAAGAAAGAATTATGACGTTTCTATTTTAAGCTCATGCATGCGGCATCGAGATGACTTCAGCATTTGTGGTACTGTAATACTGTACACACGTTTAACAGCCGCCGCAAATTTGACCATAAACTCTTGGACAATCCCTTCTGTATTTGCACGTGTAATCATGAAAGTATACCCTTTTTTCGTATATAATTAAGAAGTCGACAGTCAATACTGAATCCCATTAGTCGTGCAATAATTAGTCCCCTTGTCCGGCCGAGTAAGTTTACGAGCCGATGGCTTGAGGTTTGTATCTTTCTGTAACGTCTCCCACAATTTTTCGTTTGTAGCCGTACACAAGTAGAACTAGGATTAGTAGGGGATGTTTGCGTACTTTGTAGAATCTGTGAGACAAATTTCCCTACATCGGCTCTGTAACCATTGCCCACTTGCGGGGTTGTGCATTTGTAGTAACAAGCTCCTGGAAATACTCCACGTGGTATTTCTGGCATCTGATGCAATTTTCCAAGTGTGGATGGCGGCAGTGTAGCGACCAAAGTCGTTGGCGGTAGCACTTATTGGGTAACGCGAAGCACTAAGAATAAGCCCCAGCTTAAGACGGACTGAAGAAAGTTGTTCGGCGCGTCACTGCGCTCATCCAGACGACAAAGTTGAATAAATTGGCGAACACAAATATGTATGATAGGAACGGACAAGAATCTTGTGGATACAATAGTAGTCTGTTACAAGAAGCGAGGAGTTACAGCAGAGGTGACACTGACATGCCTGCTAAACAGCCGGCGGGAAACTGCAGGGAAGAGCCGTGGGAGGTGGCGACGTGGAGGGGGGAGAGAGCTGCGGGATGAAGGTCGGAGGTAGAGGGAAGGGCACCAGCGATTTGCACTGACACGCAGCTGTGCTCCATCCCAGATCTGCGCGAAATGTCACCTCATTCGAATAACTATATGGTTCGTGGTGCATTGCAATAGTACACATGTCCAGTAAGCAGTTATTTAGTGAGTCTGCCTACTGGTAAACTGTGCTACTGCCAAGTTTCCGGTGAAATCTAGATTGTTGTGTTGAGATTTTCATTGGATAACAACATACGGGCTCATCCGATTTCTCAAGGGATCGTCCATGCTGATACCCCTCCTCACCGCTTCTCGTCTTTCTTTATTTAGTTCAGGACTGATCGGCACACAACTTCTCATGGCAGAGTCTAACTTTGTGTCGCCATATTTTCCTGTAATATTCATTTTCTAGATGGCCAGCGGGCATCTTGAGGGCTACCGCGGTTCTGGCGTCCCCTAGACCTCCCTTCCCACCTTATAAACGAGACGAAAATAATAGTCTTTTACTGCCTCGGCTAAGTATGGGGGTTATCCTAGCATTAGCTTCCTTACAGTGGACATCACGATCATCTGGTACGCCCTCCCACGACTTAGAATCATCGTGTATGGATGGGAGACTTTCATGTTCTCCCACGTTGTCCTGTCTTAATGTCCCTGCGGTAATTGATCGCCTCTTTCTGCATGGAGACAAGGCAGCCCTTTAGACAGTGACAGCGTGCCCTAACCTACCTGCGCACTTTCAAAAAGCCCATGTTAATGCAATTTTTCGAAGCCACTAAGTGAGGTTTGAACACTATTCAGTGATGTCTTTCCTAGAATGGCCCAGTATCTGCCGACGCGTATTCAGGCATTTTAGTGTGCCGACTAGTCATCTAAAAGCCAAACTCAAAGACGATTCCATCTAGCCGTTCACAGAGGCCAGATATCTTCGGGATATCTAGACCAGAAGCCTAATCTGTCTTTTTGCTAATACCAATGAACCCCACCGCGCAGTAAAATCTTCTGCAGTTTCAGTGCTTCGAGGTTCGGTCACATCTTTGGGGTTTTCAACTTTTTACTCTGTCCGTGTGAATGTTTGCGATTCTCCTATTTGTGCAGGTCTCCATTGATGGAATGTCGCGATATGTCTCACCTGTCAACCCGGCAATGTATTCCACCCTCACTCTCCTGCTAGTCAGCATAGGAGTCTTCTTCACGGCCTGGTTCTTCGTCTACGAAATCACGGCAACGAAATACGTCCGTGAATTTCTCAAAGAGCTACTGATAGCTATAATGGCTTCAATATTCATGGGGACTGGAGTTCTTTTCCTGCTGCTCTGGGTCGGGATATATGTCTGACTTCTGGAGTTATGATGCCAAACAGTCAGTTGTTTTTCTACCTTGCAATCCACTGCCCCAGCCTTTCATTATACGGTGGTGGACACTGTCGTTTTTATTTTTCCTCTTGTAGTGCGGTGATGCCTGTATTGCCAACCTTTATGTATAAAACTGGCAGGAGACCTCTTGAAGTTTTGGCAGTAAAACTATAGTCTAGTGTAGTTTCATGAGAGCCGGCTTCCCGTTGAACCAGGCTTCCGTTTCTAAGGATTCGTGCGTACGAGTTCCAGGATAGTTCAAATATCTCATTTCACGCTTCGGCGTACCCGTCACGCCCTTAAGTCGGTTACTCCCAAACGCGTGTTTTTTTGAGATTCGATTGCTGGAATAAGTTTGCTGGCTTAATGTTTCGGATTCCCGCCCGAACCCATCGACGGAGCCAATCGCTGGTAGTGGGTTGTCTCGCCACCCACCACTTCAAATTTCAACTCACTGCTGTGGATCTGGCTGTCGGGGGTTGCTGGTTTGAGGAGTGTTTGTGCATCGAGTAGCAGGAATTACCTGCTAAGCTCAAACCCCGACCGTCTGTTGCCGGGATATCGGTTCCAAATACCAAGACTTCCTTCCAGTATGAGACCTCGGTTAAGAGGGTGAGGGTCCTGCCACCGTGGACGATAGTGCCACCACCAGCGTGTAAGCCAAAAAGGCCGGTACTTCTCTGCAACCTGTGTCGCTCGCGTCAACGGGTTAGAGTCGGGCCTGTGCTCTGTAGGACCACCCACCGGGCCACAGGATCGGCTTAGGTCGGCATGGACAAAAGACCAGAGCACCGCTTGCGGTTTTCGCATGGCAGGCTACCCTCTCTGGAAAACAGGCTGGTCGTTGACCGTTAATGCTTCCTTGTCACAACAGGCCAATCATGAGGAAATGGATGTGGCACGCGGTACGCTGCTTCCCAGGAAAGCGCATCGTCACATTGTTAGACAGAACTCTAAGCTCAGATTGGCACTGGAGGTTCAGCGACCCAACCAGTGCTGCCATACTCAGATTGGCATTGGACGTTTAGCGGCCCAACCAGTGCTGCCCTACTCCTGGCCGCGAGACGCAGCGAATCGAGACGACCGAGGTGTCTCATAACCTGCACCCCTAGAGAGTGACGTAACATTCGCTATGTCGGGCCCGGCAGTCATCGATGCTGGGGAATTAGATACCATATGACGACGGCCGACACAACTGCAGCCATCATTCTGGGATGGTGACTCACTTGTACGCCCGCCTTACGCTGAGCCCATTTTACTACGGAAAGCCCGAAATCGCGACTCGAGCAGACAGAACCACTGAACAGTCAAAGGTCTGAAAACGAAAAATTCCGCTGCAGGGGGAAGAAACCACGACGCAACCCGACGCCTCCTGACTAAGTTTAAGAGGCACAGAAACGTCAATAAACACGCGTCCAACTCGTAGTGGCGTACATAATTTTATACGAAACAGACAGTTGACAACAGAGATTAAAGTTATACGAGAAAACTGGGTCGTCTTCCTTTTAATAAAGATGGAGAGAAAGGGGAAATGGCATATCCGAAGCCGCGGCCTCGCGAGCCCAGACTCGAGTGCTAAGTGCTGTTGTGTAGGTCGGAAGGATGGGGCTCGTCAGGGACGGCATATATACAAAAATGCAGCAGCAGTCAGGAAAGGTATACGAAGGATCGGAGGGGAGAAAGTAGGGACGGCGGCTGAGCATATAGCTGCGGACATGATTTAGAAGTTCTCATCGTCGTCGTCCTCGTTATCGTCTTCTTCGTCATCGTCACTGTCGTAGACTATCCGCTTACTGGTGCGGGCCTTTCGCAGAGGCAGGACGCTAGTGGGCGCGGCAGTAGCAGCCTCGGCAATCGCTGAATGCGGCGTGGGCGTTGCCATGTCTACGTTGGAGGCTGCCGCCGGTGCAGGGTCTTCTGGTGTATACGATTCACTCGCCCTGGCGTTTCTGCTTACCAACGAGGTTGAGTCGCCCGATGGTTTAGTGCCTGTAGATGTGGGCTTTCGGGATAAAAGTAGCTTGCGTGTTTTGCTGGAGAAAGAACTTCTACTGGCGCTATCGTCTGAAAAAGCGACAAAATGTATACCTTCAGAGAGCGGACTATTCGCAGAAAACAACATACTAGTGGTGCGTAGATAAAATTCAAAATGGAAGTCTCGGGATGTGAGCACTTTTAGGAGGGTCCCATTCGATGCTATTGATCGGGAGCGGATGTAGATCTTGCTTGGCCACTGGCAACTGTTTTTGTTTATAAATGCTGCAATTTTGGGTTACAGGCAAGGGGTTCAAAACTTCAGACCAGCCCATTATCTCAGTAGCCAGGACATACGAGGCCTGATATCTGCTGTCGCGGTCTTCTACGGCCACAATGGGTCGAACTTTACTCTAGAGGTAGAAGGTATTGACGAATATGCACAGCAGACAGAAGTGACGATGATGGCTAGGACGTAGGATATCCAGAAATAATAAGGGTCAGTCTCAAGGCAAACGTTTCTAGGCAGTCCCATATTTTTTAAACTTTGCCATACCAACTGTTCTAACTTAAAAAACCAAGGAACTAGTTCAGATTGTGGATGTTTTCTTGTTTGCTCAAGGAGGTTAAAAACAAAGGTTAACTTAAGACACCGTAGAAGTTATCAACACATTTATAACTGCGAGGTACTGAGAAAGGGAAATGTGTATAATCGCGGTCATAAAGGAGACGAAGAAGGAAAGATCTCCCAAATATCAAACTTCAGTCTTCTGGACGTCTGCCTTGGTTGCGAAAATACTCCCATTCATAGTCACACAATTTCCAAGATTCAGTTCGAGCGGGCGGACACAAGCACACTTGAATTATCCGAGCAACATTATCACTAGCAACAGACTCGCGGCGGTGAGCCGACGGTGAAGTTGTCTTTGGCAGTGCGAAATTTGAAGTCTAATAAACTAAGCTACAATACGCAGTTTCGGTGCCCAGCAAAGTACCAGAGGACACAGTTTGTTCTGTTACTCGACAGAAAATTGAGTTTTCAAAAACAGAACTCACCATAATCTGGTGGTTCGTCTAGGGTGTCATCCTCCATGGTATCCAGGTCATCGACGCCCCCAACGCTGTCTTCAAGAGGGTGTTGTTGAGGCTTAGATAGTTGACGCGAGGAAGATTGCGTCGCCGCACAGCCGCTGTTAGATGCCTGATTCTTTCGACTGGAGGACTCACTAAAGTCTGGGTCGTCTTCATCATCCTCTTCAGCTTCTATCTCCTCCTCCTCATCCTCGCCCTCTTCGTAGTCGAGATTTCGCTGACGCTGATATCGGTGATGGTGATGATGAGATCGACCACCCTTACCCTTTCGGGAACTTGACTCGACTTCTTCAGTTGGTTCGATATCTTCAAGACGTTCTCGTGCATTCTTCCAGACAGTTTGCAGCACCACCGAGTCTTCAAAGATCTGGTGGTCAGAGAAATAGCGTCTAAGGACTCAAACCGACATCATTTAGATGAGATAGCGTATGCTTAAGAATAGCTCAAATCAACGCGTCATTTTTTTAAACAATACAGTTAGGGAAGGCACCAAAACCAATGGTGTACTTTGCGGCGTAGGGAATGAAAAGGTCTTTAGGCCTAAATGAAGGGAATAGAGGTTTACCAAACTCCCGTCCATATTGTAAGTCTGAGCATTTTTGCATAGCAGCATAATATCAGCCTCAAGGTCGTCGATTGAATGATATTTGCCGTCTCGGACGCGCTGCTTTATTCTGTTGAAATCAACAGGCTTCTTTATGACCTCGTAGTAGTCGGGTAACTCCTTGCGAGTGGGTAGCTTCATGAAGGGTTCACTAAGCACCCTCAAGTCTCTGAAAATAAAGTGAAAATATTACGCTGGTTAAGAGAAACTGCAGTGGGAGATATTTTGCTGAGTTTATCTTCACCAGGATGATGCAAGGTCGAATTCGGCGTAACTAACGTCGATCGAACATGGAACAGTGCTTAAATTCACAGCAGAAGACAGGAGAGCATGATATTTCGTAGTTACAGGCACATGGGGTTTACGGAAGGTTAGGAGGTCTATATTTTAGTAGGCATCCATGAGCAAAAATCGGCATCATTCTTCCCTCCAAGAAACCCAAATTCTGCTTAGATGACAAATCCACTCTTAAGAGAGTTGTGATTATGTAATAGGCCCTGACATCTTAGATTAACGATCTTAAGGGTAAGTGAAGTTAGCTCAATTTAATAGTTTCACTTAGGGCTCTCAGCACTGATCGCGTAATTGATATTTACGAGAAATGTCTCCCAAAACTGACGACTGATCCGCAGAAAATTGACGGAAACCACGTCAAGCACTCGAAACATTGACACCCAAATAGCCGAAAGCGCTTCATAAATAAGATTCCTAGTGGACTTTTTAAACAGATTACGAAAATTAGGCACAATTTGAGGCGCCACTATCCAGGTTTTCGTCACTAGCGTGTTAATGGAGGAAATATTTGTAATAGGAATTGCTGCTTCCAATGACTTTGTGAAAAGGCAAGAAGTCGTCCGCTATTCGCTGTCCCGATGATCACAATACATCACATCTCTAGGATGGATTTACAGCTACCAGAGTCAGCAGTTTCGGAAATCATTGAGAGTGTAAGACGATACATGAGTTAACATTTCCCTAAAAATATAATTGCCCGCCTCTCCCAAGATATAAAATGTAGAATTTCGGAATCCCTTGCGAACCAGTCGATTAATTGAAGTGAATTAAAATTATCTTAGACTAACAGCAACCAGAAAGATCTTAAAAAGTAGGAATAGAGGTCGTGCTTCCCAATTCTTACGGAGTGCAAGAGGCAATACGTAGTTCAATTTCCGGTGTAGAACAGTGTTTGGACAGCGACGGCCAAGATGGTTAACGTAATACACTTATTCGCAGTAAACAAATATCCAAAACAAGTGATCTAGATCCCTTCAACATTCATAGTCAAAAACGACCAGCTCTCAAATAAACATCAACGGTACCTTACTCGTCATGATAATAAGTGACTTTGTGCCTGCGTTATCGCATTGCGTAGCTGGAGGCCACTACAGTTTGACAAAACATCACCTAGTTGACGTACAAAAGGATTCTCCTCCCCAGTGCACAATATTTATTAAAAAGTCCTCCTCCTCAGTCGTGAGTGAGACTGCTGCGTCCAAACTAGTTTAGGGCAATAAAGTGATACATTCTTTTAAAGTTTAAGGCAGATGAAAAAGATGTCAATGAATGCCTGTTCCTCGATTCCAGAAAATTCCTAGCTCCTGCTTGAGCGTAATAAATTTTTAGAATACATAACTTGGTTGTTGCTCGTGTGGGTGGAAACCGGGTTCGATAGATCCAAAGTTTAACACTCTGTGGCGGGAACGAGCCCAAAATTTGTCGGCTACGGTTGGGAGTCTTCAAAATGGCATGAAAGTGGTATTCACAAACCCCACTAGTGCTGAAATCAACTTAAGCCCGGTTAAAATAATAAATTTTCACGGTCCGAAGTAGACTGACGAGGATGGTTAATCCAAGTAGTGTCACCTTAGTCTCTCTGATCTTTGTCAACAAAACCTCGCCTGTGGACAAAGGGTGTCATCGGCCTCTATTAAAGCATAAGGTGAATTCGCAATTCCCAAGTTCCATAGCATGCAAAGCAAGTGGCATTGTTTGGGGAGTAAAAAATTCCAAACAGGAAGTCTGATAACTTCGGTTAGGCTACTGGCGAGGCAAACAATATTAACACAGTGGAACTCTGGATGGTCAGGCGGACAACGAAATAGGTCAAACAGAAGAGGCGGCTCTTACTTGTCCTTATATTCAATCACGATTTCCAAGAGGCGTTTCATGCGTTTTAGCAACTTGCCAGACGGCGCGTTAGAACGACTGGAACTACCACCCCCACTGCCCTGTGGAGGACGTCCGCGACGCCGTTTTAGGGTAGGAGGTGCTGCTAGACTGCCACTACCGGCCTCAGAACTGGCATCATCCACGACGGAATAGTCCTACAAGGAGCAACAAACGGATATGCAGACATCGTAACCTCTTCCGGGGCCTTGCATTGTGCCCAACCTACTTATGTAGATAAAGATGCCGAATTCCAAGTAAAAGTTCAAAGAACCACAAATATCGAAAAATAGGCACGGGGTGGAAGCAGAACCGATAAATGATAATAATATCGACATATGACACTTTACAGTTGAGACGCAGTCAAGATTTCTTAGTGGAAAACCTGGCTCAAGCTGACACAAAATCCAGAACTTAAAGTGCCCTGGAAATGCACTGCGAGGCGAATGTTAAAAAAACTTGGTAAAATACAGGAATTCGACAAACTCATGTGGTCAAAGTGATTCCGCAATAGGCTAACCTTCCCGACTTTCTTGTGTTTGCCAAGGTGTTAGTCATAAACCATCTCGCTCGTCACAACAAAGGCATCAGAGGTCGATCCTCTACCTACAACGCGGGTGTTCATGTCGTCGTGGAATTGTTTTGTCGTGTGCGGGAACCTTTGCGAACACGAGCTTCTTCATTACCTCTTAATTCAGACAGGTTTCCTGCGTGGCAGTCCCCTGTCTGATCAACAGTGACAAAAAGAGCACTACGCATTGTCTGTCGCTTTGAGAGCAACCGAAGGACGTGGGGATCATGTCAATGGCCCCGGCGCGTTTGCGCAATTCACACCGCGTCTCCAGTTTAAGTCCTGGTCCCAGATGTAGGGTCAGGCGGCTCAATCGCACGTATGAAAATTTTCTCAGTGAGGATGACAAGATGGGCACTTTGGCTAATATCGCAGGCTCGTCGGTTCTCTCTCCGTTAGTAGCGTAATGCTCTTCGAACTCCGAGCCAACTTTGAATGATTTCACATTCCCTAAAGCAGACGAACCAGTGTTTGCAGCATTTGGAGTCAGCCGTGAGAACAGACCTCGTTGAGAGTCGACAATGTGCGAAGCTTTCACTTGGAAATGGTTGAACTGTTTAGGTCGTGGCCCGTAGGACTGGGAAGAAACCAAGATCAATGTTGAGCTCGACCGGCGGAAGTCTGACAACTGTATCCTCAGACTGAACGTCACGATTAAGGAGGTTCCGAAAGCGTCCTGCCCGACGATCTGGAGTTTGTCCGAGCGCAGCGCTAGCTCGCAGCCGTGGAGCACAAGGGCTTTGATCGTGGCTGCCTGCACCTGAATCTACGTTCTCCGCTCTACGTCGCAGCGAGGCTATAGGCACTTCCGGTCGACGAGCTATATTGCGCGCGAGTCGGACGCGATGACTTATCTCCTGACAATGGTCCGCCGGTGGCACAAAGAAGTCGAAACAGACAAAAATATCACCACCCATGAGCCTCTCGTCCTGTGGTCCAGCCAAATTGCACTCATTTTTAAGCTGGATTTGGGCGAGAGCGACTACGCGATTAGTCGGTTGCGTACCCGAGAAAGAATCTCCAAGCAAAACGAGATCACACAACCGAGGTGCGGGATGAAAAGGTCTTACTCTATCCGGACGTCCTCGTAATTCTGAGAGAAGTGAATTCATTAAACACATAGAGAATTGATTAGAAAAATGTCTTACCGGACGTCCGCACTGACGACAAAGCACTCGCTCGCCACCTGAAACTCGAAATTTTGTCTGAATTGAAAGTAGACCTTCTGGTGCATACCACCAGTCTCCATAGTATTCTCGAGAGCATTATTATTGACAGCAGCTAAACTACGGCATTCTGCCTCGTCTCATATGTTGGACGGCGGATATGGGATGATATTATCTTAATCAAAAGCCCAGATTAGGTGCGCCACGCACTCAGACATCTTCCCAAGCCGCTTACAAACAACACAATAACTATCGTGGACCTCGTCTTGAGGTCTATCGTCACTTACGACTACTATTCCCGAAATAAGATCACTCATTGAATCTTGATTGTAGTCGGTGGGCCAGTCAGAGGCGAGGGAGTTTAAGATGGGCGACCATGGTATAAGCCATGCCAGTCGCTTCAGAAGGTGAGCTAAAGAACTCGGCGGGGTTCTTTTTAACATGTCAGTCATTCACATACTGGAATGACAAGGGAAGGTGTCTTCGCCCTAATCGTTTGATCGAAAGTTGAATTTCCCCTCAAAGAAATGTCGGAAATTTTGCGTTCCGCTCTGTGGTTCCTGCACCTTAACTGTATCATGCTCTGTTAATGTTTCTGGTATTATTATAGGACTGGCCAAGTTATCCTTACGGTCTCATGACACTGTCCCTGACCTTAGGTATGGCTGATACGTACCAAAAACATTTATTAAGAATCATTGTTCTGAGAACAACTTTATGAGGCCGCGGACGTGAACTTGGTGCTACGAAGGACTCCAGCAAGCCAACGGGTGCGACTGGCAGTTCAGTAAAGTAGGTTCACTCTCCCCGACAATCTATGTAATACCCGATTATAGGGGAATGTTGGCGTGAATTTTAGACCAATGCGCGCATCAAGCAGCGCAACAATGCGAGCGAACGGAGAAAGGGGAAGTCAAATAAAATACCCGAAATTGGCGAGAATTTTAAATAAGGAGAGCGTACTGTGGTGCTCACGTCGTTACGTTTCCGTTTCCGTTTGGCGGCTTTTTTCTGTCGTTGACGTTCTTCGGCCTCCTCCAGACTGCCCTCATCAATGGCCTTGAGGAACTGGCGTTCAGTGAGAGCGTCCGAATAGTCGACCTCCTTTCGCTGTCGCTTAGCACCAAACAGAGCACTGTCCTCCTCAAGAGACAGGCTGCGTTCAATCTACATCCACAGAAACGAATAAAAAGGGGAAGGACTAACGAGCAGAGATTCCGATGTTACAATAAAAGTAGAGGAGTCAGGACCTTTCGGAAAATTTGTCGGGGCTAGCATCAGGGGTTGACTTATTTCACGAGCAGTTGCTTCTCCATACATCCAAAACTATGTGTAACAAAGGCTGTTGCGTCTGACTTGCAACACTACGGCTGTACGTGACAGATAGGACACTGTCAGTTCCTCAGAAGTTAAAGGTTATTATAATCTGCTCCAGTGTGTTATGGTAATCGACCGCCACAAAAAAAACAATGTCCAACGCAGTGGGCGCAACACCGGTGACGTTTGTGTGAAGTCGTTTATACTGAAAATGATTTGTGCAGCATTTGCTGCACACTCTATTCACCCACCCTCACCTTGCGTAGATGGCAAGACAAAGTCAAGATGACCGGAGATATGAGTGGGCGCAGCGGATAACGACGCTAAACAGCCCTCCTGTACGCACTCCACACGACCTGGTGCGCACCTTCGGCGCACCAAAGCCCACGTTAGGGAGATATTGCAGTCCGACTATCAGTCTTGAGAGGATTGGATCAGCCCGTCAGTTGACAAATTTTCAGGCCACAACTTTTAGCTCGCCGTGATTCAAGCGCGGCCAGACTTCCTAGAGCGAGGGAAGAGCTGATTTACCGAAAGGATAGATTCCCCAGTATCGGTTTCACTTCCCCTTCCTTCTTCCAGGCATCAGCCGACTATTCGAGCACGTCAAACAACTGGTGTGTTTGGGTGCGGTGGCTGACGAAGCCGAACGGTCCGTCTACGCGTGCCATACACACGCCACCAGATACCCGCTGATTGTACTGGGCTACACCAAACCCCAAGCTTCCCACCTAAGATTTTAATGTACTGATGTGCGTCGCTTCTCTTGCCATATCGGTGATGGCAGTGAACCGCACGCCTGATACAAGGGTGAGATATGGCGTGTTATGGAGAGGTGACGTGTATACACGTGTCTTCACATGTAACCTATGCGTGCGTGTGCAGGTTTAGGAAGTGTTGTGATGGATTTGGACCGTGTTTTTTTTTCACTAACAATTTTTATGGAGATGCTCTTGTCGGGGCTCCTGACAGTGGCTCGCCGGTCTTAGTGCAATAGATTCCCAACTGACACACCAGGTTGATGTGTGACTCGAATTTACGGTGGCAATGATTACAGGATGGGACTGTTTACGGTGATGGTGTTAGCAGCAAGGCTAAGGGTGGCGAGGCTGGTAGTGGTAGAGGTAACGGTGCTGGCAGTAAGGAAATTTCATGTGTGGAAGTTTCGCCGTGATTAGTAGGATGAATCTCGCCGACATTCAGGCGCGCACAGCCGAGAACAGTGCGGTGCCTAAATATCCTGGACCAAATTAGGCAGGCGGCGTGTGTCGAGACTTCCGACATTGGCTCGCCAGTTTCAGTACGGTGGATTCGCATGTGACTGACCATACCTGAAAGTGCGATCGCGATGGGGACAGATCGGAACTGGGCTCACATTGCTGGTGGAAGTAATATTGCCGTTTATTAGGATGGCGGCATTGTTTATGATAAGTCTGTTTTACGAGGCCCTAGATAGCAGCAAATTATGAGATTAAGACACCCGATAGCAAGAGAGCGTTAAAAGTGGACACATTCACAGTGTCGGGACAACCCGGAGATAGAACATCTTAAGGCAAAAAAGAAAATCGGCAGTTTGAATTCACTTAGCGACAAGCACTTTTGCGTACTTAAACTTCTTGCGTCCCTGCGGTCCTTCAGATGTGGCATTTTGGCTTATAAAATTGGGAGTTGAAGGGTTAGAAGATGCAGTATTCAGAAAAGCCGAGACAGTGACCGATGTCATTGCCGTCGCTGAGCGGAATGACAAAAGAACACAGTGCTCCTGACGCGCAGTCCTATACGACGTAGTGTTTAAAGAAGCAGAGACAGTTCCCGGTAGCAGTACGGTATGCGCAAAGTGGCTTTCGAACAAAGTTAGAAGAAAGTCCAAATATATCAATCAATGCAAATTTACCTTCGCTCAAATAAATGATGTAACGGTAAGCAATATTACCTCCTCCTCATCGCGGATAATCCAGTCGGGCAGTTCGTCGCGCTCCATCAAGCGAGACTCGCGCTTTGGTTGCTGACTCTCGGTAAATCGTCTTTCGGCATCCATCTGTTGATATAGGTCAAACTCCTCCTCGGTTCGTGCAAGCATCTGGTTGATGGTTTCGTCGTCGGGCGCCTCGTTCTCGTCTTCATCGGCCTCCTCGTCCTGTTCCAAAAGTGCCTGTAGAAACTGTCTGCGTTCCGTACCCGTTGACTTCTGATCAAACATACCCGCCTGGATGACCTTTTCGTCCACGTTGAGCTTGTAACGAGCCGCAGCAAGTATCTTCTCCTCCACAGAGTTGATGGAAATTAGGCGGAGCACACGGACCTGTCCCAGGAAGAAATAGAGCTCAAATTAATGGAA
>CACRXP010000183.1:368427-395654 GCA_902702965.1 Spirometra erinaceieuropaei | reverse complement strand
GTGTGACTCGAATTTACGGTGGCAATGATTACAGGATGGGACTGTTTACGGTGATGGTGTTAGCAGCAAGGCTAAGGGTGGCGAGGCTGGTAGTGGTAGAGGTAACGGTGCTGGCAGTAAGGAAATTTCATGTGTGGAAGTTTCGCCGTGATTAGTAGGATGAATCTCGCCGACATTCAGGCGCGCACAGCCGAGAACAGTGCGGTGCCTAAATATCCTGGACCAAATTAGGCAGGCGGCGTGTGTCGAGACTTCCGACATTGGCTCGCCAGTTTCAGTACGGTGGATTCGCATGTGACTGACCATACCTGAAAGTGCGATCGCGATGGGGACAGATCGGAACTGGGCTCACATTGCTGGTGGAAGTAATATTGCCGTTTATTAGGATGGCGGCATTGTTTATGATAAGTCTGTTTTACGAGGCCCTAGATAGCAGCAAATTATGAGATTAAGACACCCGATAGCAAGAGAGCGTTAAAAGTGGACACATTCACAGTGTCGGGACAACCCGGAGATAGAACATCTTAAGGCAAAAAAGAAAATCGGCAGTTTGAATTCACTTAGCGACAAGCACTTTTGCGTACTTAAACTTCTTGCGTCCCTGCGGTCCTTCAGATGTGGCATTTTGGCTTATAAAATTGGGAGTTGAAGGGTTAGAAGATGCAGTATTCAGAAAAGCCGAGACAGTGACCGATGTCATTGCCGTCGCTGAGCGGAATGACAAAAGAACACAGTGCTCCTGACGCGCAGTCCTATACGACGTAGTGTTTAAAGAAGCAGAGACAGTTCCCGGTAGCAGTACGGTATGCGCAAAGTGGCTTTCGAACAAAGTTAGAAGAAAGTCCAAATATATCAATCAATGCAAATTTACCTTCGCTCAAATAAATGATGTAACGGTAAGCAATATTACCTCCTCCTCATCGCGGATAATCCAGTCGGGCAGTTCGTCGCGCTCCATCAAGCGAGACTCGCGCTTTGGTTGCTGACTCTCGGTAAATCGTCTTTCGGCATCCATCTGTTGATATAGGTCAAACTCCTCCTCGGTTCGTGCAAGCATCTGGTTGATGGTTTCGTCGTCGGGCGCCTCGTTCTCGTCTTCATCGGCCTCCTCGTCCTGTTCCAAAAGTGCCTGTAGAAACTGTCTGCGTTCCGTACCCGTTGACTTCTGATCAAACATACCCGCCTGGATGACCTTTTCGTCCACGTTGAGCTTGTAACGAGCCGCAGCAAGTATCTTCTCCTCCACAGAGTTGATGGAAATTAGGCGGAGCACACGGACCTGTCCCAGGAAGAAATAGAGCTCAAATTAATGGAACTCGTTCATCCGACCTGAGTTTTCCTCTTCCCCTTGGAGATAGAATTCAGGGCTCTCACATGCGGCCCTAGAGAGACGAGCGATCAAGGATTGAGTTGCTATCGACAGACAATTTAAGCTATGATCTGAGTGGAAAGGTAAGCGTGTAAAAATGAAAATCATGTGGCATAATACCAAGATAATTCAGGCATAGCAAGATGCCAGCTAATCGGACGCCTATGTGGACTGCATCCCATAGACATGACTACTCAGGTAGCATGAATTTTCCCCATTCATTTTCGATGCCCGTACATATTCAAATGCATTTTACAGAAAACATGCGCAAAAATTTTCTTTTTTACCTAGTTGGTGGCAAATCACCACTGCTTTGAATTTTATACTTAAAGAAATAGTATCTTTCGGTTTTTAAAAAAGTTTCTAATTATGCGATTTTTCCAGATCGTAATATGTTCAGTCGTATGCATCGCGTCACCACATTTATCAATGCTGCTTATAAAGTGGACGTCGTCCACATTACTACAAAATTTCGCGAGTCCTGTATGTCCTCCTCATAATAGCATTTGGAAGTATATGATTCTCCTTGAACGAAAAGAATACAGCCCGTAGTTCGGAAACCCTGAATGCAAGTGTGACGGCAAGTCAGGTTCAAAACTATTCGGAAATTGTGAAAGCTTTTTTTTAAAAAATCGAAAAGATAGAGTATTTTGTGCACGTTTTCTATAAAATATATTTGAATTTACAACGCCATTAAAAATCAATGCGAACAATTTACGCCACTTAAATAGTCATTTTTACGGAGTACAGATTATGCAAGTGGTCGATAAGAAGCCCATTCGAAAGCCGGCACCCTGAAGTGACTGAATTATCTTAACACTATGCGACATGTCAAATGATCTTACAACCCTACTCAAGTTACCTTTGGGATTGAAAACACATTTAGAAATTTCGGTTAACATTTCATGAGGTAGCATGTCTACTGTAATTGGGAACCCAGGCTGTCTTGGGTGCCATGAATACGAAAAACCGATGGCCTCGTCTTAAGGCCCGATTTAAGCTCCTAGAAATCCAAAAAGCTGGATCAAATACTCGGCGCATTAAAAAAAATAACCACAAACAAGAAATCGGTGTTTATTACCTCATTCTGTTGGCCAATACGATGTGCACGGTCCTGCGCCTGCAAATCTTGGTGCGGGTTCCAGTCAGAGTCGAAAATAATGACTGTATCGGCAGCCTGAAGATTAAGGCCCAAACCTCCAGCTCGAGTAGAGAGTAGGAAGATAAAGTAGTCCTTTTTTGCGTCGTTAAACTTAACCAAGAGCTCGCCTCGATCATCAGACCGCGTGGTGCCATCAAGCCGTAGATAGCGGAAACCCCGGTAGTCAAAGTAGTCCTACAGAAAACGAAATGCGACAATAGTCAGCCGGCGAATAAAAGGGAAGAGCATAGAAACGGGTATCGACAAACGCACCTGCATAATAGTCATGAGACTGGTCATTTGGCAGAAGATGAGGACTCGGTGACCAGTGGCCTTTAGCTTTGGCAGAATACGATCAATGAGCTCGAACTTGCCCGAGGAGCGATAGAGAGCCTTGCCTTCACATTGAGTCGGAGGTGGCATGCCAGGAATGGCGGGCTGCGTGTACTCCGCAATTGCCGACTCGATATGACTAAACATGAAGGGGTGATTGCAGATCTTCCGCAACTGCATAATCGTATTCATCAGAGTGCGGGTACCACCTTTGCCCTATGAGATTCAAAAAGACGTACTATATAAATCGTCGGCAACCGACAAGCTGCGGTCGAGCAAGGGGGCTGAAACAATTTAAGTAACATACTTTTTATCGGAGGAAACGCGACAGAATGTGCGAATGCTAAAGGATATGGTAGTAAATTCTCTGTCCGCAAATGAATCTACTGCCTAGCCGAAGTGGCATAATTCTGAGTATGGACACGCAATTAGTGAGCGAGGAGCAGTGCGCATAGTTATATCCGTATAGCCAGTTTACTGGTTGCATACAACACTCAGAAAGTTTGACGCAAACATTTTATAGCGGCAAGATTGTGAGGGGTTCAACATTTTAGAGGGATCTGGTTCGACTTCGAAGTCCTATTGAAACGTGGTCGGAAAGTAAGAATTTACATAGAAAACCATGAATGGGCTCAGACTGCAGTTTTGTATAAAGGAAGTGTTGAGTAGATATCAGCAAATTGGATTCTACATCGGAAACGATATTGTCAGTAATATCAACAACTATAGCCCTTGCTCAGACAGGCTATGGAGACGGGGAATTTACATAGCCAGAATCTGTTTTTTGAAAATTACATTCTAAGAACAACCACGTAAAAAACCGATCAGACCAAATGCAATGACGTATGAAAGGGAATGTCAGCATCATATCGATGCTTGTGCAGCTTACTGAGAAAGCTGAGCTGGCTTACGGAAAATCAGGTTACCCAAGTCTGTAATTTGTAAAAGAAATTGATTTTTGACAAAATGTAGAATTTCTATCAAAATGTTCGTTGACTAACTCTCAGCAAGTGTGGAGATTCGAAGCAGAGGATATGCTTTTAATGACTTGAGACATAACTAACTTTCCCACCGTCCCATGCTCATTTATCTCGAGTAGCGAACGCCCTGGCCCACTTTCCGAAAGGTCAAGTGAATTTAGTGAGGCTTCTACCGGTCAATTTAATACCGAAAAAGTTCTGGTCAGGGCAAACCAAGAAACGGTGTTATCCTACCTCAAGGCGACTACCGACTCCGCTAGACAAAATCACACGCTAGGTTGCCTGCGATGCAGTTTTGTGCAGACAATGACACGTCTGTTGAGAATCATCTGCCTCAAATCATCGCAATACACGAAAGGTCTGGCATTGGCGAAAGTTCAGCTGCCCTCGTAACATCAGCTCTCGGAAAAGGTCAAATGCCTGAACTAGACTCCAGTAAGTGTGACGTCGACATGTCAGATTCCCGGCCTGGGTGAGCAGGTCTGCAGGTGACCATATAGGCTCTATTTATAAATAAGCCATCTGCCTGACGCTGACATTGAAAGGACAACAGGATATGAGTGAGCGATTGCCGGTCTGGCTGAATGTTCAATTGAAGGGGCGGCAAGGCACAGGCTTCACTCAATCAACTTTGCATAGGTGATAGTATCATTGGCCCTCGAATGCTTGCCACTAGCGCCGGGGTCTGGCAGGCTGGTGTACACCTTTAACAGATAGGCAGATTTAGCATAACATACTGCTATATATGCTGATATTTGCTGTCTCTCATCTTTAACGAGGTCGGACCATCGGACCTGGGTACATTGGTTATGCCAATTTTCTTAGCCGCTGTGAGACCCACCACATAACTGCCGAAGTTAATTGTGCAACTGAATATCCGCTCTTTGCCATCCTTAAAACCCTAATTTTGTCTTGCCTTCGACATCCGCAACATGATGGGTGGTTGAGTGTAACAGTGAAGTTTTTGTCCTAACGTCAAGGTACAGAGTGGTTGTGGGGTTAATTTAGGTGGTCAATAAGAATCAAATTTATTGATATACCTTCTTGTCGCGTTCAGAGCCGTCCGTGAGAATGACGCCTTTAGATTGCATATAGGAGTAGAGAACACGCTGCAGGGCGGACATGTCGCACTTGATCACATACTCCACCTTTTCTGGCAACTGAGACTCCACTTCCTTCTTCAGCCGACGCAATAAGAATGGACGTAACACTTTGTGTAGACGACGGATAATTAGCAAAGTTTCCTCGTGATTCAATTCCACCTTAAGACGAGTCAGGAAAATAACAAGATAGGATGAGTTATTCGCCAACCAGACATTTCGAATACGCAGACAATACGGGAAGACGTTTAGGGATGTAAGTGAAACGAGGACTTGCGCCTTGGCTATCAGAACAAAGAGAAGTAGAAACTGACAGGCATCATTTTCGAGCATGGACGTACTTTTTCTCCGGTTGCAGCGAAGGGGGCGTTAAACCACTGTTCAAATGTGTTGCAGCTGTCAAATATTGTTGGTAGGAGGAAGTTGAGGAGGGCCCAAAGTTCGGGCAATTTGTTCTGTAGGGGGGTGCCGGTCAGCAGTAGACGGTAAGGCGCGGTGTAGTACGTGTTTAGCACCTGAGTCAATTTACAATGATGGTTTTTCATTCGATGACCCTCGTCAATGATCATGTACTTCCACTTCACCTGAAGACGTGGTTAATGGTAAGAAGGCCAGTGATAAGCATATCAGAAAACTTCTGAATGAAAGAAGGCATTATGAGAATTTAGGTCGCCCAGAGTGTGAGCTCACCTTGGACAGTGAGGCTTTGTCCTTAATTATGTACTCGTAGGTAGTCAGGAGGACATTGAACTTTGAGGCCTTAATTTGATTTTGCAGCATGCGACGGGCTTGCGGGGAGCCCTTGTAAAGAATCTTTTTTACACTTGGACTCCATTTGTCGAACTCCATGGCCCAGTTAGACATAACACTGAAAAGTTTGAGAACATTGCAAGGATTACACGTTAACGAGACTTGGTTCTGGAAATTCAAGTTTGTGTCGGCTATAGTGATTAGAACTATAAGAGACGCGCCTCCGTTATTACGAATGAACTGGGCAAATGAAGGATGACCCCGAAAACGAAAGCCGAGGTGTGTGAAATCGCGAAATTTCAAACAAGTAGCTAATTATTTAAGCTGGCTGCAAAGAGATGCTTGAGAGGTCGGTGGCAAACAGTTACAATCCTAAATGACAGCTTACGAGAGAGGAACAATGATAAGGTAAGGTCCATTGACACGTTTCTTTTCCATTAAGTAGGTGATGAGACCAATGGTCTGAATTGTCTTGCCCAGGCCCATCTCGTCCGCCAGGATGCCGTTAAGATTGTTGTTGTAAAGGGACACAAGCCATTCCAGACCACGCATCTGGTACTCCTTCAGCTTGCCATTGATCAGGATCGATGCTTGTTCCTTAACTTCCTCACGAATTGCATGTGCGAGTGTATAGTAGGACTGAGGTGCATTAGTTTCCGACTCGCCCCGTCGGCTGTACTCATCGTCTTCAGTGCCACGCACGACGGGGTTTTCAGTGTCGTCATCCTCCTCGTCTGCCTTCTTCGGCGCTACTATTAGGTCCTCCAGCAAGTCTGTAGCTATTGCTCCAGTTTCATATGTGGGAGCGATCTAGCGCATAAACATAAAAACGATAGCTGATTGGTCTGCTAAGGAAATCAGGCAAAATCGAAGAGAAAGTGAACCAAAAGAGGGAGGTAGAGGCTTTAATCCCAGCAAACATCACTATGAAAAAATCTCTACGCAATTGCACACACGCAAAGAATTATGACGTTGATCGTGGGGCCTATCGACTGCTAATCAATAACATATGGATCGAAAATTAACCAGAGATACTACGAACAAAGGTACCTAGACAAATCCTGGACGTGAGTTTCCTCGGCGGATTACTGGGCGTCCCATGTGTAGTTCATGTCTTATACACTAGATAAGAAAGAAGTTTCGTACATGCAACTGACATTGACGGCCTCCTGAGGAATCCCGGAGTCTCCTGTTACTATCTAGTAGACTGGACTGCTGACGTACCGATTCAGAACCGCGCCATGGAACGACGAAATGATGAGTTTATCACAAATGCGCGCTTACCAGACACGAGTTAGATGCAGGTGACCACTGAAACCTCCCAAAATTCCGGCCATTAGTCCATTTCTATCTAAAAACGGCTTACTTTCACCTTGGTAAGAACAAAGTTGGGAAACTTCGTGTTCAGAGTAGCCCTAAATGCGGCTACATCGACATATCATGTGCACAGTCGAACTTATTTGCGTTGCTGGTTAGGGATTATACCGAAGGACGCCAAACAACTCCGGCATAGATGTTAAGTTATTAAGCCAGCATGTCGCCACGACACGGAAGAAACTGAGATTTCTCAAATTCGCAGTGTCTTTTGATTAAGATAAAACTCGAACACTACGCTAATCACTTAGACGGCATACATGACGCAACTTGCGTGAGGGGGTCTCGAAGATGGGCAGCGAACAGCTAACCAACTGTCGAGTCTCAGGCATGTATGCAAGCGGAACTTAATTCGGCTAACGTACAAGTGCGGATTCGGACAGCAATAACAGAACATTATAAAGGTTCGTCTGTCGCAAGTGACGAGGAAAGCCATTGTACCGGGGGCGCAGTAGTGAAAATCGAGCAAATTTGGTTATGGTAAACAAGGATTTCTTGACGTCTATCCCTTTCTTCCCGCTCCCACCTTGCTCATGCAATGAGTCGGTTAAAGGCATTTCAAAAAGGAAAATTCGGATCACGCATGGGAGGGGGTCAACATAAACGCAACATTAAGTTACTGATGACCGAAAACCAGTATGTAAAAGAAGCATTATCCTTGACAGTCGATAATCTGGCAAACCACGACGGTCAGAGTTTGTGGTAAATGATGGCGTGTTCGCCTATTTGGTGAGAAGCTGGACGCCAGGTTCAAGCTGAATCGAACTTACACGCTGTTCCTTCTGTTAGTTGTTAGCTTTTCCAAGTAAATCCTACTGAAAATTGGACTGAACGAAGTGGATGACATGACGCAAAACTGTGGTCTGAAGCTGTACATACACAGGGTCGGAGTTCATGTGTGTGAGCAATGCTGCGAAGGACACACCAGAAGGTCATTGCAGCCTGCCCCTCGCTCCAAAGGGGGACCCAGCTGTCTATTTAGGTGGTAACTTTCCATGCCTCGACATTTAAGCCCCGCCCACTTATTACAGCGAAGAATGTGCCGAATTTCCATGAGAAGGGATGCCTCGGTATCGGGATTAATCTCTCCTCCCTACTCCACGAACCAGAGGACTGTCCGAACCTGTCGACTGACTGCGCGCAGTGGCTGACATGGCCAATCCCTTCAGTTGCTGAATTGTTATAGGGAGGAACTCTCTAGGCCAAAATTAGAGCAACCTCACTCCCTTTCATACCATCCACATGGACATAACGCCTAAAACTACCTGCATGAGTGATTTTGCCCAAACATTGTTGGGTGCAATATAGCCTACTCGAAATAGGTCTCTATGAGACTTTTAATGTATCGAATACAAGGAGCAGTTACTTTGAAAAGGAAAGGCAACAGCAGCGTAGCTGCGCAACAGCTGATGTGGCTTTCCATTGTAACTACTGCCAGTGGAAAACGCGACCACTGTGCAAGTCTATTCAAATCTTCGTGAGGAAATCTACAAACTATGAAGACTTCCTCCACAGGTCGACAGAAAGTAGTACTTCCTCCAATCATGTGTCTCTTGTCAGATTATCTGCTATAAAGACGGTGATGTTGAAAATGAACCATGTGGTTCTTCTGTGCACTTAATCAAAATATAACGCAGAGGTTTGAAATCGCCTTTACAGGATGTAAACTTACCTCCCAGCCAGGATGCTCTTGAAGCCATGAGTATAGCTCCGCCGCCAATGGGGCAGCCTCTCCTGTTATCGTCTCCCTGGTGCTGCCGTTCGTCACGGGGATGCGTACTGCGGGCCAGGAACCACTTAGAATGGGCATTTTACCGTTTGCCAGGTCACGACTGGCCTGCACAAGCTCGTCACTGAAGGAATCGGAAGGAAGAGTAGCCAGGAAGCTGGGAGGTGGTCCCCCTTTGGCCACAATCTCCGAAGCCATGGCTTGATATCTCGCGCACGCATGCTGAAGAGCACACTCCTGAGCCTCCTTGCGCCTCTCATGCAACTCACTGACACGCATCTTATTCTGTTCACGCTTGTGATCCTTAACTAATTTGCTGAGATTGTCTATGAACTCATCAGTCTGTGTCAACAAGTAGTGCAGGCGTTTGTTCTTTTTCTCGTCAATTAAGTTGCGGTAGCCAGTGTCATCTTCCTCCATCAGCCGGCGCATACGCTCCCTATCTATGCGTTGTTGCTCTCGACGCCTGTCGCGGTCTGCATTAAGTACGGCCTTGTTAATCTTTGTCAACTTGTTACTCACAGATCGGTGGTACTCACGGAAATCACGACCATGGCTGAGGACGGCGTTAAGGAATTCCTGATGTTTTTGGCGGCGACGTTTATCCTGTTCGTGTTTCATCTGCCGCTCCAGCTTTTCTGTATACCGAGCTTCCCTCAGGTTTTGTTTTTTAGGCCTACGATACGCCTTGATATTCAAAGCTGTTTCGAGGCTGGTGTCGCGACGCATCGCCGATACGACATCCTGTCTCAGCTGGCGCTGGAAATTAAGGAGACGCAGGGAACGCAGCTCGATCTGAAGCTGAACCCGTTGCTCTGGGGTGGAGAAAAGGCTAAGCCCAGAGATGTCTTTGATCCTTTGAGCTATTCTAGACTGGATCCGCTGTTCACGCTCCTTGAGTAACTCAACTGGGTCTAGACCCTGAGGACGTTGCAGAGGCACCACCCGACTGCGCCCCGTTCTAGGGGCTGCTGACGCTAGGAATGCGGCATTTGGTGATGGGCCGGCGTAAGGAGGGTAACCCATAGGTGGTGCACCAACACGGCGATTGGCTATGGCCTGCGGCGGGCCATAATTCGGCAGTTGAGGGTGCTGGTAAGTTGTTACTGGTCCAGATGGATTGGGCGTTTGAGAGTTCTGACTATGGAGGGGACCTTGTGAAGGGTTCGGTGGGGGAGGTCTCTGCATCTGTTGAGCTCCTGGTAAAGCGTTCGGTGGCGGGTAGACCGTAGGCTGAACACGACCTTCAGCTGCAAGAAGAATGTTTTCGGGAACAGGTTGCGACTTAGACAACAATTTATAGGCGTTTATCTGGGCGCGCAATTGGACAAGCTGGCTTTTGACGAAGGACAATCCAGGAGGAGGTATAGATGCATTAGGAGGCGGACCCTGTTGGCCCTGGGCGTGAGGAAAACTGTATTGGTTCGGATACGGCTGCATTGGGGCCTCAAAACCGGACGCATGCAAGGGCGGAGTGCGACCGATAATGACGTTAGGGGGCACTCCACCTTGAATTTGGGACACGGAGAGAGGTGAGGGACCAAAGGAATTGTTGTGACTACTCATTGATGCTGAGCTGAAACCCTGAGATGGGAGGCCTTGGTTCGGCGGAAATTGTGAGGACATTTGTTGAGACATCATAGAATTTGGCATCGATATAGTAGGGGCAGATGCAGATGGCAGTTGGCCGTTTACTTGGTTCATTGTGACCGAGTCAGGTGCAACTTGTGCCTGCTGCATGGCCATTTAGTGGCCGCTGCAAATAATAGTGTCATAGTAAGTTGGGAGGTTGATAAACATCAAAGACATACAAGTGTACGACTTTAATCGACTAATTCACAAATAAATTGTAGACGAAGGGGTCATTCGCTCATGTTAGTGAAACAATTCTAGCAAAAGAATGCGGTGAGGTATGGAACAAATTTAATACGGCAAACAACTGTCTGGTAGAAGCAGTGAAAACAGACCTCGCACCACTTTCAATTAAATATGCACCTTTCTACGCATGCCCTGAGGATTCCAATCAGAGTACGCCTGTTTGCCGAAACAATCTTTCCGATACCAGCTGCTCCCTACTTATCTCGAGATGTTCGTAAGCGGATGAAGACAAACTGCAACAATCCAGTAGGTCAAGGAAGGAGGAGATCAAAACTAAGAACTCATCGAGGATTATGCCCGCCCGCCTTACCGGGTTTGAACGCCAAACACCAACGACTTCATCAAAACTCGATTTCTCCTTAGGCTACCTCCGGTAGTCGGGAAAAAAATTTGATCATAGACAGCTTAAATTTAGTCTACCATGGGTTTGAATTAGGTCAATTGGCACTTATAGAGCACTGGCCCAGAAAAAGAATTGGCGAAGGTCTCAAATAAGCTTTCCAGGGTATGGAGAGAAATTGGCAATTTGCCAGCAGCATTTTCCCTTGCACCAATCCCTCATGTTGGGTATTTTAGTGGACGCAAGAGAAACGACCACTGTTAGAGTGATTCGAAAGTCCGCCAAGGCTAAGAAAGACCCTATAGGCCACTTAAGAATGGTTGAACCGCATGGCATGGGTTAGATTTTATCCCAAAGCTGTTGTAAATCTGTATCTGTTTTGTCTGTTAACACAGGAAAAAAACTCTTAGATCACTAAAGCCAGCACAGCATATAAGGGATAGAGTAAAACTAATAATTCTTAGCTGGATGATGCTTCCTCACAAAAGCACAAAACAAAATGAATCGTAAGACCATAACAATCGGCAAACGTAAACATTAGGTACCTTATTATATAAGCGGAACCCTAACAGTGCTGTACGTGCATGTCAAGCTTGCTTGGTCGACAAGGCTGAAGTGCAGGATTTTCCCAAATTTTGTGCGTGTTAATCTTCAGATGAGTGCAGTTAGTGTACGACGAGAGGCAAACGCGAAAATATTGCTCCTAACCTGTCCAGTGAATTGTCACGAGAGCACTAAGGAGCGGCTCTCTGAATACGCGTGGGAAACGTTTGTAAGGGATTGCCGGATGGGAAGCATTTAAAGGCTAAGGAAGGAGTGGCTACGAAACCTTCCAAGAAAAATGACGGCGCGTGAAAGGGCGGCGAAAAAGGCAGGGCGAAAGGCACATGCAATCATCTCCCAGAAATCGTGCACTCATATTCGGTGCCTTGGGGACCTAACCCCCTACCTAAAACCAAACCTTCCTCAAGCACACAACCCAAAAATAGTACGTAACCTAAAACCTATCGATAAACCTTACCCTAACTCAAGACCTGGTCGTAAAGACCAGGCTTGACCCAAACGCAAGCGCAACTAACCGTACATGCTTAATGGTATACTATTAAGTCTAACCGGAAACTTGGCCTCACGCGAGCAAATAAACCACCGCAACTATGTCCCTAAGCCAACAACTAGTGTTCTTTCAGTGTCGAATCCAACTATCACACTGAAACTCCATACAATGCATCTATGTCTTGCGTTTGTAGTAGATAGGTAAGAAAATGTAGAAAGTGGTATATACCACTTTCTACATTGGATATCCAACAACGACTAATATGCAAATGTAATAACGAGTCCAACGCGGATATCATGAAATAAAGTAGGGACAGGGACGGAATAAGTAATTGAAAGCGCTAGATTATGAATAACACGCGACAAATTTAACAGGCCCTATACGAACGCGAAATCGAGATAAGCCGGGGAAAATGATGCGCACTCGTAATGCAGGAGGTAAAGATTCAGATTTCACAGAAAATATGCTCACCGAAAAACCGGATAGTCTGCTGAGAGTGAAAGTTGTGAGGGATTCCTTATCAGTAAAAATCCACCTCAGACAAGAAAGGCTGCAAGAGAGCCGATGTCTACGATACTTGAACCGGCCGCATCAAAATATGAGAAGAAACTCAAACAAGATGCATTCGAAGAACTTTTTGAGATCAGCAATTTTACGAAAAAACAATTTTTTGAAAGCACTACCTCGGCATAAGGATTTGTGGAAATATTTGGTTCATTCTATCAGCGGAAAAGATAAGGACCTTCGCTCGCACAGCAAAATCTCGATGCTATTTTGAATAGTTACAAGAACATAGAACTCAATGTACAGCAGTAGCTTTCCTGTCAAAAAGGCGTACTGACCACTCCCACTTACGTTTGTACTTAAATCCACCTGTATGGTCTATAGGGTGCCACATAGAAGAAAAGGGGCCTATTTACTAAGTGAAATTAACAACACTAACCAGCAGATCATTCAAAGGTTACTCTGTGTTGGCAAGTAGAATTAAGCAAACAAAGGGAAACTTGGTGACCACCCCATGTCCAAGGAAAGAGTATAAACTAATTTCATCCATAGTCGAGTTGCCGATGTCAGTGGTCGATCTCGTGCCCTGAACTCTAATCCTAAACTCGCTGAATCGTAGCATGTCACCAGTTATGTATGAAAGGTAGTCTTGGTCCCTATGATGTAAACGAAACTGTTATTTAGGACGTGTCATCTCACCTTCTGGATTTTTATCCCTCATTTTCTCAATACTTATGGTCTTAGGAATTTCTGCCTATGGGCAGGCAAATCTTCCAGGCAAGTGAATATGCGGCTATCCCCAGATCATTCATATCATGTAAATTTGAACACCTTTAGGGAACGCTTACGCAAATTAAAGGCGTTTTAAATAATAATAATTCATTGCCAGTGTATCGTAATTTTTGGAAAGCCTGAAAAAAGCGACATTGGGTGATTATGCGCCTAAAACAATGAGGGTGTAATTTGTAATATTTCATATGTAGCCATTCCCTCAAATAGGCTCAAAGTTGGACAACGTGTAGTTATCCTTTAACAGATGGCCTTGTTGAAAAATTACTCTTCAGTATGCATATGTTACTTAAGACGCTATAATAACATGTTTGCTCTGTCGTATGCATTACATTTGCCATTTTCAATAGAGTCTTCAAAGGCAATGTCTATTATTCTCGGCTATGCTGAATTATGCTGAAATGATAAGGAAACGCGAGAAGACCTGAAGACAATCGGGTTTTTAAACCGCCGATTTCACTTCCAAAGTTGTTACCTATTTCCTTTGAATTTAAACCGAAAGACTTCCTGAGAATCCTTTTCCTGGTCTCCAGGTTTTCTGTCATTAAGGACTTTACAACTTCTTACTCCAATCACCAACTGCAGAAGTTCCAGTGCACCGTAAAATTCTATCATTGGTTTCTCCTAAACTGCGCTTACATCGTTCCGGTGACCAGAATTCTCTTGGACTCAGCTTACGGCTTTGAGTTCCCATCCGCAGTCCATACCTTACGTAGGCGGGCTAATGTCCTTGATGGATGCTGTCCGCCCCACTCACTTCTATATTAACTACCAATGACTTCATGGTCAGTACCCAAATTGTTCCAATTGGGAACGGTACTGCAGCAGCAGTAGCAGCAGCCCACGGACCTGACTCAACCTCCTGCATATTTTTGCGGAAATTACCGTCTGTTAACTTTAAGTAAAGCAGATTCAAACCCAAAGCACCTTCGACATCATACTGAAGACCGTGATTTCACGATCTATAACGTACACAAGTCTCACACGTCTGTCTTATATTTCAAGTCTGACATGCACACTCTCGGGAGATAACTAGTGTGAATTACATTTCTTTGTGCGCCAGACGTAGCTGTTACATCGCCTAAAGGGGGAATCAAGTAGCTGATGGGCCACCCCCAGCTCCCACCTTAAGCTTTTTCTTTAGAAACTGATCATAAAACAACGGCGCTGGACATAATGATGTAAACACCCCCGAAGAGAATATCACAAGTCGCCAAATGCAGAATAACCGATATCACCAACCATGATACAAAGTAACCAAAACATTCGTTTGTATTAGGACTGCAGTGGTTTGCGCACATCGGCAGACCAGACGAATACGTAGACACCGTTGACAAAACCCCTTTTGATATATGGCTCGTTCGATGAATTGCGCGGCGGAACTGGAAACGGCGACCATATAAACTGTCGAATATCCTGCGCATAGTCGCCCGCATTATCGTCGGCGCAGTTTAAAGCTAGGGTAACCATCCTGCCATATATTCGGAGGGTGGTATTTCACTCTTGCGCCACAATGTAGCGGACGTTTGCACTGAATTGCAAAATGTAGTTCAGGTGTAAAATCTCACGAACTATCTTGTTTGGGTGAGATCAAAAGGCAAACTTTAACGACACGTATTTTTGAAAATGGTGAAATCACGATCTTCGGGGAGGTGGCCGCGATACTTCGTGGCCAAGCATGGCGAGACGCCGAGATACGGTTTTGATCCTCTTCTATGGCCATCCCAAGGTGCACATAGATGGCTCTCATATCCGACCCGTCGTGTCGCTCAAACGTTCTCCAAGGTACGAACTAGCAAATTAGCTGTTCCGGCGTCCCAAGTTACTGACAGTCAAGACAGACACCATGGTCACTTCATCAACACAATTCTTGGAGAAACGAAACTGGTTAGCCTCCTTCCAAGCGACGCCATAATATCCTTTGATGTCACGTCCCGTTTTACTCCTATTCCGCAGAACCTGGCAGTCGAGACCATCGAACTACTCCTACGAGACAAATACGGTTAGAAGGAGAACCGCCTTGGACGTGCCTAAATACTCTTACTCCCTAAGTTCTGTCTAATGGCGTGCTTTACGTTCGATGGAGCAATCTACGAGCAGGTGAAGGACACGCCAACGCGTTCGTCGATTTCAGGAGTCATAGCCAAGTCGATACTAAAACGGTTGGAGTTTCTAGTTTTCCGGCAATGCAGGCAGAAATTCTGGGGTCGGTATGTGGATGATACCTTCGTTGTCAGCAAACGGGTGCAGGTGTCGAAATTTAAAGAAACTCTCAACACTCTCTTTCCAGACATTAGATTCACGATGGAGGAAGAGGAGAACAACTAGCTGGTCTTGCTTGATGTCCTTGCCTGCCGCAAAGATTGTGGTGTCCTAAAAACCAAAGTATTCAGGAAGGCGACAAACACGACGCAAGTGCTGAGCTACCATAGCAACCACCCAATCAGTCATAAACGTGGTTGCGTAAGGGCGCTATACCAGCGTGTGGAGACACGCAGCAGTGAACCGAAAGACCAGGTTGCCGAACTACGTTACCTTCGACTACACGCAGCTTAGTCAACCACAGTCCGCGCAAATGAAATGGGATTTGAAATCCTAGCGGCCTACAATCTTGGCGAGCCCCCACCTACGTAAGGAATGTCATGGAAGCCGTGGCTCGCCTTCTCGCGCCACTTGAAATCGGAGTTGCACACAGACCGGGACAATAATAAGGCGCCAGATCATGAGGCCGAAAGACCCACCGCCTCGGCAAGAAACGTCTGGGGTCGTTTGCGGTTTCTGGTGTAACTATGTCGGAGAAACTGTTAGAATACTCCAGAAGCGGCTAGTCGAACACGCAGCCGTGGTGGGGTAGAGCAGCCCCAGCTCCCCAGTCGGGGCGCACTCTATGGGTTCCAGTCAGACACTGAAGTTTGATAAAGCCGAAGTATATGTGATAGGCGACAATCGCGTGAGCCGTGAACTGTTTGAGACATGGTTTTCAGGTCCTCAATCAACACAATCAATCCACAATCAAACGACATCCCCGCTTCATATTCGGGGCTGAGACTCTGCCCAGGAAAAATATTCAGCCACGCGGAGAGCGTGCGGATGACCACTATTCCTTGTGTCACTGTTGGCGAGCCAAATTGGCTATGAATCCACACGGATGACGAAATCTGACGGTCACCAACTCGACTGCGTGCAATAAGCGTAGGAGCCAATAATTTTGGCTGACATGCAGGCGCATAGCGTCTGCATTACAACTACATGCTTCATCACCTGACCAGTCGATCCATGATGCACGCGGGAGCTGTTAACTCTGATAAGCATGTCACAGCCCAGCAACTACATCCTATACATGCAACAACATCTGGGCAACTTCCACACTTATCCGACTCCGTCTCTGATGATGGATTCGACTGGGAATTCAAAATATCCGGCTCATGAAGCTCCTGTTCCGGCGATCGTGTCCCCTTTTCAATCATCCGTCTCTTTGGGCAGAAGTGTCACCGACAAATTTGTAGTAATCACAAAGGAATCTCGCCACTCAACATTGCTGGAATGATCTTCGCCCGCATCCTTTTCAGTCTCCTGAAAATTCATCTAGAACACGGACTTCTCCCGAAAGCTAATATGGATTCTTGAGGAAATGCAGCACCGTTAATATGATCTTTGCGGCCCGGTGACTGCAGTAGACGTGCTGCGAAGGGTACAGCATTTTCAACATTTCCTGTGTGAGCCTAACAAAGGTCTTGCATACGGTGAATCACGCTGGACTCTGGAGGGGCATGCAGAAATTTGGATGCTCTGAGGATTTATGTACATGGTACGTCAGCTCCACGATGACATTATGGCGCGCGTCACGGACAACGGACAGTCTCATAAGCATTCGCAATACTCAACAGAGTGAAGCGGGGCCGCATACTCGCTTCAACCTTTTTCACTGTTATGTTCTCTGCTATAGTGCCGAATGCCTACCATGATGAGCGTTGCGAGATCACTATTGCCTACAGGGCCGGAAGTCGGCTTCTCAACATCCTACGAGGCAAGCGTTTGCGTGAACTTCAAAAATCACTGTCCATGAACTCCTATACATGAACGACTGTGCACTCAACCCCACGACAGAGACGGCCATGAAAAAACATGAATCTCTTCTCTCCCGAATGCGCAAATCTGGAACTGGCCATAAAGAAGGACAAAAACGGTGACTGTGCACCAATCAGCATCAAAAGAGGAACACCACGTCCAGGGCCAATGTGAATGGAACACGACTCACGTCCGTTGACATGTTGGTCTGCATAGGCGGCAACATCTCACACAACTCCAGGATAGACGACGAAGGGGCAAGCCAGATCTCCAAAACCGACCAGGCTTTTGGTCGGCTGCAGGCCTCTGTTTGGAACCACCACGGATTTCGACTCAACACGAAATTCGAAATATTCAGGACGGCAGTCCTGGAAACGCTACTATACTGGGAGAAAATATGGGCCCTCTACTTCCATCAAGTCATAGAACTCAGTCACTACCGTTTCAGCCGTCTCCGAAGACTGCTGAAACGGAGGTGGTAAGACAGGATTCCTGACACAGAAGTTTTGGAAAGGACCGGAATCCTTAGCATCCACGTCAGGCTGGAGCAAGAACAATTGTAATGGAACGGCCGCCTCGTGGGGATGGATTACGAGTGCCTACTCAAACGAGTCTTCTACAGTTGTGTCGCTACGGGTGACCGCCGATATAGAGGGTGAGAACGACACTACATGGACAACGGCGTCCTGGGAAACTCTCGCCCAAGGTTGACGGGTCTGGACAAAAACAGTAAAGACTGGAGCAGCAATTCGCGAAACTAACCCTATTGTCACCACCAAAGCAAAAAGAGTTCCTTGCAAGTGGCAGGTACCACGAACCCTCAACCCCAACAATCCACCACTTCCAAGGTGTCCGCGTTGTCAACTAACTTTGCCCGCAAGGATCAGCCTTGTCGGACATCTTCGGACCCAATATAACGACAGCTGACAACCCCGCCTGCTGTCTCCACAAATTCCTCCATCGCCACTCTTGTATTAACCCACACGACGGCAACCACCACCGCCACCGGTAACTCCACTCCTGATGCCTCGACGCCTCAGACGATATCGAACCACACCGCCTCTATTATCCCTACCAGAACCCCTGAGATGGCGGTGACGACTGCCAGCGTCCTGTTAGGCACTACCCCGCCACCAACAATGTAGTCTCGACCCTAACCTGTCTCCATTGCGATCACACCTCCAGCTCACGCATAGACCTGGTCGGTCATTTATGAATCCATTGCTCTAAAATGGGCAAGACAGTGTCCGGAGGAGCAACATACGCCCGCCGTATCCGCTTCAAAAACCTGAGCTGTCCAATGACATTCAGATATCGTAGAGGTCTACTCGCTCACATGCGACACCATGCATCCCCTATGACCACGAATTTCCCACCTGACATTCTCTGTCACCCCAATACTGCATACGAACTCGTCCCACATCACTTACTGCAGGCACAGAACAAGCACTTGTACTGACATTCAAATCCGTTTTGTTTTAATCAGTTACAAAACGCTTTGACACAACTTTGAATAAGACAAAGAACCTGCACGTGCACTTTTAACTGCTGACGACTTTGTTCTTATTTACTAGTTTGTAACTGTTGGAATACTGCTATTTTCGTTTCCCGGATAGCCTACTTACCGCGCCCAACTTATGGCTTTATCACTTACACACTTTCCATCTGCATGGGAAGCGGGGCCTTCGGCGCCTGCATGCGGCCCCTCTGATACTCATACACACGTGAGATATAAGCAGTCAACCTGTCTTTGTATTAAAACCTGGTGGGATGTGTGGGAGGCCAGACCGCGAGTAGCACGCGAAGGTAGACCATTCAGCCGTTAGCCACTTGAGTCAAGTCTCCGCATCAAATAACTGACAAGCTCGAACAGTGAACTGGTGTATTGGTTAGGGGAGAGAGTGGAGTCGGCTCCCAGCACATATTCCTCATAACAATAACTTTGATGCGCTCCAATCTATCTTCGTGCGTTAAAAGCCATAGTTTAGATGGCTGCTAAGTGATGAAACAACGTAGTTCTCCCAGGACGAAAAATCGGATTGCAACGGCTCATTCTAAGTATTGCCTCTATGGCGCTGCCATGCAGTTCGGATCTGAGTTGTACTTTGTTGTTTTTTGTGAAAAACCGGTCCATCATGCCCAAACCAGGCGTGTGTGGCATGCGTAGACAGAATGGTTGATTTGTAAGTCAGTACGTCCGATCCTGCTTCCAGTTTTCTCAACTTTACCTTGACACGGGACTTAGGTGCGTGAGGAAGGGAAGACAGCAAGGTAGATGCAACGAAAGTCTGCCATCATTATAAACTAACTTATGCGCAAGTCTCCGTCTCTGCGCCCACCATCGGTGGAGATCGTCCGTAACGACGGTCGGACTATCGTTCATAACATTCGTTCGGTCTAATGTCTTAATTATGCGGTCGCCTGCGTGGCCCTGTAATGCCTCTCATTCCAACGATCTCGTTTCCGGATGAACATGTAAGCCAGCAGCCGTCAGCGCGACGATCAGGGATCCATTGACATTGCCTTCTATTGCGTTGTGAGGCGGAATAAGATTTTGGTAAGAGACAGGCAGTGTTTTGTGTAGGTTTGCAGAAGACGACTGTTATCGTTGCAACCGCTGAGGCCATAGGGACTCAGTACTTCCTCCCAGCCGCGTAGTCTGCCCCGACGTGAGCGGTGAAGTCACCGAGGACAACCAGTTTGTCCACCTTCGTCATAGCCGCTGTGAGTAGGTGCGCACCTCGTGGATTACTTTCTTCGCCTCGTCAAATCTCATAATTGGGAAAGGTGGTGAAAGCGCTGATAAGGATGACGGATTTTGCTCTCCGAAGTGGCAGGCGCAGTTTCATAAGTCGGTCATAGATGACCTGTGACAAGTGGGGCAGTCCTTCCAGATGGCAATGGCGATGTCGTTGTCACGTCACATTGCCTTTAAGCGGTCAGTCCAGAAGAAAGAGTAGCTAGCACTCACCTCCTGCAGTTAACCTTCTTCGGAGAATGGGGTCTAGCTGAACGCATCGACGTCCACCCTGTGGCGCGCCAACTACCGAGCGACTAGCGTCGTCCTCTTCTCCGGCCGGTTGTCTAAAAAGGACGAACATTCTGGGCTGTCAGAATGAGCAGAGTTATCCTAGCAGCCCATGAGGTGAGGCGGATGGGATGCGGACTAGGAGAGTTTTTTTGAAGGTTTCGATCGTGAATTTTGAAAATGCGAGCCACTGGCATTGTGCAGATGACATGCTTCCAGCATTATTTTCAGACACGTTTTCTAACTCATTTCGCCGCGAGGGGGCAGGCAACGCTATCACTAAATACGCGGCTTAAATGTTCCGGACGGCTGCCAAACTCCACTATGGGCCATGGTTTGGTTAATGGAGAACAACCCGAGTTAGCGTGGACCGCCTACGAGATTGAAGCCTCTCTCTGCGTAGGACGTGTTTGAAATGGAGTGAAGGGGGAGGGAGACTTCGCTTCTTATTATATTATCTACGAATGTACGCTACGTCAGTTTTTAACATATTTTTCTGCATCAAACGCTTATCCTTATCACACCTTGGGAGAAATGAGTATAGGCCCAGGCGACGGCCTACGAGCAGTTAACTTCTCTTCATCGTTTTCGCGATCATGTTATCCTACTGAAGTTTTTTTCGATTCAAGCTCAAACTGATGAATGAGACAGGAGGATGACTTGCGCAAAAATATGGATTCCGTGTTTTGAGTGTCATTATATCTGACGTCCACCACCGTCTTTGCCATTCTGTGGCAGAAATTTCCGCAATAATTTAAACTAGTTATGAAGGGACCCCGATGGGTCGTTAATACAATTATTTTATTTATTTATCCTTTTCACCTGTGCATGTCTGTATACGCAGTCTGGAAAATAATAATCGGTCCGACGTTGACGGTGCACAAGTGTTTGTTCGAGCCGAAAGCAAACTGGCGACAGGAATAATCAGACGCCAACTAGATCCACTACATTATCGACCTACCAGCGCCATACAAGGCCGTCGGGCACCTCTTGTTTTCGAGGGGTTGGGGGGAGGGGGGGGGCGTATGAGGCGAGTGTGTTAGACCTATCGGGAGTGAATACGAACAACTTATCTGGGCTGTGTATTTTTTAATTTTATCAGTCTCCAATGATTTGCTCAAATATGAGAGCGAAATGTCAGATTATACCTCTTGTCAGAGATCGTCCTACTGTTTCCTTCATCTCAGCCTATATAAATGCACGTATATAGGTGGGACTGATTGCGTAAACAATGCAAACCAAGTCCTCAATTACAGGAAGCCTACACACCACTCGATGGAATCCGAACCTAAAAAGGAGGACGCAGGTTTAAAGAAAAAGTTGACTTTGCTGGCTCGACTAAAGACAGTAATTCCTGATAACTCCAGATTCATGACTTAGAGATCCTTATTTCGCAAGTGCATATGACCTTTCAAAGGTGCGCAAAGCAGACGCGCTACTAAGGAGCATAGGGCCGCCCATTGGATCGCCTAATTACCTTACCAAATAGGTGTACAGGCACCGGAAACACTTCATCAATGGATCACAAAAGAACGTAAAAACTCTTAGGTATTACTTCAAGAGACCGAAAATCTTAAGAAAGTCCTGATGAAAGCATTATATCACTTGATGTGGTTGCCCTGTTTTCTTCCCCGCCACATGACCTGACAGCTGTGTGTGTAGCCCGACGCCCTGCAAACCAATCCCGTCGACACTCCAATGCGCCAAGTCTCGGCCACGATAACTATTGTCAGTTCGGTGGTAACTCTGTTGTGACCAATCAGTGTGTGTGTGTGTTATGTACCCAGAGCGCTACTATAATCAGGGCTAATCCTAGTGTTGGTAGGAGTGAGACAGAAGGCACCAGAATGAGGGCTTTATTGTGCACAGAACCCGGAGTTGTCCTCTCAGGCGGCAGTGGCCACTGGCGAAGCCAGGGCTGGTGTTGACTGCGTCCAGTCGTGCCCGAGAGTCCCTAGGACAGTGGTGGCAGCCACTTTTGTAGGCTCGTGGGCAAAGCTCAAGTGGTGTCCAGTCGGTGTGTGTTGCATTTGCCGACGGGTGGTGTCCCAGTAGCTTGCCTTGCTGATTGCAAGGGGTGGCGCCTTCAAGTGGCGCATGGGTATCCGCGACGCTGTGTGGATGCAATTGTGTCCGAGCTAAAGTCATTCGAGTGGCTTCAGGTCAGCTCGCCTGGGACGGATCGATGCAAGGGGTGAATGACCTTGAGGCAGCGACGTCTTGAACAATGACACCAGAGCGGTCATGATGGCTGCCCGCTACAACTCTTACCCACTGGTAACGGTCATCTCATTGAGTTTGCCAAAATCGGGACTACTCGCAGATCTAGTGCAACAACGACTAGGAGAGGATGTTAAAAGAAATTTTCCGTCAAAAGGTGGCTCAGATACGTGGAGGACATATTCGTCCTCGCACAGACCTGCAAAGTTGGGCGCTTTCGCCAGTCTGAATGGCGCCTTTGCAACTCTAGAAGTTACTGGCGATATCCGCCAGTTTCTAGACGCAAGTATACAAAGACACAGTGACGGCGGCCCCACAACAAGCGTCCACCGAAAAGGCTCTAACACTGAAAACATCCCTAACTATAAGAGCGATCACCCTCCGGCCAATAAAATAAGCTGTGCCCGAACCCTTTTCACTGGGTTTATTGTAACTGGAGTAGCAGTGATTTACTTAAAAAAAATAAATGGCCTACTTGCATCAGGATTTTCAGTTTAATGAGTACCCGACCAGATTTGTGAAAAGACACCTCAGACGCCAGGGACAGCCAATAAATTTCGATTCTAACAGGGACAGTATGACACGGGAATTCTAATTCCTGCTCTACATGTTAAGGATTTCCGAAGCGGCCGCCCGACAATAAAACTGGCTTGGCATCTCAATCGCCCACAGGTCGGCGTCCTTCCTGTGCACAGCACTTTTTCGAATAAAAGACCCCATACCTGAGGGGCAGCAAAAAATGCAATTCACTGCATTGCATATGTCAACTGCTATTGCGTGTGTTTGCCATAACGACCGAAGACTTGGGACCCGCGCCAACGGGATTCCCTTGCATCTTGTGTTCGCGCACGATCTTGAGCATGATCACCGTTTCAGGTGGGACGGAACTGAGGTGTTCGCCAATGCTAAAACCAAACAGGTGCGAGTTATTGAAGCTTTGAACTTCAGCACAAACAGCATCAACCGACATGTCTGCTCGAATGTTCACTACGAAGGTCTGTGTACAAGGTTTACTGACTTGCGTAACCCTCGAACAATAGCTGTGCTGCTGTCAGTCGCATAGCGAATAGTACCAGATCTTTGAGCATGAATCTCTTCGCCTCCGACTGCGTCCACTTCGGACTGACCATCAATACGGACAAGATGGTGACTGCGCATCAACGGCCATCAACCGCTGAAAACTGTGCTCCTCGCATCAGCGTCAACGACACTGAACTGAAGAACGTGGATAACTTCAACTACCTAGGCAGCACAATGTCTCGCTGCATCCGAATCGACGATGTAGTGGCCCACCGGATCTTCAATGCCAGCCAAGCCTTCGACCGGCTGCAGAACTCCGTGTGGGATTGCCACGGCCTCTAATCGAATGCCAAACTAAAGATGCACAAGGCTGTCGTCCTAACGACACTTCTGTGCGGTGCAGAGGCCTGGACCGTCTACTCCAGCCATGCCAAGAAACTCAACCACTTCCATCTCAGCTATCATCTGCAGGATACTAAAGCTGGGATGGCAAGACATGATCGCCAACACGGAAGCTCTATAATGGACCGTAGTCCTCAGCGTCTACGCCATACTAAGGCAACTACAACTATGTTGGGGCGGCCATCTCGTGAGGATGGAAGATACACGTCTACCAAAACGACTCTTCTATGGTGATGTTGCCACCGGTGCCCGCTGACCGGTAGGCCCAAAACGACGCTGCAAGGACATATTGAAGTATTCTCCTAAGCGATTGCATATCAGTCCAGAGACCTGGGAGGACATCGTCCCGAACAGACCGGCCTGGGGAAGACTGGCGCCGCCATCTACGAAGCAAAACGGATCGCCGCCGCAAGAGCCAAACGGAAGGCCCTCAAATCACAAGTGCCTCACCTCCTACATGCCCACGCTGCCAACACGCAAAAGAATCGGTCCCGTTGGACACCTTCGGACTCAATGCGCAATCAACCCGCCAACGCATACCTCTTCTCCCACTCTCGCCCCTGTCGAAAATCCCGCGCCGACTGCCGTCCCCGTCACCGACGACCACACTGTCGTTGCCCCACCGCCCGCCCTGCATCGACCGCAGATTCCAGCATCAAAACCACCTATGAGACTTCCCGCACCCCTCTCACCGATGGGCCGACGTCTGATGTCCTATCGCCTTCTACCATCACCGCCAACACTCCCACCGCCAGCAATGTGGATTCGGTTCATACCTGTCCCAATTGCGATCGCACATCCAGCTCATGCATTGGCCTGGTCGGCTACTTGTTGATCCATTGCACGAAAGGTGGCGAACCAGTTACTGGGGCGCCCAAATGTACTCGCCGCAGCCGCCTTAGCTGTCCTCGTACACTCACTCAACGCATTGGCTTGGTAGGTCGCATGCGCATTCACGAGAACCTACGGCAGACAACCGCCGGCTAAATCACACATCCCCTACCAACGACCGAATCATACAACAATATCACCACTGCAAGCACTCGATTGCCACATCCCACTCAGGCGGGAGGCGTGCTTCTCGACTCCGTCCCCGTGCGGTTTCCCTGCTGTGTGCGTGATCCGAGTCTGAGACTATCCCGGTGAGCCAAGCGCCGTGGCTTGGAAGGCTAGCGACTGGCGCCTCAACTCAGTCCACACAGTCTGCCCAGTTGTGAGGAGTGGCGGACTGGTGGGCTCGTCCCCCAAACGGACCACGTGGTAGATGTGTCGGACCAACACCGGGACCATATCGGATTTGACAGGCGTTATCGGAATTCATGCTATAGCAAATGCCGAAATTTTGGGACGCGGTGGCAGACCCAACTGCCGGCTGGCGTCGCGCTTTGTGGGACCCCTGCCGTCCCCCATTGTTATTGTAGGTTAAAATCCTTGTTATTTGCTGTGTGGACCAGGTCTTGAGTGGAGCGCCAAGGTGCGGGCCCGACTGTGCCATCCACCTGCGCCCAGGTAGGGGAGGATGAAAGTGCGGTAGATGCTGCGTAAGTCTACTCTCAATATAATTCACGCGCAAGCCACCGTTTCTGCTTCAACTTGCTGTGGGGCACACGATAGACATCGTCGGCAACGACGGTCGAAGCGTCGGCCTGGGTGCAAGACTGTCCCCACTCCCTCGTAAAGTGACTTGTGCACTCTCACGCATGTGAAGAGTGCGTGTTGCGTAATGGGTAGTGCCTTTCAGTTGCTGACTGACTGGTTACACAGCCTTTGAAGGGTGATGACCCGTGATAATGGAGGGCTTTGTTACCCTTCTGAGGCTCAAGGTTTGTGAGCGTCTGCTATGCCATGATCAGCATATCATGGCCCTCTTAGCCTGATGGGCGCCGGCAGTTCTTTGGTACCTGGTTCTCTGGCGGTAAAGGTGCTTAGGCTCCCGCTGGGTATACAGACCGTGTGCATGGTTGCCCATTTATCCACGTCTTTTCTGATGTAGTCGGTCAAAATCCTATTCAAACGTTTGGTGTGGGCCAGGGGGTGTTGTGATACGACTAGGTGCGGGTATGGCCGTGCCATCCACCCGCGTGCTCCCCCACCTCCGGTCTTCTTGACTGTGTCTTGACATCGGGTCCAGTTGGGGAAGAGAGTGCGGCAGATCCTGCGCAAGTCTACTCTAAGTATAAACTAATTCACACGCAAATCACCGTGCCTGCTTCTCCTTGCTGTGGAGCACACGGTGGACATCGTCGGATGCGACGGTTGAATTACTATCCGCCCTTGTCCTTAACGTGCTTTGCTGAAAACTTTGCTCCTAGTTAAGACAGTGGTTTCTGACGAAAATAAGTCTAATACGTTTTTTTCAGATGGAAGGTGTGTCCGTCATAACCTTTTCCAACAAAACCTTAGGACATAAAAGTGACAGTCCTTAGTTTTTATAAGTAAATTAGGTACTCATTTGCTGAGGAACTGTTGCACATAAAATCAAGACTGTGTCCGTGTCGGCAGTTTGCGTCTGGCTCACACATATCAGTGACTTAACAATTTTCCAAATTACTGCTGTAAAAATCAATCCTACGGCTACTTTCAGATATAAGTAGACGCTCAGGGGAGATTGCCTTATCCCCTTAATAAAGTGACTTAGTAATATTAGTCATAAGTCTACAGTCATAAATCATACAGTCTACAAAACATCGGAGCATTTTAATGCAATCACATAAACGTCCGTATACAAGGGACAACAGGTTTGCCAGGATCAGACACCGTACAGGTAGGAAATTCGGGAAGCATCAGTTCACGACCTCAGCATCAGGGGCCGACTGTGTAACACGCAGAACCACGGGCACTGATGTGGTGGGAAGGATGCCCAGCTCTGTTACAACGGCAGTGACCAGTTCGGGGGGTAGAACGTCATATGCCAGGTTGAGTAACCGGAGAGTCTTTTTTGTGCGCCAATCAGATAATCGTGGGGGGTTGGTTAGGGAACACTGGGTCTGAAGGGAATCGCCTAGACAGGCCTCGCTTTCGTCCTTGTCAGGCTGCCAGGCATCAGACAAAGAGTAGCCCGGAAGGCCCTTCTCCCAGTCTGCCTGAATGCCCCGAGGACCGCGCCAAATATCATCCGGGTCGCTCAATTCGTTGAACTCGAAAGCAT